>JANVCC010000018.1:778518-791339 GCA_025345505.1 Todiramphus chloris collaris
GAAGGAAGGAAGGAAGGAAGGAAGGAAGGAAGGAAGGAAGGAAGGAAAAGAGAAGGAAAAGAAAGAAAAATGGTGCACTACTGTAGCTGGAAAGAGTAGATAAGGATAAATAAATATTTAGGATAAATATCATCAGAGAAGGTTTTCAGCCATAGATTTCTAAAGTTAAATTCCAGAGTTTGATATCATTTTTTGAAAATCGTGAATGTCTTTACACCACCAATTCTTGAAGTGAATAGAAATTAGTCATCTCAATTAAGTATGTGGGGTTAGAGTAAAATCTTGTTCGACTTCATTTTCTTTTTGTGAAAATAATGTGTTCTCCTGACAGGTACGTTGCTCTCTTGGCACTGCAATCAGCACTTGCAGAGAGGTCGTGAAAAAGGGAGAACACGATCGCTACGGTTTCCTCAAAAGTGTCCCGTTTTGAGTGCGAATCATGCAATAAATCCCAGAGTTTTGCGAGCAGAGATTCTCAGTGGGATTTAGACATATGGACAACTCCGGTTTTATTGGGTTTCACTTTGCAGGTTTCCGACTGCTAATTTTGCAAAGGCACAGAGGTCATACGTGTGTATGTAATCTTCCACAAGGGCAGAGAAAATGTGTTGAAAGAAGCCGAAACATGAACTGACTTATCTACAATACCCCCTTGAGCAGACCCCAAACTTTCAAGGCCTCTTTTTTCGCTCGGTACGAACGATGCATTCAGATTTTTAAAGGAGCAATGCAGCTTGTTTCGTAGAAAATAATGTTAAAGCAGGGGTCAAACTATCACGTTAATTACCTGGAGGTCATTTGGAGAAAATTACTATCAAATGTGTTGAAAAAGGTTTTATATTCTCACAGAAATTATGATGGGCTGTTTCTATGGAAACGGCAACATTAGATCATAAAAGCTCTTTAATGGAGGTTTACAAAAGCTTAACATCCTGAAGTCTAGCAACTTCCACGGGAAAACCACATGTGTAAGGCTCATTTCATCGCTGCTGCACCTCTGATTTCAGCCAGAGTTACACCAGGCATGGATTGAGTCGCTGCCACTGAACAGTTTTGTAAGACACGGGAATAAATATTATAATATTTGACTTGCGATCCTTGAATCTTTCTCCTCCGTTGGACACACGGGCATTGTCACACTGTCTACCCGGTGAAACAGAACAAATCTTGGAGGAACAGAACTATTTAAAACTGAACATTATTTCAATCTATACAACATTCGGCCTAGGATATTCTTTTTCTATTTCCATATTCCATTAACTTGTGCTTTTCTGGTGGGTTGAGTCTTTTTCACGACCTCTCTGCCAGTGCTGACTGCAGTGCCAAGAGAGCAACATACCTGTCAGAAGTTCACGTTCTTTTCACAAAAAGAAAATGAAGTTAAGCAAGAATTTACTTTAACCCCACATACTTAATTGAGATGACTAATTCCTATTCACTTCAGGAATTGGTGGTGTTAGACCTTCACGATTTTGGAAAAATTCTGTCTAGTTCAGACAGGGTTCTTATGGATGTTTAGAATCATAGAAATATCTGAAGGGTGGGTGTCAAGAAGAAGGGGTCAGTCTCTTTTCAGTGATGCCTTGTGATAGGACAAGAGGTAATGGTATCAAGGTGAGACACAGGAAGTTCCACCTCAGTGTGAGGAGAAACTTCTTCCCTGTGAGAGTGCCAGAGCCTGGCCCAGGCTGCCCAGAGAGGCTGTGGAGTCTCCTGCTCTGGAGCCTTTCCAGCCCCCCCTGGCTCTGTTCCTGTGTGGGCTGCCCTGGGTGACCCTGCTCTGGCAGGGGGGTTGGACTCCATCATCTCCAGAGGTCCCTTCCAAACCCCGTCTATTCTATGATTTTATGATTCTGCTCTTTTACACACACTCAACTTTATGAATGTGAATAGTAATATTGACACCAATGCATAACAATAAGAAAATAAGCACTTAAGTGCTTTACTGGCTTAGAGCCAGATTGCTCAGCTCCCAGCAAGAGCGTGCTCAATATCAATGATTAATACCGATGAAAACTTTATTTTGCATTTTCTTAGATAGTTTATTGATAACTTTTCTGAGGTGAATATTCCTTTTATCTACAGTACTCACACTGAGTCTTTTTCTTCACTGAAATATCATTGTAAAAAAAATGTTAAGTGGCATGATGGGCTGTGGTTCGCTCTCTTTTAGCTGAGAGGACTCATGAACAGGGACCTGGCAAAAAAAAGGGGGATAATGAGATGTTTTAGTTCAAAGTGCAGTCAGTGTGATTCCTGGCATTTTGGGAAAATTCAAAATATTGTTGATTTGCTGACAAACCTGTCACATAAAACTTTAAAACTCCATAAAAAAAATGTGGGTGGAGTAATAGGCCCTTACATAATTTAATGGAAGAGATGGAAACACCCTTATAACAGTTGCCTGCAAATATTAAGTCTATATGATTTTTCTGATTTTTGCTAAGACTTTTTATCAACGCCCATTTCTTTAGGGTAATTAACTACCTTATGGAATTGAACCACAGACTGTGGAATCGTTGTTTTTCTGTGTTTATATATGCTAATGAAGACGTAAGCAATTTGTGATGAAAGTAATACTCAAAGTTTGCTCATCTGCACAAAAAGGGGATTTTTTTTCTAATGTTGCTGAACGGATATCAGAAGAAAGGGGGGGAGAGATAAGAATGTCTGGAATTTGTTTGCAGGCTTAACACAATTTTGAACTGAATCCTCCAGTTATCCTTTTTTTCCATGGATCCGTTTGGTTTGATGTCTACACTATGGCTTCTTTTGGAGGAAACTCAACCAACTCATCATATTGGAAAATAAAATCTGAAGCAGTGACTCACCTTCAGTCACTTCAGCTTCACCTACACAGTCAGAGGATCTGTTAGTCTAGTACAAATAATGTCTTATAGCATACATAATATACATACAGGGACTTTTATCACAACTGCTATTCACTGATTTATTTTGGTGGAACTGAATGACTTGCTCTTGTAAACATAAGCACTGGGTTTAGGAATGTAAACCAATCAAATTCTATGCTCTTTGCTCCATGTGGGCACAGTTTGCACATAAAGTCCAAAATCCAGGGACATACAGGTTTGCTCATGGTATCTATGAACTACGTGAGGGCTGGTGACTGGAAGCGTGTACTTGGAAAAGTTAAATAATCATCTTGGGTGATTTGAGTTCATTTTGATTCCAATTACAAACTCAGTTAAAGAAGTTAAAACTCAGACATTACTGATTTCTGTATAGAGCATGTACTAGTAAATGTGACTGAAACTAACATGTCCACATTACAGGGAATATCCTGAAATCTTAATTGCACTAAAGATGTCAGGTTGCTTATGTGATTGGTTGCCAAAAGGAGCATGACTGCCTCTGTAGCTATTCCGTCATTACTGATGGTTATTTCTATTCATGATTTGCAAGTGATTTAAGAAACCAAGAGGTGTAGGCATACAGTCAGAAGTCAGTAGAAATAGTAGCATGCTTTTATTGGTTTTACTTTTAGAATAGGTTCATTGAAGTGCTGGAGCATGTCTAAAGAAGGTCAATGGAGCTGGAGAAGGGTCTAGAGCACAAGTCTGGTGAGGAGCAGCTGAAGGACCTGGTCTTGTTCAGCCTGGAGAAAAGGAGGCTCTCGATAACTCCCTGACAGGAGGTTGGAGTCAAGTGGAGTCAGTCTCTTCTCCCTTGTCAGAAGAAATAGGACAAGATGAACCAACCTCAAGTTGCCCCAGGGGAGGTTTAGATTGGAGCTGAGGAACAATTTCTTTCCCAAAAGGGTTGTCCAGGCCCAGTCCAGATTTCCATGAGGGACATGGCTTAGTGGTGACCTGGCAGTGCTGGGTTAATTGTTGGGCTTGATGATCTTAAAGGTCTTTTCCAACCAGAAGGATTCTGACATTCTAATAAAGTAGGATTAAAATGAAGTCCATGACTAAAACCCCACTATCCTCAGTAAGCATGGCCATTTTAGTCATTGCCTAAAGCTTTTTTCCTTTTTCCATCTCACGAATTAAAAAAAAAGACATTATCCCAAATCACCCAGTAAACATAAAGAAGTTCCATATTTAATAATGATACTAATATTTATGTTTTTCATGGAGACCGTGTTTCTGCTACAACCTTTTCCTGTTGAGGGTCCAAGACCAAAATAGATACACACGAGGACCAACAGAATTTGCAGCTGCACTAGGTGACCTTTAAAGGTCCCTTCCAATCCAAAACATTCTATGATTTTATGATAATTTTGATTTCTGTTGCACATGTTCACTTTGGGTAACCTTTTCATGGACTGTATCTGTAACCTGTCAGTCACAAGACAGCCACAGTCAGGTAAAACAGAAAATTAGTCTCTCTTGTCTACATCACAACCTCAGTTCTTTTGTCAGTGTGTTATATTGCTGCATTATTCCTAAATTACTTAAAAGGACGCCTGTTAATTGAAGCCTCCCGTAATTTGCCTTCCAAATAAGTAATTCTTAATATTCTCTATCCTATTTTCAATGTAGTGTTTAAGGTTATGTTAGTATTGTGATAAATAACGTGATTATTTCATTGGAAAGAATGAAAATACTTGTAATAAACTTAACAAAAGTAGATCTTTTTTCAAGGAGACTCTTAATTAAACATCAATAGAGAATGTGTGATATTATTTTACTTCTAAATGCCTGATTTCTAAGAACTATTTGTCTCTTAGGTACGTTCACTCTCTAAGTAGAAAGACAAACAATGAGCAGTGTCATTTAAATCTTAGTAACTTGCTTCAAAATTTGTCTGTCCAACACCCATATAATTTCAATCCTTGGAGTATTGCTGACAATATTTATTTAATTAAATATCATCTGTTTCCTCATTAATATGTGGTTCTTCTTGGCTGTTTTGTTCTTTCCTTTGTGCAGAAATCATCCAATAAATTTTCATCGGCCTTGATGTATTTTCTTCATTAGATGCTTGGGATGATGAGTCCCCAGGCAGGCCTTAATTTGATTTACAGTGTACAAAGAATTGAACCTTTTGACAAATTAAAACCAAAATGGAACAAACCATAACAGAACAACCTTCACTGAAGCTCTGGGAAGTGCTTCCATTTGTTCTTTTCCTTTTGACAAATAATGCAGAGAAGCTGCCACGATGTCATAACAAACTATTATCATAAAGTTATTTCTAAAACTATTTGTCCTTACTAATGCAAGAGTTTTCATCAGCTTAAACCTGAAACTTGTCTATCTTCTTTGTATTATGAGTTTCATTTGTTTAAAATCTTCCAATTTAGGCTGTTGGGATGGGTTTCTCTGGGATTTAACATAAGATATTAACAAATGTGAGTGAAGTGCAAATTATGCGTGACAGTTGTAGCTGGTAATAAAGTCACCACTTCATCTGTGACTTGAATTCTAGGTGTCCCCCACCAAATAATTTCAGCTGGTCCCCTACCAGTTTATTACATTGATTAAAACCATGTGCATTGCCTATATTAGGATCTGAAAATATCTCAAGCTTTCACTGTCTAATTTATGATAATACTGGATTTTAAAACCAAGCCCAGACAATACCTGAGCTGAAACTTGGTGTTGGTAGACGCGAGGTAGAAGGCGTGCAGGTTCAGGAGAATCTACGTGTGCTCAGGAAAGCCAAGTGAAATAATTGATAGGGTTTTTAGATGAGCATCTTGACACTTTTTTGTTTGACTGAAGAGAGCAACAAGCTTTGAGGCCTCTGCTTTAAATTCCTTCTTAGAAGTCCAAAGAAAGGGACGTTACACTGACAGAACCAAGTCCTAGCTCAAAACAGAGAGGCAGCTGGAACCCTTTAATTAAAAGATTGCAAGGATTTTTATTTTAAACATGGGTAGAACATTCCTTTATTGTATGAAAATTGTTTTGACAAGTGGCTGAAGTATAGTTATCTGGAATGTGTAAGAATTGAATAGATATAGACATTGGGATGGGAAAATTTTCTTCTAGCAATGAAGTCTGGCAGTATTACAAGCAATGTGAAACAAATCTACTGTGAGCAACAGGCAAGCTTAATTATAAGTGTACAAGCGCTGGAGCTGACACGCTGAGTTTCTAATTGAAAAAACCATGGTCATTGTTTTCATATTTTCCTCCTAATGAATGATTCTGATTTCTCGGAGTGATTTCTAATATTTTGCTACTTGATCCTAGTTTGAAGTTTGCTCAGCAAATACCGACCTTAATTTTTGCAAAATATTACCCCCGTGGTGCTCCTTTTCCTGGTAGATTATACAGTTGAATAAGATCTTCTTCTGTGATTAATTTGCAGTAGCGTGCAATCCCGGTTCATGAGCGCATTTCTGCCCAGTAAGTGCTGCTTAAGCATAAAGATAGGGTTTTCATCTCGCTCAAATCTCAGCCTAGCTTTGCCCAGGAATATGTTTTGAGGTCGACTCTGTCTAGTGCAGGATGCCCACGCACACACCGGGACTAATGAGAATGACTCTGACCCCCATGAGCCTGTTTGTTCTTCTGTGTCCTTCACCCAGCTGAGAACCTCCCCATTAACATGTGTTACACGTAATAAAACAATGCGGGAGCAGTACCTATTTCTCCATCCCTAATTACTGTCTTGAGATTTCGAATGATATAAACGGGTTTGGCTTGAGTCTGTTTTATACATCATGTGTATGTGCTTTGTAACAAACTGGGAGAAGTGGTTTGGTTCAGTTCACGCGTGCGAGCTTAGGGTGTGCAGCTTTTTCATCTCCATTCTGGAGTCGTCCGTGTCTTGGAGGTTTCACCCTCTGCTTTTCAGGGCTTTTGTCGTGCACCCATCTGAAATATTATCCCCAACTTAAGGTATTAAAATGGGTATAGTTTGCCTTTCCCATTTCAGGAAGCTTGTGCCGATTCCAAATCTGACTTTAATGTATTTAGAGTTCACATGGTTTAGATCCACGATGGAAACTACTGTGACTTCTTTACTTAAGTCACTTAATTCCCCTGTATTAATTTTTTTTTTTTCCTTGTCAAGAACTAGCACTAATTCAAATTATATCTCTTTCCGTTGCTGATTAAGTCATTAACATTTAATACTGATTTGAACATCAAAACCACTAATCAAGCACAAATATTAATGGCTCTATTTTGTAGCTTTTCCTCTGACCTCAGTTGTGAGTGCTGTGGATGTGTCATGGCCCACGAGCTCTCAGGGCACAAACTATTTCTGGTACAGCAGCTTTGCTGGTGAGCATGAGGAGAGGTTGGAGGGGGATTGTTTTTTTCCTCCACCTCTTTTTGTTCCCCAGAGCGATTCCTCGCTGGTGGACATGTGATTTATTTACGATAGTGTGAGTCCTGTCCGTTGCCAATACCTGTGTTTATGTCCTAACTGTGGACTTCTCCTTGGGAAGGTGGATGGATAGCATTGAGATGGCTGTAAAAATTATGCTGCTGGGTTTAATAGAGGGAAGGCTGTGTAAATAAATTAATATAATGTAAATAGTCTGCTAATTAAGCTGTTCAGGTGACCGAATGGTTTCAAAGTTGTGAATCTTTCCTTTCTAAAGAGGACTTTTTTCAATCATGGTCTTTCTTCTTGAGCTTGAGTATTATTAAATTGATGCTTTTAATAGTGTCTATTCCACTTTTCTGCAGTGAGCCCACTCTCTAGTGACTTTTTGGTTCTGGGAATATAAAATTTGTATGTGCATAGTGAGCCAGAATAACCACGACATCCCTATAAAGATGTCACTCATCTTGTTCCATTTAGTGCAGGATATCTGAGATACCATAGTCATCAAAAATGACATTAGCTGTGTTTGAGAACCATTTAAGGTCCCTTCCAACCTAAACCATTCTATAAATATTTCCAAATGTGTCAGAAGTGCAGTAACATCTTTGAATTTTTTTTTATTTTTTTTTTTTTAAATATTAAATATGCACTTAGAAATCCAAGTCCCAATAGCCTGAGACTCTTGGCTTTTTTGAATGGTGCACACAGCAGGGTGAGATGTTTGCTGGTGCTTTAATTTGGCCCGGGGCCACTGACTATCTTGCCCAAATGCTGAATTAATGCTGAAGAACAATTATCTGCAGCAGTTTAACTTCGGGATTCTAGCCACTTACTATGTCTTCCATCTGGCAGTGTGGCTTTTCCGAGGTTATATGCCCATATCCCAGTCCCTTGGAAAGAACTGCTAGAGCTGAAGAGGATGAGTAAGAGTTTACCAGTTGATCTCCATTTTCTCTTGCATGACAAGAGCTTATTCAGCACTCAGCTGAATGTGCTGGAGGTGATAAGCAAACAATCAATTGACTTTTTTTAAAAGAAAACCAAACAAAACTAAACAGAAAAGAATCCAAAAACACTTGGAGGCTTCTGAGAATGCCTTGAATTGCTTTTGAGCTACTCTTTTGGCTGATAGCTCAAGTGATGGCCCTTAAGGAAGCTTCTTAGAACCTTTATATGCCCGTGGTAATGGTGATGCAGGATTAGTAAAGAGGAGGGAGAGAGATTAAAGGAGGAGGTATTTCTGAGAAGAGTTCCCAATCCAAATATTGCCTGTCAACGTTCCATAATTTATCATCAAGCTGACAGCCTATTTCAGATTTGGAAGCCTCCCAGAATTTTAAAATAAATCAAGTCACCCTTCTCAGTTTTAGTAGTAGTTTGCCCCTTATCTTTGCTCTACTGTTTGTGGAATCGAGTAAGGGGAAGGTGGTATAATCTAGCTCTAAATTAAATGGCTTGGCATTTTTCCAGTACCTACTTTTTTTTTTTGTGCCACCATAAACTGTGTCAAGTTCTTTTTTCCTCTCAGTTGACTGTAATAAAAATGTCCTTTTGTCATTATTGATCCTTTCTTATTAGTGTCTGAAAGTGCTGTGTTTGAAAGCTCTGTTTTCTTGGTCCAACTTTGCTGCCGACATACACAAGTTTCCTTCACAAATACCTTGCCTGACATTTCTCTTATCTTTTAATGTGTTACTTTTAGTGAAATTCATACAAAATGTGGGGTCTGGGTGAAGAGAGAGGAGGGAAGAAAACAGGACTCATATAACCTCTCTTTGTGTTCATCTCTCCTCTGCTTATTCCTTTTTTACTCCCCAGTAACTTGTTCACTTGTGACATCTCAGAAGCTGTCAGTCAAACTGTCAGTCCCCCCTGTTTTTTTAGAGCAGGATATGAGATTATGATAACTTTTCATTTCTGTCTTTTTAATGCTCCCTTTTCTTTTTGCTGTCATGCTGCTGCAGCGGTGAAATCAATTATCTGTTTGTATTATCGGTGACTAATATTTATACCTGCTGATCTCCCCTTCCACAGCTCACTTACTACATCAGGGATTCCCCAGGTGAGCTACAGTCCAGAAACTTTCATTATTATTAAATTTTCCTTAGACAATTCCCAAACAGCTTCACGAGAGATGAGACATAAGAGAAAACTTTGGTGTGAGGGTGGTGGAGCCTGTGCCAGGCTGCCCAGAGAGGCTGTGGAGTCTCCTTGTCTGGAGAGATTCCAAAGGCGCCTGGACCCTGCGCTGCTGGGCCCCTGCTCTGGGTGCCCCTGCTGGATGGAGCAGGGGGGTGGCACCAGAGCAGCTCCAACCCCCACCATGCTGGGATTCTGTGATGCTGGAACTTCTGTTGTGCTCGTTGACAGGACACTAGTGTAAATGAATCACAGAATCAATCATAGAATCAATCATAGAATCATAGAACAGTTCTGGCTGCAAAACACCTTCAAGTTCATCAGGTCCAACCTTACTCCCAGCCCTACCAAACCCACTCAACCCTGTCCCTAAGCACAACATCCACCCGGCTCTTCAACCCCTCCAGGGATGGGGACTCCACCAGCTCCCTGGGCAGCCCATTCCAGTGCCTGACAACCCTTTCTGGAGAGAAATGCTTCCTGATCTCCAGCCTCAACCTCCCCTGGGTCAACTCCAGGCCATTTCCTCTTCTTCTGTCCCTTGTCCCCAGGGAGAACAGACCAACTCCCACCTCGCTACACCTTCCCTTCAGGTATCTGTAGAGGGCAATAAGGTCTCCCCTCAGCCTTCTTTTCTCCAGGCTAAACAGCCCCAGACCCCTCAGCCTCTCCTCATCAGACACACGCTCCAAACCCTTTCCTAGCTTTGTAGCCACCTCTGGACCCTCTCCAGCATCTCAACATCCTTCTTGTAGAGAGGGGCCCCAAACTGGACACAGTATTCGAGGTGTGGCCTCAGGAAAGCCGAGTCCAGAGGAAAATGGTCCTGGCCCAAGTGAAGTTAAATGTAAAATCATCTTCTGCTGCACTGTCGATCAAAGAGCCAAACTCCCCTTTTCACATGTTCTGTTTCTTTCTGCTTCTGATCATTTTCTCCAACCTGGGCATGAATTGTTTGTCTTTTATGCAGGGTTTGTGGCAAGTTTGTTAGAACAGGATCTTGGTCCTTTTTAGCAGTTCCCTGTTAATTTCTCAGACATTGCTGTTGATGGAAAGAACTTTGCAAGAGTTTTATTTGCGGGATGCGTCTTCCATGGGAGTGTCATGTCATTTAGAAAGGACCCTTGGCCAAAGGTCTCAACCACTTCTGTGAGTTTACTTTTCACTTTTTGGTTTTCATCCAACCTGCACTTGCAGCTTTGAGCTAAAAAAAAAAATTTGAAGAAGCAAACTGGGGCAAAAAGCGGGGTTATTTATTTATTTCTGCTTTCTGGGGGGGGGGGGGGGGGGGGGAATAATAAGAAAAATAAGAAGAGAAAGATACAGAAATAATTCTTTTCTCTTTCAGTCTTATAATCCCCCTGGCTACGAAGCCTATGTATCCATTGGCTCTGCTAGACATCATTCTGGATGCACATGTCTTATATGGATACCTTTTTATCTATAGATAAAACATATACAGACATATAGATGTATACACACATATAGTCTTATATATTTATGTAGGTATTTGTATAAAGCAAAATTAAACTTGAAATCCTTCAAGAGTTTCAAGATTCTTGTGTGGCCTGAATATTGCTTCGTGATTACTTAGTATTTAGGGTTCTGCAAAAACCCACATTACAGCAATTTTCAGTGTTTGGTTCTATACTGAGTCTTCTGACAGCATTTTTAACTGTAGGTGGCAAAATTATTTCAACTGTCAAATGGCTAAGATCCATCGTTGCTTTGGAAATGGAGGGGATACAAAAGGATTGCCAGCTTGATGTTCCACCCAGGCTTTAGGATAAAATGTGTCTAAGCCAGACTTGTGCCCCAGGCTGGTTGTAGAGTCGATGCAGTTGGCTGCCAAAAGGCATTTCTAGATTCCATCATCAAATGGTTTGAAGCAGAGAAGGAAAATTCATCTGTTCTGTTGCCACTTTCTCTATGTGGCCCACAGCAAGAACTTCATGAGTTTAAGATAAGTTTTTAGATAAGTATAATAAATTAGATAAATCTCATGGTTAAAACTTACAGATTTTGTTTTGCTGCAATTTAATCAGTTGATGATCTAGATTTTTGGATTTTTTTTTTAATTGTTTTTTTGTAGTAAACAAACAAAACTGTCCCCTGTGCTTACGCCACTGATATCTTAGCAGCTGTGAACTTTTTCTGTGTGTAATTAAACCAAGTTTTATTCCTGATCTTTAGCACATACAGTAATATTTTAATGATTCACTGTAGATTCAAAAAGCTGTCTATTCAAAAGACTTTGTACATGTACATTTCTGCATGAAATATAACAAGGAAATGGCTTTAATTGCATTTTGCTTTTCAGTTCACTGTCCAATAACTTTATATAATTGTTTATTAGAGGTTATTGCAACCTCTACTACAATAATTAAAAGTTGGAAGGCAATAAAAAGAAACAATGTTGTTGCACAGCAACGTAACCTCTACGTTCTGCATGCTTTGCAGTTATTAACCAACAAAGATATTTTTCTGGGGAAAGACCTTTTTCAAGAATTACATTACCAGCTAAACAGTTTCAAAAGCTGCATTTAATAATCCTGTAAAATAAAACTCTTTCCTATGGCTGACTGAATAATGTAGCTTCCTCCAGTAGTACAACCCTTAGCTAATTAACTGGATGCTTTCATATCAGTAGCTGATTATTGCTTCTGGAAACAATCATTTAGCCACTGAGAGGAACAACACATCTTAATAAAGACGTTTTTTTTTCCTACAGATAGGCTCATTAAAAATTTTCTAATGCATGTCATCAGCAAGGCTGTAAAGTAGTTTTGACAGATCCTGTAAAGTTTCATGGGTTTCTTTCTGTAAAATGGGGGTGTAATGTTTACGTGGGAGGTCTTGCATAGCCTGATAAACTGATGAAACTGGGGAATATTCACAGTAGCAGAGGTTTGCAGGTAAGTGCACTGGTTTTGGGAAGCTGCACTTGTTGCTTGCAGATGTTTCTAGGACAAAGCAGTAAATACCACCACAGTTGTGACTCCGAACTTGTATGAATCTACTGTGTAAAAAAACTGTGTAAGGAAAATTAGTTCTTCTTATTAGTTATGGAGCAGGTCTATTAGCTTCTTTATTAGCACTGGAACAGGCTGCCCAGGGGAGTGATTGAATCACCATCCCTGGATGTGTTTAAATGTTGTGTAATTAAGGTGCTTAGGGACATGTCTAACAGAGGACTTGGTAGAGTTAGGTATATGGTTGGATTCAGTCATCTTGAAGGTCCTTTGCAACCTAAACAATTCTATGATTTTATGACTATTTATTAGCTACTTAAAAACTGTGAGTCAACTGCGGCTAAGAATCGATACCTGTGATTTTTCTCATACACAACATATAGCATCATAGAATTGTTTGGGTTGTAAAGGACCTTTCAAGGTCATCCAGTCCAACCCCCCTGCAGGGAGCAGGGC
>JANVCC010000018.1:791739-851665 GCA_025345505.1 Todiramphus chloris collaris
GGGGGGTCTCTCTCTCTGCCCAGAGCCCTGGGATCCCCTCCCTTGTCCTGCTGACCGCAATGTTATCTTAGAAAGAGATAAGCCTAAACACATGATTTCTATATAATCTGTGCATTTAGCTGCAAAATAGAGTGCATTTCTGAATTGTCTGTAGAATGAAAAATAGTAAAAATCTCTTAAATATTAATAACAAAAAATAATTCCAAGTGTCTTACTTTGTACTGAGTTACTTTTAAAAAATTTAAAGAAGCTTTGTAGAGATTCTTGAGATTCTTTGATAGAGGTTTTTGTAGGAATTTTTGAAAGATTTCTCTAGTTGATGTAGCCAAATGTCGTAAGATTTTTTGGTTAAAGGAATCTATAAGAATTTATATCCATGATCAGTACCGAATATTGCTATTTGAAATACCCCATCTTTAATCACTCTTGTGAATTTAAAATTGATTTAGGTCATTCCAGAAAAGTATAATTGTAGGGAAAGCATTATTGGTGTAAATTTTATTCTGATTTAAAGACACATAGTCCAATAAAAGGCATGCTAAATATTTTCTTTAAATTAAACCAACAAGCCAGGTTGAATAGAGAAATCAAACATAAAATTATCTGTATAATAAAAGACAAACCAGGCCATATTTCTCCAAACAGAAGTCTGCTTTTTGGATCTATGCATCTATTTCAGTGTTTGGTTTTCCATTTAATTGTGGATGCTTGTCTAGAAGTGTTTATTATGCTGTAACTCTAGTCAGCAAAACCCTCTAAATCCTTTGTAAATGTTCCGTTGACAGTTATGTATTTTTAATTCATTTATATAAACATCAGTAAGAGAACTCAGTGAATCACAAACCCTGGACATACTATGACATGTAATCTTTAATTTAAGAGTTGGGATTGAAAACTCAGGGTGAAGTTCATTGCTAAATTATTTTGTTTCGACACTTGACGTTGCCTATAGGTTTATTTGCACTGCATACTGACAGAGAGGGCTTCTCAATCATCTGATAAAAGTTATCTTTTCATATGGACAAATCATATGTTAGAACAGAGGCTTACTCAGGCTGAAAGGGACCTCAGAAGGTCTCAAGTTAAAACTCCTGCTCAGGAGTCAGTACTGAATTCAACCAGGTTGCTTTTGACTTTGTCCAATTGTGGCTTGAAAACCTCCAAGCAAAGCATTCCACAACCTCTCAGTGCACACTGTTCCAGTGCTTTGTTATCTCGAGTCCTCTTTACATCCAGTTGGAACCTCTAGTCTTTTAGACTAGGTCTAAGGAAGGAATTGTTGGTGCTGAGGGTGGGGAGAGCCTGTGCCAGACTGCCCAGAGAGGTGGTGGCTGCCCCATCCCTGGCACCATTGCAGGGGAGGTTGCCCGGGGCTCTGAGCACCCTGCTCTAGCTGCAGATGGCCCTGCTCCCTGCAGGGGGGTTGGACCAGATGACCTTGAAAGGTCCCTTCCCACCCAAACCATTCTACTGTTTTCTTCTTTTGCAATTGGTGACAGTTGTTTGTCCTGATTTGCAGCTCAGTGAAGAACTTGAATTTCTCAGTCACCTTTTCTGCTCTTTTCTGAAGAGAGCATTGTATTGGGTAGGCACTGGCTACAACCTGTGCCAAGGTATGGTAAGAAATGTCTCTCACCCTTCCTAAGCAACCAGTTGTTACTGAGTGTTGTTCTAACTGAGTTCTCCAGCAGCATAACTGTTGAGGCATCATCTTTATATTGATCTGGGTGAGAAAAGAAGTGGGGTCAATTTAACTTACAAAGCTACGAGCGTTCAGCTCCCCAGAGGAACTCTCAGTCTTCAGAGAGAGAGCAGAGCCTGTGACTTGTACAGATGAAACCGTGCCATTTGCTTCCAGTAGCCTCTATGATGCTTAGATTGGTAGGAAATTCAGGTCTCATGTATTCTAACACCAGAGCGAGCAGCTTTTAAATTTAGCCGTGCAAGGAAATAAACCGTTGAATTTACAAACTTATTGTACATTTGATCGTATCCAGTTTGTATTATTTGAGCATTTCTCAGTGAACGTAGCAGTGGGGCATGAGTTACAGCTGCAGCATTTTCTCACATCAACTTTCTGTTCTTTCATCAGCTTTGTGCTCGTCATTTATTGCCTCCCCTGAGTCATCAGTATTGGTCTAATGGACTGGAACCGCCTAAGGTGAATGGTAATTACTTATTGAGTTGCTGATAGCCCAGATGAGAATAGGACTTATTAGATCAGTAATAATGGAAATCTGTGTTTAATGCAGAAAATTTAGAGTCTAAAAGAAAACTGTCTGAATTCATCATTTTTTTCTCTTTGCATGAAGTTAAAATAATGTTGTGGAAAGGTTTAAAATGAGTTATATGAATCATGTTGTCAAAGGAAGATGTTCTGAGAGGTAAACATAGGAAAAGTGCACTGATTGTGCTCTTTCCTAGCAAAAGAATAAAACAATTATGGTTTTGAAACCAACATTTTTATATGACAAAATATGGAAGAAAACCTTCAGTTCCCTACCAGGAAGTGTCACAAGCATCTTACATCGACCAAACAAGTAGTACCCCTAAACTGTCTGAAAAACATCCTCAGAAACACTTCAGTCCCCCCTTTATTCACACTGGCATGATCAGAGTTCAGTTCCAATTTGCTTTCAGAATTGTAGGTGTTCTGGTTTGAGGTCTTGTTCAATCTTTTTACCTGCCATTGGTAGGGTGGCTGTGTTTGGATTTGGAGTCCTAAGACAGCATAATCTGTATAACGTGGCCGCTGATATTTTTCTTTTTTTCTATTTATTTTTCTATCATTTTTTTCCTATCCTTTCTATTTTTTTTTCTATCTGTTTTTCTATTTTTTTTTTTTTTTTCCGTTTGGTTGACTATGATGTTTTGCTTTTTAATCCAATCTTTAAACATCAGTGTGTTGTTACAGGCGAAGACTTGGCTTCCTTTCAACATTCACCAAAGTAATTTTCTAATTCATCATCATGAAAAGTCCTTTATTAAAAGTTCTGCAGCTGCATTGTTAAATTCAACAGCAGCAACAACAATAACAATAATAACAAATATTTTATTCTTATCATTATTTGTATTAACTGACATGTGCAGTCACCAAGGAGGTGCTGCACTGTACAGAATAATGCAAAGCATCCAAGGAGCACCACAGCTGCATGGCTTTGAAACCCCTCCAGGGATCATGGGCACTCCACCACTGCCCTGGGCAGACTCAGCCAGGACAACCCTTAAGGGGAAGAAATTGTTCCTCAGCTCCAACCTAAACCTCCCCTGGTGCAACATAAGGCCATTTCCTCTTGTCCTGGGGCTTGTTCCTTGGGAGCAGAGCCCGACCCCCCTGGCTCCAGCCTCCTGTCAGGAGCTGTCAGAGCCAGAAGGTCTCCCCTCAGCCTCCTTTGCTCCAGGCTCAACAAGCCCAGGGCCCTCAGCTGCTCCTCAGCACCCTTGTGCTCCAGCCCCTTCCCCAGCTCCGTTGCCCTTCTCTGGCCACGCTCCAGCCCCTCAAGGTCCTGCTGGGAGGGAGGGGCCCAAAAGTGAACACAGTTCAGGTACAACAACTGTATATAGTACAAAATTAGAAGGAAGATTAGAAGAATGAGAAAAATTGCAATAACAGGCATTGTCTACGAATGTCCACAATCTGATGTTGGCCCTGAAATTTTACCAGATTTGCACAATATCTATTCCCCTTGTGAACCGGTTGTATAAATACACTCATAAATAGGACAGCAGAGCAAAGAGAACACGAGAACCAGGAATAAATGAGTTGCATCTCACACCAAAAATATGAAGTATACATTTCTATGTGCCATAATTTGCTCTAGTAATAGAAAAAAATGGTTTTAAAACCTTCCAAGGCAGACATGTAATGATGCTGAATAGCTAAAATTAGAAACTCAGTTATCTCTTTAGGTTCCTATGTGCTGTTATCTTAAACAAACGAGACTTCTTGTGACAATCCAGCCAAATGGGAAGCCCCAGTGATTAGGGAGGCAGTTTCTTGCTGCTGTGTGGTTTATGTAGAGAGGAGTTTGAAGACTCTGTTTCTATCGTCTTTGCCTGAAATATGAAGTAACATTTTGAGCACCAGTCTCACAAAAAGATGAACCTAATTCTTTCTGAAACAAAGAGCCTGTCATTTACCTTAAATTCCGATTTTTATGGGTTCTGTTGAGCTATTCTAACAGTTAGCAGTAAAGGCTTTTTGGAATCTCATTTTTGTTTCAGTAAACAGTATTCTAAATGGTTTTTAATTTCATCTAGTCTGAAGGACCCTTGAATACTTTTTCCATTTGTAAGAGAAACTTTGAAGAAGCCACGAGCAGACTCTGATTTCTACTGTTTCACCTGATTCTTTAAGACTGACTCTTTACCACATTTAAAATTCATGTTGGTGCTGGGACACCCAGATAAACTCGTGGCTGGACTTGCATAACCCTGTTGGAATTTGGAGAGTTCTTTTCACCATTACAACCATAAATATTTTTTAATGTCAAATAAATCCCAGGGAATCTCAGCTCATTCTAAGATTCTTTACCTTGTTCCTTTTTCATCTCTCAAACAGACTAATCCTTCAAGGCCAGTCATGCACTGGTAGATGTGAATTAATACCAAGTTTCAGGTCTGCTGAAAGCAATATTAAATATTGTACAATGTCTGTGTGGAAGTGTGGAATGGGCTGTATCACAGGCCTTGTTCAAATATCATGTATTCATTTAAAAAACATTTTCACATCCAGGCTGCGTTGAGTGCTTTCTGACTGCAAGAGGTTAAAAGCAAGTGTATTTTATCAAACTAAGCATATAGTGCTATAGTCTCATGTATCATAGAATCGTAGAATCATTCAGGTTGGAAAAGACCCTTGGGATCATTGAGTCCAACTACTAACCCTACTCTACAAAGTTCCCCCCTAAGCCATGTCTCCCAGCACCACATCCAAATGACCCTTCAACACCTCCAGGGATGCTGGCTCAGCCCCTCCCTGGGCAGCCTCTTCCAGTCTGACTGCTCTTGCTGGGAAACATTTGTCCCCGCTGTCCAGTCTGACCTCCCCTGGTGCAGCTTGAACCCATCCCCTCTTGTTCTAGAAGTAGTTTGTATTTGAAGAACTGTCTGGAATTGCCACATCATTTTGTTGTCTTGGCTTTTCTTTCTTTGTTTCAATAATACTCCTAAAAATTCTGGTCAGAAACTGAGAGTCTAACTGGAATCCTCCCTCTTGAGTTGTCAGCTCAGGCCACGTTTTGTAGTTGAAGGCAGTTCATTGCTTACTTTGGCGGGCGGTTATTGCTTATTATCTTTATAAATATTGCTGCCTTTATATTTTTGTTGGCTTTGGGGAGGCTCTATAGCAAAGCATTTAATTTTACATTAGCTACTGCCATAACTTCCTTTCAAGCCACGAAATCTGAGCTGCCTATGGGGTAGACAAGATTGTGTAGATACAGCCTAAACAATAAAATCTAAACAATATGCTGTAAATCAGTGCTTTATTTTCAAAATTACAGAGTTAATCATATTTCTGTCAGGAATTTGCAGCTGAGATTAATTACGAAGTTTAATTATACAGTCATACATGAATGTAGATCTATGAATATATGCAGGGAAGTTAATTTGAATTTGCAAGGTTGTCTTGTTTGTACTTGCATTACTAAATACTTGTGTCCTTGTTAGGTATTAGTCATTGACCCTCTTTCCATTAGTTTACATGTTGTATACGATCATTTGGAATAGAAATGTGAGTGCTTAGCTATGATTATTTCCTGTTTCAGGTTTCTTTATCGTGGTGAAGTTGATGATGTTGTTAGGACAGGTAGCTAAGACCCTGGGACACACATATTTCATTTCCTTCTCTGCTGTACGCTTCTTTTGTAGCCAGGGATATGTCAGGTAGCTCCTAATTCTGCCCTTCTGAGGGACTCTGAGAATAAATTCATTAAAAACAAGGATGTATGAGATTCTGTGGAGGGTCTCAAAGTGAGGCCAATTGGCAGGGTGCCTTTTAAATTCTGTTTCTTGAATGCCTGCTTGTATGATTTTGAAATTGTTTATCCTTGAATGGTTGTAGCAAGAAAATTCAATCAGCTGAACACTTGTAGAAGCAAATACACTAGTGAAGTGAACGTGGTCAAAGCAAATTAGTTTCAAAATGTGAATGATTTTTGTTAGAAAATGATTTTACATTGTTGCTAGTAAGTATTCATCCAACAATACATTGGAGGTAATAAGATAAATTTATTGTTTCACTTTGGGGAAGGCAGTGAAATTTGAAAGCATAGAATGGTATATACATATTAAGTGTTATTAAAATTAAAGATACCTGTGCTTTCTTTAACCCATCCACTTCACCATCCTCTTTCTGGATGAACCACTTCAGAGATCCTAATCCCACAGAGGTCACTACTGACCTCATAATTGTTTTATTAACTCACATTATCCTACCTGGTAACTCATAACCTTTTTTTTTCTTTTTTTTTTTAATATTCTGCACATAACCGAGATTTCCAATTTTCAAATACCAAATAAAGTTCCA
Organism: Todiramphus chloris collaris; assembly: GCA_025345505.1. NCBI lineage: Eukaryota > Metazoa > Chordata > Aves > Coraciiformes > Alcedinidae > Todiramphus > Todiramphus chloris. Next base: position 798,269 of record JANVCC010000018.1, read on the forward strand.
CAGTAACCTTAATAAAGACAGCAATTATGTTTTCATTATTCCCTTACAGACTGTTAAATTTGGTCTAGAGTTTTTTTATGGATCTAGAGCAATAAACATTATCTTACTTTGAGAGGTATTATAAAGAGTAGAGGAAAACATAATGAATTATTGTTATTGAAAATGTTCAAGGTTTTAATGTGAGAATGTCAGAGAAACTCAATTATAGCTTTTTTTTTTTTTTTCACTGGTATTTGGAAGTCTGATAATGTCATCATATAGAGCCTTTCATCTCTGGGCATTACCAATGAATGTTTTGGTAGACAGTAGCAGACAAAAATTGTCACCTGGATTTTGGCAGCGTCTCAACCCTATTCCATCTACACTTGTACGCAACCAAAGATTGCTTCTCTTTCCAAGAATATCTTTAAATAAAAAATAGCACAAAATTAGGAGCCATTACTTCTAGACTCAGCTCTTTCTGCAAACTGATTGATGGCATTTTGCATATGGCTTCATTTGTGACAGGCTGTAGCTCTTAGAAAGCTACCTGAACCTCATCAAATCTACTTGAACCTCATAAAATCTACTTGAACCTTGTCAAATCTTCTTAACTGTGTTGATCTTAAATGGCAGTGCCCAGATTCCTGTGGCACATAGACTTCTGAGAAACCTCTACAAGGTATTAAGTCTTCAGGCAACATCTAGACTTGACGCCACTCGGGTGGCTTGGCCACCTTCATGCTATTCAACTTATCTTCCAAAGCATCACAGGCCTTACTGCCTGCAAAGAGTGAACCTTGACCTGCTTTTGCTCTAACTCCTGAACCTTTCTGGGAATTGCCTGGGAGAGTCCTAGAGAACCACCATGAAACCATACTGAAGGCCATGGAACCACGTAGGTCTGGTGGTCCAGCCTTTGTGTCTCTGCCACCGTTAGTTTGTCATTACAAGCAAAGCCTGAAGAGTTAATAATAATAATCATAATAATAATAATAATCATAATCTCATTTCAGTTCTTACTGTCCAGGTACATTCCTGAAACCACCTTGAGCAGAGGAATCAGCTGGTATTTGGGTTGGCACTCAGGAGAAAAGCCCAAACCTGGTCTGGTCATACAGCGTGAGTAACTGGCACAGATTTGCCGGTGAACAAAAAGCCAGGTTCTTAAGGTTATGTGATTAAATGTGCACCGACTCTTTTAAACTCTAATCATTTTTCTTGAATACTGGTGGAAATAATAGACAGGAGTCAGACTTTTGAAAGATCTCACAATATTAAGTGCTGAGCTCTCATGAAAATCTGCTATCAGTTCAATGGGAGCTATTGAATAATTCTGAAAAACTGTCCTTGATTATGTAGCACCATAAGCTGCAGCTGGTCATAATACAGGCGGCGGGAGGAAAACAGTGCGAAATTGGAGTCATCTTTGCAGCACTGTTCCAGCAGTGTAAAGATAAAAATACTGCAGGACTGTTGTGGTTTTCTGCAAACTAGCCATTATAAACTCAGGGTACTTGATGTTATATTTACTTCTGGTGAATCAAGACACATGAAAGTACTAAAACCGTGATTATGTTTTGTCATTTTATGAAGGGGAAAATGTTAAAAAAGAAATTCCATATCCATTTTATCCACCAAAAGTCTGCTTTGTCTACCATGAAATTGCAAACAGTAACATGTATTACTCATAAAATTGTGTGAGGAGTGACTGGCAAAATTATAAAGCAGGATTTCCCAGCAGTTCTCATTTATTTCACAATTTAATGAAGGAAGGAATACTATAGGCAGCCACTGAAATGGAAGATACACAGACATCGGACATTTCAGCCGCAATAAGAGTGGATGTAACTCATCAAGGAAGGAAGGGATCCAATGCAGGCAATGTTCCCCTATCCCTCGTTCACCACATCTTGTAAAATTATATGCGTAAGTGACTTGGAGTGACAGTGGTTCAATGAATTGTATGTCATACATACAATGGGCTGGATCAGTGGGACAAGGCTGGTGATACAACATTCAACAAGGCCAAGGGCTGGGTCCTGCCCTTGGGTCCCACCAACCCCCTGCACTGCTCCAGACTGGGACTGGGAGCAGCAGGGAAAGGACCTGGGGGAGTTGGTCAACAAGTGTCTGGAGATGAGCCAGAGTACCCAGGGGGACAAGAAGGCCACCAGCACTAGTGTGGGCAGCAGGACTAGGGCAGGGATCGTCCGTCTGGACTGGGCACTGAGGGGACCACGCCTTGAGTCCTGGGGTCAGTTTTGGGCCCCTCGTTCTCAGAAAGACCTTGAGGGGCTGGAGCGTGGCCAGAGAAGGGCAACGGAGCTGGGGAAGGGGCTGGAGCACATGGGTGCTGAGGAGCGGCTGAGGGCCCTGGGCTTGTTGAGCCTGGAGCAAAGGAGGCTGAGGGGAGACCTTCTGGCTCTGACAGCTCCTGACAGGAGCTTGGAGACGGGAGGGGTCAAACGCTTCTCCCAAGAAACAAGCTCCAGAACAAGAGGAACTGGTCTCAAAATGTGCCAGGGGATTGTTTAGGTTGGTGCTGAGGAACAATCTTTTCCCCTTGATGGTTGTCCAGGGCTGTGCCAGGCTACCCAGGGCAGTGGTAGAGTCCCCATCCCTGGAGGGGTTTCAAAGCCCCACATGGAGATGTGGTGCTGAGGGACATGGTTCATTACTGGGCTTGGCAGTGCTGGGTTAATGGTTGGACTTCATCTTCAGGGTCTTCTCCAACAGGAATGATTCTATATCTTAGCCCTATAGCACCAGCCTACCATGAGCTCTGGATGAGAGCTCAAAGTGCTTTGTATGTAACAATTAAAACAATAACAGATAAATTCATTATCCCCTAATTTATTCAATTAAAATGCACGCTCAGTACGTCAGTTAATTTCAGTGTAGAATAGAGCTGATTCAATTTGTGTTATTAAGAGCAAAAGAAAACTGTAAAGAAAGCTACATTTCTGAAAGGATGTTGTTTATGAGTTAGAAGTTTATGGGTTAGAACTAACTAATAAAGTTAGGAAAAGGAGGAAATTTTTAGAAAACAGATTCTCTCTTCAAAGGAGTATGTTGCATATTTGGATAACGTGCACTTTCTTTTTCTTGGTTGGGAGAAAAGCTAAATTCCTGTTCTGGAAGAAAAGTGGATTTCAGTTAATTATGTTATTACGCCTGCTAACAGAATAAATATCAGAGTGCAACTCATGCTTCCATTCCACCTTTCCACTGGGCTTACTGTGTTTGGTTTTTCCCTCGCAGGAGTGACGTTCTTTAGAAAGACAGGATTCCCTAGAAAATGATATTGAAATTGGGTTCTACAGTGGAGATGACAGATCACTTCTTTGCAATTAACAAAATTGTTCGGTTCATTTGGCCAAAATTCAGATGCTTGCAGTGTAGTTGTTGCTGAGCCAGGCACCCCTGGCTCCGCAGCAGGCACGGGGGGAGATAAACGAGTCATACCTCTAGATGTGATTTAACGACTAGAGATGACTGGGTTAGGATGAGATGAATCACGTTAGAATTACCAGCCTATATCCTTACGTGTTTTATTTGTTTGTGTTTCTTGACGTAATGGCTTAAAATGCTCATTTGGGTGATTTTCAACAGAAATTCGAGCTTTCAGTGGAAATTTGTTGAGATTCGTAAGGCTATTCTTAGAAAGTAACTTTAGCATAGCCAAACTAACTTCAGTGTAAAGAATCAGAGAATCACAGGGTTGTCATGGTTGGAAAAGACCTCGAAGATCACCACGTCCAACTGTCAACTCCCCAAAAAAACCAACAAACAAAACCACAAAAAATCCTCAACCAGAACCCCCGCCACCAAAAAAAAACCCCACACGCACACAAAAAAAAGAAAACAAACAAAAAAAACCCCACACCAAAACCTAAAACCACCTCATGATCCCGTTAGAGCATGTCCTGAAGTGCTTCAGCTACATGTTTTTTGAACGCCTCCAGGCATGGTGACTCCACCAACTACCTGGGCAGCCCGTTCCAGCATCTGACTGCTCGTTCAGTGAAGAAATTCTTCCTCGTATCTCATCTAAACCTTCTCTGGTGAGACTTCAGGCCACTTCCTCTAGTCCTGTCATTATTTACTTGAGAGAAGAGGCAGCACACACCTCACTGCAACCTCCTTGAAGGTAGTTGGAGAGAGCAAGAAAGTCTCCCCTCAGCTTCCTCTTCTCCATACTAAACAATACCAATTCCCGGAGCTTCTTCTCATAGGACTTGTTCTCCAGATCCTCCATCAGCTTTGTTGCCCTTCTCTGAACTCTCTCCAGCAACCCAATGTCTTTCTTGTGGTGAGGGGCCCAGAACTGAACACAGTGCTTGAGGTGCAGCCTCACCAGCACCCAGTACAGGGGCACCATCTCCTGCTGGCCACACCATTTCTGATACAGACCAGTATGCCATGGCCTTCTTGGCCACCTGGGCACACACTGACTCATGTTTAGCCAGGTGTCAACCAGCATCCCCTAGGTCCTTTTCCTCTGGGCTGCTTTCTAGCCTCTTTTTCCCAAGCCTACCAACTTTATCACAAAAGAACTAAAATCTCCCATGTTTCTTCTTCCACGGTCAACGGAGAGACAGAAAGTGGGAGAGAACCTTGTTCAGAAAGCAGTTCAAAGCTGAAAATTAATTTTAGGTTGTCTGAATCACTCTGAAGGACCCTGTCTCCCTGTTGATCATACAGAAGAATGTAGGGTGCTTAACCTTGGGGAGTGTATTGCTTACGCTTGCCAAAATAACCTCCAGATCCAGTTTCTTTCTTTTCAAAGGGAGAAACCCTTTCTTGGTGTACCTCAAACACCAGGTTGAACTTACCATGCCTGTCTCAGGTCTGTGCACCCCAAATGACCCCAGATGCAACCATTGGTCCCCTCTGTGGTTCATCTTGTTGTCTGAGTATTTTAAGGAGCAGCCTTTGGGTGCTGTGAGACATGGAATACTCTTGTCCATGGCAGATGGCTTCTATACTGCACAGTCAGCCATGATGTTTACTCTCCCAATTGCCCTGTAAGCATACGTTTTCCAGGGCCTAAAGCATGATGTACAATGGCAGTGAAGAAACGTGTCTTCAGTGGAATGTAGAAACAGAACCCTACCCATGCTGCTGTTAGAGTTAGTAATCACAGAGTCATAGAATCATTTTTGTTAGAAAGACCTTTGTGATCATCAAGTCCAACTGTTAACCCAGCACTGCCAGGTCACCACTGAACCATGTCCCTCAGCACCACATCTCCATGGCTTTTCACTCCCTCCAGGGATGGGGGCTCTATCACTGCCCTGAGCAGCCTGGGCCAGGCATTGACAACCCTCAAGGGGAAGAAATTGTTCCTCAGCTCCAACCTAAACCTGCCCTGGGGCAACTTGAGGCCGGTTCCTCTCGTGCTGGGGCTTGTTCCTTGGGAGCAGAGCCCGACCCCCCTGGCTCCAACCTCCTGTCAGGAGCTGTCAGAGCCAGAAGGTCTCCCCTCAGCCTCCTTTGCTCCAGGATCAACAACCCCAGGTCCCCCAGCTGCTCCTCACCGTACTTGAGCTCTAGACCCTTCCCCACCATCATTGCCTTTCTTCTACTAATACCCTCCTTAGTATTTAGAGGTTTTTTGTGGAATTAATTGCCCCATGAGAACTGTGTCCTTAGCTTGTCTGAACAGCCACAGGCATCACCGCTCAGTTCAAATCCTCTTGCACCTCATTGTAAACGAGTTACACACTGTGAAAGGTACACAATGTGAACTGGAAGTTTGCTGTGAAGCATCTACTCCTGATGGACTCTTTAACCATGGGTATGGTTTTGTAGTGGTCAGTGGCTAATTTGGCGTTCGATGGTCACTGGTTTCATTAAAGAAAAATAGTTTGAGCCTAGAATCCTGGAGTAAATTATTTGACCTAGGATAAACTGAAAAAAAAAAATTAAAATAGATAAATATGGAATATTTTGTGGTGTATTTCTAAGAAGCAGACTATCTGCCTTAAACTGCAGTAGCTGTTTGAGATGAAGTTGCATTAAATTTTTATAAATTGGATAACTACTTCCCATTGCACTTTAAAAATTGTCTTTTCTAGAATCTTCCCCATCCGCCTCAGGTGCAACGAAAGAAACAATGCCGTGCTGTTGCCTCACAAAGAGCACAAGCACTTTGGATAAACTCTATTTAAGGCTGAGGTGGATTTGTGAAGCTTGGAGACGTATCCATCCGTTTAAGGAGACAGTTAATTGATGCTCATTGTGCTGGTTTATAACACTCATCTCCTCTTTTATTTTTGCCATCAGATTATGAGCTTCTTCAAGTAATTAAATCATAATTGTTTTGGGTTTTTTTTTTTTGAGAAAGAAAAGCCAGTTGGCCTAACCTTGGTGCTCCCCGATCCTGCCTTTGCTGTGCCGACAGGGGATATTACCAGTAAAAGGCTGATGTTCATCTGAAAACAGATTGTGAGGGGAGGCCTGGCCCCGTCAAGCTTAGCTGAGCATTAGGTCTGGTCATTTATCACTGTCAGATGGGCGAGGGAAGGGAGGGGGGAAGAAGCACTGGACCGTTCCTGCTCATCTGCTGACTGACAGCTGACTGAAGCCTAATGCAACCTCCAGGCAGATAATCTGCCATCAAGGGGGAAGGTGTACGAGCGAGATACTCTATCAGAGCCTGCACGCTGCTTCTTGCTCAAAGCCACTGACATCTTCACAAGGCAACAAAACAAAACAAATACAACAACGACAGCAACGAAAAAAAAACCAAAACCAACAACAACAACCAAAAAAGAAATGTCAGTTGTGCTTTAAGGGACCGTGGTTTATTTGGTGTATTGTAACGCTCCGCTAAAACCGCGCTGTACCTCATTTCCATCGTTTTGTGTGGATCCGTTTTTGGAAGCAGATAAACGGCGCGGCGGAGACGCGCAGTCAGGCGGGGAAATGATAATACGATGAAAATGTTTGGGTGGGGAAAAAAAAAAAAGCCCCGTTTGTTTCACCTACCAGTTTAATTCACAGGACATTGCAGAGTGGCAGAGTTCTTTAAAAATAGCCAAACCCGCTCTTGGCAAATGTAGGCCTCTGAGTAAGGCTCTGTGTTTAAGGAACAGGAAAAATATCTTGTAAGGGGAAACCGAAATTAAAGCAAGAAAAATCTAATAAGTAAGGATTAATGTTATTTCCTGCAGCGTTTTTGTGCAACAAATACTTCCTGAAGGAGCTGATTGAGAGCAATGCTCGTCGAGATCACCACCCAAACCCGTGTGAGAATATCCTGGGTTCAAAAATCCTTCCCCTACTTCCTAATGAAAAACTCCACGTCTTTAATTTTTGTCAGTCTTAAATTTTTAATTGTTTTAAATTTGCTATTATTTTTATTAACAGTATCTAATTTTGCTATTCATTACAAATCATATGCATTAACTTAAGTGGGGAACATTTTAATTGAGCACTGCTGGAGATTTTCCAATAAATTAACATTACATACTTTTAACAGATGTCTGCATTAGACATTGTTATTAGACATTGTAATTAATAGAAGTATTACTCAAATTAAAATCTCAGGGCCTTAGAAAAAAATTAAATTGTAGGTGACTGAGTGATGTTAACTCATTAATAGAGAGTGACTGTTGAATTCCCTCCATTGGCTTTTATTAGCCCAATAAACACCCTGTTCCAAGCAGCTTGAGAAGGGAGCTGGACAAAGTCTTTGATATAAGGGACTGAGAATCAAGACACATCTTACCAGTGATAATTGTGAACTTCTTTAACCTGCCATTGTGTTCTTGGTTTAATACACAGCGTAATAACTTTCTGAGCTGTTGTAAAGTTTTAATATATCCTGGTTAGATATTTTTAGATACAAAAAATCACAATAGGACTGGTTGGGTTTTTTTTTTTTTTTTTTCCCCATTTACAAGGAGAACAAATACAAAGCTGGTATAAAACAGGACATTTGTGCAAGGAAGAATCAAGCCCCCCAAAAGGTACAAAGTATAAACAAGTAGACGGAAAAAAGTGTAAGAGTGGCTTTTCTTTGGTGTTGCTTCTCTAAGTGAATGAAAACCATCTGGTTGGAATTAATTTGACCAAATATAAGTATCTTTATCTGAGCTAGCCACTATAGAATCGTTCATATTAATTGGGGAAAAATAGTCACCTGTAGGATAAGATTGATCTCATCTGTATGTGGATGTCAAAAAAAGGAGGAATTGTTCGACGCTGCTTATTTCTCCTCATTAGTCCGGGTGCTTTGAGTGAGAGGAACTTTACCTGAGTCATGCCCTTCCGTATTGTATTTCAGAAAAAAAACCCAAAAAGAGTTACATGTAGAGTGTTCTCATCACCTTGAAAGGCACACTTTAGTGCAGTATTAAAATACTGTGATATTCATCAAAGGTGTCTACACTGGAGAAGCAGTGCTTCACTAGGAGCCCCTCCACAGGAAAAGAAAATGTTTGAGTTATGCCTCTATGTATGTAATTAGAGACTTGAAAAATGATTACTATTTTATCTATGGCCAGCCATGAATTTCAAAGCGATTTTCCCATGTCGAACATGTACGTCTATCAAAAATTATCTTGAGTCTAATTTTGAGAAGCTAGAACATGAAAAACCCACAACAGCTCGGAAGTGTTTAGATATCCAGTGTCAGTTGGCACAAGACCTAACTGCTCTCAGGCTGAGCCCTCCTAAAGCGAGCATCCAAAATCAAAAGTCACATTTAGAAGGTTATTTATAGAATCATAGATTCATAGAATAATTTTGGTTGGAAATGACCCTTAAGATCATCAAGTCCAACCATTAACCCAGCACTCTCACCACTAAACCACGTCCCTCAGCACCACAACTCCATGGCTTTTAAGTTTACGTAAATATTAATGTGTAAAAGGAAAATGTAAAAAAGCAGCCTACTTAAAAGCAATTTTGTGGGATTTTACCATTAGGTCTGCACTGTTTTCTATACCTGACTTTTCTTTGCGTGGAATTTGGCGTCTGCATTGCTGGAGACATTGAACCAAACAGTGCCAGGACACATACCAGCAGAAATTATATCCTCATCCATAGTCTCTCTACAGGGAACTGAGGGCACTTTGATTTCCAGAGTCTGACCATTATAAGAGTTTTTTTTTCTCCTGTGAATATTCCCTCAGGCATGGTCCTTGCCCTTTTAGACACTTTTTTTTCCTTTTTTTTTTTTTCCTTAAGAAAAATGAAGGTTCAAACTCTTCTATAATAAGAAAACAGTAGTATTTGTGGAGCTACTGTGCATCTCTCTGTGCTTCATTGCAGAATTTCTGCCTAGAGCTTTGTGCTGGTTTTCATTTTTCATGGTGTACACATGATGTCCCAGTTGAGTATCCAGAGCATGTTTTATTCATGTGCTTTTCACCCCTTCTTTGAGATCATTAATAAAGCTGCTAAATAAACCCAGGCTTAACAATCCCCCTTGCCACACCCCACTGGACATCTCCTCCCAACTTGGCTACACAGTGTTTATCATCGTCCTTTGTTTGGATCTCTTGGTTTTCCATCCTGTCTGATAGTATTCTTATCCAGTCTGCTTAAGATAACGGTTTCAAGTGAGTTTTTGAAAGGCATTGTCTCTATCTCTGAAATAAAGTCCAGTTGTATTTTATCAGCTCCATTCAATTCCTATACTGGCAACCAGATGTTAGTGGTGCTGCCTGCAAAGCAGAGACGGGATGGATTGTCCATGTTACACGGATAACTCACTACCATGACCTGCTCCAGGTTTGGGGCTTTTTCTGTGCATTCAACGAGTCAAAAAAGGATGGTGTGTTGTTATATTCTCTCAAATGATGGCAAGCTGACCTGTTCCTTTGCAGAAGGTGATAATTATCAATCCAAGTTACTCAACAGCTATGCACTGGGTCCCACACTGTAAGCACAACCTTATTTTTGCTATTTTTATTGGGGTTACGGCACAATGAGACAGAACTGATAGACAGCTGAAGTCTCTATAGGCCAGTATAATGACAACCTGACTATACATGGCTTACAGGCAGAATAACTAGTGTCAGGATTTGCACGTACATTTCGATAACTATAGGAAGTTTAAGGAGGTAGCTGTGGTTTTGTTTATGGAAGTCTCATCCCTACTATATGGGGGAGTACCACAGAAGGAGTGAGGAAACTTGTCAGGAAGTAAAGAGTGATGGCTGGCAATAATCATAGAATCATTTTGGTTAGAAGGTCATCGAGTCCAACCATTAACCCAGCATTGCCAAGTCCACTACTAAACCATGTCCCTCAGCACCACATCTCCACATCTTTACAATCCTTCCAGGGATGGGGACTCAACCGCTGCCCTGGGCTTGACGAGGAAGAAATTGTTCCTCGCTCCAACCTAAACCTCCTCTGATGCAACTTGAGGCCATTTCCTCTTGTTCTATCACTTATTCCTTGCAAGAAGAAACTGACCCCCAACTGGTTTACTCCCCTCCTTTCAGGAACTTGTCAAGAGTGATAAGGTCTCACTTGAGCCTCTTTTTCTCCAGGCTCAACAGCCCCAGGTCCCTCAGCCTCTCCTCACCAGACTTGTGCTCTAGACCCTTCCCCAGCTTTGTTGCCCTTCTTTGGGTAGCTCACGTTCCACCTGACTGATTCAGCTTGTGCTTGAAAGATGGGTGGCAGTGTGGCCTTGATCAGGAGGCCTTGATCTTGAAAGTAGACAAGCATCTTCTGCTTGGTGCAGTAGAGAAGCACTTTGAAGAGGGAGAGTGACATTGTGAAACTGATGGACTAGAACAGTGTTCTTCGCGGCAAGATCCTTGGGCAATTATAGTACTCCAGAAAACTTTTCTCAGGTCTCAAGTAAAGCACATTTTGGCAATTGAGGTGGGAAACAATGAGAACCTAAACAAAAATATTTATATGTTTGTATAGATAGTGGAGCCAGGTATTAGGAAGATAAATCTTGACCATTTGAACACTGTGTATCTTCTTCGGAGGAGAAAGTATACTTGCATTTCTTCTTTAATTTTGAACTTTTGAATTTAGGTGTTCTCCATTTTTTAATCTCCCAACAGTCAGGTTAAAAAGCATAGGTTTTCAAAACGAAAACTGAGATCTTCATGTTATGTCATGATTCCATGAATTAGGTTTTTGGGGACTGATGAACCAATCCCCAAAACACCACAAGATTTGTCTGCTGTGTGTACCTGATGTGTTTCTGTCTATGTTAACAGCCTGAGCTGGGTGAACACAATATGGATTAGAGATCTCTGCAGTACAGCAACAAAACTGCTTCTGAGATAGACGGTCCTTTTTGATAGGTTTGTTATTTTCCTCTGCTATGGTTTTCTTTGCTATTTTAAGCATATGTTTTACTCTTAACATTTGTCCTGGCTCATAATCCAGAATATCCGTTGGTGTCAAGGTCATATTTTAATAAATATGTATGTACATGCAGGTATATATATAATCCTCCCACTGAATAGATCATAAATCTCAGTGATATTACTGCAGGGGATATATGTGGAACTTATCTGAGTTTGTCAATAGTTTCCTTATAATCAGTGCTCAGAAACTGACATTTTTAAATGTGATTCATTTTATCCTGAAGAAAACATCCAAATATGTTAGGTGAATCACCACAGAAGTGTCTGGTTCTTTCCAGAGTACAGAAGGATCCAAGGATGAATACTCAGATGTAGATATCCATTGTAGATGACTAAACCCAAGCTGCATGAATCCCAGTTAGAGCACATTTAATGTAACCTTACTGTATCTACCCCAAACCCCAGAAGTTGAAGACCTGGCCTATAGAAAACACATGAAGCAGCACATGTGTACACACTCAGGATGTGAATCGTCTTGTTTATTTATGTCTCATGTGATTTATGATCGTGAAAGTCATATAATGGTACGTGGCTTTGTCTCCTTGAAAGCAGTAAGCCTGTTATTGTAGTTTCTAGAATACTTTCCTCTGGCTAGACCCTGACTATATCCCTGAGCCTCATGTTTTCCCCCCACATCCCACCATCCTCTGTCCCAGCTGCCACATACCCACTACCCCACACCCAATATGAACATCTGCTCTCTGTCTGGTTCTTATGCTGAGCCCTGCAGACGGCTTTTCCCCTTGCCCCACACATGCTCCTGTAGTTCCTACATCTTCCCCATCACACAGGCTCTCTCCTCCGACCTCGCAGCCCATCTCCCCTCTCAGGCTTACAGCCTGCATCCCTCGTGGTCCGGAGCTGTGTGACATCCTGCTTCCTATTAGCACAGTCACACAGCTACCGGCGCAGCTGTTCAGCCACTAATCTGCAAACCCCAGTAGATTGGAAATTTCAAAATCACTGTTTCTCCTCCTTTACATCTCCGCTGCCCTATTCTGAGATATTAATTCATTTCCCTTTTCGAAAACTTATTTTCCAGTTGGTACATTTCCCAGTAAGAACCACGGAGCAAAATCAGCATGCGATAACCTCACCATTGTTCGTTGAACAGAACCTGTGTTTTTGGAGGATTCCATGTGTTGAGCAGAACCTGTGTTTTTGGAGGATTCCGTGTGTTTTGGAGTCTGAACTGACACACTGTGCAAAGGCCTCATTGCATTTTGTAGCGTCCATCAGCTTCTGTGTCGTAATCTGTTTGATAGGATGGATGCAGCAGAACTCTGTGTGTCACATTGCAAAACATCATCTCCACAATACATTTCAAAATGGTTTTTAGCTACCACTCTTCCTTTCCTGACCTATTTTAATAAGCAGACTTAGTTATTTTTCAGCAGAAGTTGTAATTAGTATTTTCCAGTATTTCTAATAATAGTTGGGAACCACCCGTGTGAGAACAATAACACAATACCACCAATCGTTGTAGCCAGTAAATGACTGTTACGTAGCTGACCTCTCTTTTTAATTGGTAATGAGTTGACAGCTGATCTCTACTGACTGATGGAGGATGGAACTAGAGAGGAGAGGTGAAAGAAACCCAGTAGATCATGTACGCCACCTCTCTGCCACTGCTGAGAACCAAAATGACTTGTCAAAGTTGGAACCATAAATGGCTGGGTTAGGGCAGCAACGTCCCTGTGCTGAAAATATCCTTTGGGAGACAAAATGATTTGAAGCATAACACTTTGGGGTTCATCTGATGTGACGTTAGGTTTTTTTATTACACAGGAGCTTGCAGAACTGACAGTTCTGCTCATTGAACTAGACCAGAAAATAAAGAAGAGCTTCTATTTCATCACCAGCAATGAAGAATTTATGGACAGAAATCTGCCATGAATCGGACATCTAATACCACTATTCGCTCCCCAGAGGCCTGAAGAAGAGCAGCTCTCTCCCTCTTGTGCCTTTCTCCAGTCCCCTAAGAGTGTTCATGGATTTTTCCATTGAGTAGCTTTTTAAAATCCCAAAAATGATGAAGAGAGGCTCCACCTTCAGGGACAAGGATGAATGGGTGGCTTTAGACAGTTTCAGTTGGAAATGGGGGATTTAGTAGGTAATTCCTATTCCTTCAGCAGGACTACCTACGAGCTTTTTCTTTAACAACCAGGCTTCCCCTCTGTCCTTTCCAGATCATTGTGGAACCATCTCAGAAGCATTTTCTGCTATCCAGGAGATCTTGGGAGAGGGGATGAATATGAATAAAGATTTCCCCTCTGTCTGAAGAAGTAAGAATTTGGTTTAATATTAATGACTGGAACACTCCTGTCCTGCTACAATTTATAGAATCCTCGTATGTGGCATAATGTGGTGGATGCAGAACTCCTCCTGCCATACACATCAGATGCCATGTTAGAGAATTAAACCCTTTTTTTTTAAGGAAATATCTCCTGGGTTATGAAATAGAAAGTGAAAAGTTTGTGTGTTTATGCTTTTGTCTGAAAGAACTATGAAACTTACCCCTGGACAAAGTGACAAAGCAACCCAGATACCTGATTTGATCAAACTATCAGCCATGGCAACGGAGAGTGATAGGACAAAAAAAAGAAAAAGAAAGACTCTGTCTCTTTGATAGGTAGGTTTTCAAACCAGAATTTAGTCAGACTGACTTCAAATGGCATGAATCAATTGTTGAAAAAGTTCTCAGAGATGTAGTAAATAATAATAATATAATATTTAATAAAAAGATTTAGCAATATTGATAAAAGAGTTAACAGGGGTGAGGTACAGTGAAAAAAAAAAAAAACCAAAACCAAAAAACAAAAAGAACCTTCTTAGGTTTAAAAATCCAGGCTTTAAAGTTCTTATTTAGGTGTATAAATGAATAACCTGTTCTTCAAAAGTGCTGGCCACTTGTTGCTTTTAGTTGTTGCTTTTCTACTGCTATAGATCCTATGAGGATCGTTTGAAGGAGCTGGGCCTGGTTAGTTTGAGGAAGAGGAGGCTGAGGGGAGACCTCCTCACTCTCTACAGCTCCCTGAAAGGACATTGGAGAGAGGCTGGTGCTGGGCTCTGCTCTCAGGTCATTAGGGACAGAACCAGAGGGAACGGCCTCAAGCTGAAACAAGGCAGGTTTAGACTGGACACTAGGGAAAAATTCCTCACGGAAAGGGTAGTGAGAGATTGGAATGGGCTGCCCAGGGAGGGGGCTGAGTCCCCATCCCTGGGTGTGTTTAAACATCGCTTGGATGTGGTGTTGGGGGACATGGTCTAGGGGTGAACTTGTAGAGTAGGGCTGATGGTTGGACACGGTGATCCCAAGGGTCATTTCCAACCTGAGTGATTCTGTGACTCTGATTCTGTGTGATTCTGTAATAGACATTCTGGAAGCCCAGAAGTTTTTAGAATCAGGTAATTTACTCAAGTGTCTCATTTTAGTCACAAGTACAATAAAGGTCAGATCCTGTTTCCTCAGCCAGGTCAATGAAGTGAAGTGAAGCTCTCATCAGATAATGTATAGCTCTACAGAAATGGAGTTAGGTTTTAAAGATACTGAGTAAGTTTTATACTTGGAAATGTGAATAACACCTTTGTTACTGTCTTTTAATTCCACAAGCCACATAGTCTAATGGAAGTGTACATTTTAGTAGAGTTAGTTCACTGTTAAGGTTAGAATCATAGAATTGTTTTTGTTGGAAGAGACCTCTCAGATCGCCAAGTCCAACCGTTCCCCCAGCACTGCCAGGGCACCACTGACCCCTGTCCCTCAGCACCACAGCTCCATGGCTTGGAAACCCCTCCAGGGATTGTGGTGACTCCACCACTGCCCTGGGCAGCCTGGGACAGCCCTGAACAACACTTGAGGGGACGAAATTGTTCCTCAGCTCCAACCTAAACCTCCCGGGGGTCAACTTGAGGCTGGTTCCTCTTGTCCTGGAGCTTGTTCCTTGGGAGAAGAGACCAACTCCATGTTGCTCCAACTTCTGTGTAGGGAGCTGTAGGTATATGAATATTTGAAAAAATGAACAGGTATCTAGTTCATTTTCTGTTGATATGTACTGTTTATATTAAATGGTTAAATATTCAAGTTAAAAAAAATATTTATCTGGAAAATCATGGTATGTAAGGCTAATTTTCCTTCCTTTGAACTGGATTTTTACCCAAGGGTAGTGAATTCCTTATTTTTACTACTTTGTCTTTTTTTTTTCCCCTTAGGATTTCTTCTCTTTCGTGATACTTACGGACATTTTACTCATTATACATTAAATGGTGACACTGCACAGCCAACCTTCCACCAGCCTTTTCTAAACGTTGCAGTCTTACAGCGGAAATAAAAATGAGATAATTTCTTGTTTACAAGACAGTAAAGAAACCCACTGGCCCTCAATGATGTACTGTATATTGATAGTGCACAGCAGTAAAAAGTGTTACATGAAAAAGCAGTAGGGGATGATCAGGCTTGATAGCCCATGTACCTCGCAGAGGGTTACCAATCATACCATGAGGAGCTTTTTCTGAGGGTCTTACTTCTCACAAAGCACTTCACTCGTCTTGTGCTACGGGTTAGATTTGTTCTTAAATCACTTTTCAGACTGCTGATAATTCTCTGTTCTCTTCAAGCAGCAAAATGTTCTCAGCCATCACTGGAGCAACTCATCTAGTACCTTCTCCTTGTAGCATTCCTTTCACCCTGGTCTTTCTGGTGCGTGCAAACTCCGACACCAAAGTTAAAAGTGGGCATACAGTTAATTTTTAATTACAAGAATATGGCAGCTGTGGGTTGCAGAGAAATGCTGTCAGTCTGTCCCCATTAATCAGTTTTCAAATAGCATCTTGTCCTTACTGTGTTTTAAAGAGGTGGACTTGTGACTGTGGATGACACAGCAAATTTTAGAAGGCATGAAAATAACTTGCTTACTCAGTGCTGAACATTTTTCTTCACCCCTCTTTATTTAGATGAAAGCAGCCTGACTCTAAGCTTTATGCCTCTTTATTCCCTTCAAGCTTGTGTTTAAAATAAATATGGGAATTATGCTGAATATTATATGTACATGCCATGCACAGCTGACATGCTGAAAATGAGTGGAGCTTTTATGTTTCTTTGGTCCCCATCCTGCAGCCCTTATGATATATATTATTACTTAAATGACACTTTTGGTAATCATAGAATCACAGACTGGTTTGGGTGGGAAGGCACCTTTAATGGTCAGATAGTCCAATCCCCCCCTACACTGAAAAGAGACATTTGCACCTAGAGCAGGGTGCTCAGAGCCCCGGGCAACCTCCCCTGCAATGGTGCCAGGGATGGGGCAGCCACCACCTCTCTGGGCAGCCTGGCACAGGCTCTGCCCACCCTCAGCACCAACAATTTCTCCTTCTCTCCACTCTAAAGCTCCCTCTTGGAGTTTCAACCCAGCCCCCCTTGTCCTGTCCCCACAGGCCCTGCTCCAAAGTCTGTCCCCATCTTTCTTACATTCTACCTTGAAGTACTGAAAGGCCCACTGAGTTATTTTTATAACTGTTTTACAAAATTCTTACATCCCCTGACCTGTTTTCTTTGTTATCTGTCTAGAATTTCCATACCCTCAGTGATCAAACTGACACTTTGACATCTGAGTGACTGTTTGGTGCAGCCAATGGAGAAAAAATGCCCAAAAAGTGTAGGAAAAGGTGTCTAAGGCAAAACAGAAAGGGGAAAGGAGTCATTCTAGCGTAGTTGATTTGCTCTAGGAAGTTCCTTCCTTGCCCCGTCACAGCTTATTCCTTCTCTTCCCATGTACCCATTGTGTTTGTGCTCGTAGGAGATGGAGGTGGCTCGTAGTAATTGATTAATCAGCTGCTTTAAATTCAATTCCTGTCTGTTCTTACCATGGAAAATTAACAGTTCTTGTCTATAAATATGACCCCTACTCCTGGATTAATTTGATTATGTGAGAATCTTGGTTTTCATTTAAAAATAATAACTTTCTGGCTGCTCTGATAAAACAAGTTTGGATATGTAGTCTAAATATTCCCTAATGGTTTAAAAATAAATAAATAATAATAAAAAAGAAAAACATATCAATCTCTTACTAATAAAAAATAAATTTTCATAGAGTCATAGAACTGTAGAATCATTGAATAACAGAATAATAGACTGGATGGGGCTGGAAGGGACCTCTGGAGATCATCGAGTCCAACCCCCCTGCCAGAGGAGGGTCAGCCAGGTCAGGCCACACAGGAACAGATCCAGACAGGTTCTCAAATCTTTACTTTGGTTGCTTGAGATAGAATGTTTTGAGACCAGTAAATTTCTGATTTTTACTCAACACTGGATCGGCATTCTCTAAAAACCAGATCTTTTTAAGCAGCTTCATCTGGGTCCTCAAAGGAAGAACTCATGTTCATTAATGACTATGGATATCTTGACCTAGAGTTCCTCTCGGATATCTTCAGTTATGCAAAGTGTCTTGTAGAGACTTTCTGCTGGTTTCATTCTTGGTATAACTTTCATTTAATCTGTACTACTGTGAGAAAGGATTTTGTTCATGAGTGACTGGCTGCTCTGCATTAGGCCAGTGCTTTAATTTTGCATATTTAAGAAAGAAGAACAAACTTCCATCTCTAATAATTGCAAATTCAATTCTGTTAAAGGTTCTTTGGTGTGAGAGTGGTGGAGACTGTGCCAGGCTGCCCAGAGAGGCTGTGGAGTCTCCTTGTCTGGAGAGATTCCAAAGGCGCCTGGACCCTGCGCTGCTGGGCCCCCTGCTCTGGGTGCCCCTGCTGGATGGAGCAGGGGGGTGGCACCAGATCATCTTCAGAGGGCCCTTCTAATCCCCACCATGCTGGGATTCTGTGATTCTGACAAGTGCTATAAATTTTGTGGCAATGACTTCATTAGGAATCTTGACGGCAGTCAGCGTTTATTTCACTGAGCTTTAAATTTCCTCTGGGCTTATAGCAGAATAGTAAATATGTTTAGAATCATCAGTCAGGCTGGTTTGAAATTAAATAGTTTTCATAAAATTTTCTCAGTTGAACATCTTTCATTGCTAAATTTATCTATCACAGGTGTGATAGAATCGACATACACAGAACTGTAACAATAAATGAAGTGTATACTAATAAATTAAAATGTGCCTGAGAACAGGTCCAGGCACTGGAACTTGATTGTCCACACTGGTGAATTGCTAGGATATGATCTAACATGATTTCAGCCAAGCTAATTAACACTGTCTCAAATAGACATGACCTGCTTTAATAGTTTACTGGTACAGATACAGCCTCATCAGAAGGCAGAACTTGGGAGTTCATGGATCTTTAGGAAAGAGCAAGTGTAGGACTATGTTAGAAACCATTGAGTGATAGGCTGCGAAGATTGAATAATAGCAAGGAAATATTGAGGACCCGTTGAGCAACTCTTGATCATCTTGCCAGGTATTATACTGTTTCACAGATCCCGTGAAGGATTATTTCTATAAAAATCCAGTGAATTCAAGGAGAGTGGGCCAGGCACTGCACCTGTTTAACTCACACTTCGCCTGCAGCTAAATTTGAATGTCAAGACCTCCAGGACATTTGCTGCTTTCAGTACATACTATTTCTGTTTGGCAGAGAGCAAAGATATATTGAAGATATCTCTGAGGCTTAGTTTGAAAAACAGTAGAGAATTTTTGCCGTTGAGGATGGAGCAGCATTTGGCAGTTTTGAGAGGAAGTCCCCTGTTATGAATTTACGTTCATGAAAACACTGACAGCTTGAATGTCAATAAAACAGCCATAAAAATTAATTCCTTGCCAGCTGGCTTTCTGTTGAAACCCAGAAGATCAAGAAAATGACATAAAGACATCCATGTCCTCCCATGTGCCCGAATGCTGCTGTAGTCCACTGGAGGATTAACCCTGCAAATATTGACAACATTAGGGTGAAACCTGTTGTTTTCACCAGTAAGAAGCTGAAGTCAACTTCTCATCACCAGTGCAGTGCTCACTGATAATCTTTCCATGTGTCTTTAACAACAGGTTTTATCTTACTTATTCTAAGCCCTTGTCTCTGGAAAGATGAGTTTGGAAAAGTCATTTATTCTTTCTGTTGTTAAGTTACAGGGAAAGTCCTCATTTTTTTTCTAATTCCATTTCATATTTCCAACGTATTTCTGATTTTCTGGAGCTACTGAATCCAATTTGTAGGTGAGAATTAAACCTTATGTTTTCACAAGAAAGATTTTTCAGTAAAAAGCCCTAAACTGTAATATGAATAATATACTTGTTAAGAGGGTCTTTATACTTAGGTGTTGTTGCTTTCTTTGTGAGATCGAATGTATGTTTTGTGAAAATCCTTTTAAGTTTGGGGTTTTTTTTTACTATGTAGTGCATCTTGGCAAGGGGCAGGGAATACTGGAAAAAATGGTAAAACAAAGTCTGAATGGCAAGAGAACAAATTGTTTCATCTGGCTAAGATCTTTGAAACAAAAGTATGAAGACACTGGAGGACAACTTGAGGGCTCCGAAAATATTTCATTCGTTCTCACCTCTAAAAGTTTAATTTTAATTTTAATATATTGAAAGCCTCCCCATTTGAAGTGTTAACATCTTGATGCATCACATACGTCATTCACTCTTCAAGTGAAGGCAGCTGTCGGGGCTAGGGCTGGGTTAGTTTATTTGATCTTGTGCGATGTTTCGTAATTTTTCTGACTGTTTGCTCATCTCAAGGGTCTGTAGATCATGTCAGTAATACAGGCTATAGCTAACAAGGTTGAAACCTTGTACGGTGCTGGTCATGTTTCTCCCGCTCTGGAACCTCCCAGCAATTTCCTTCTTAAAAACCCTCTCTTGGCTTGCGTGGCATAGGGCATTCAATCTTCATAAATGCAAACAATTCGTGGCACCTCTTGCTCCAGTTGCAGATAACCCTGATTTTCCCTTCTCGCTGACTGGCGATGAATGTTCAAAGGCAGCTGGGATTAGTACCGCGCTGTGCCTCCCTGCTAATGAAAAATACTGCGTTCAGAGAATTCACAAGGCAATCCTGTGTTCTTGTTTTGACCTGTTTTATTCCTCACCAGGTTCTGTACTACAGGAAGTAAAATAATGCACCTACTGAGAAAAACCTCTTGGCTTTCTCCCTGGAAAGTATTTTGTGCACAGAAACCTGTATTTTGAGTTCAGGTGATTTTATTCCTTTCCACCGTTGTTGATGATGAGTTTTAGCAGATCGAGGAATCAATGTGGGGATGCCTGTGAAAAGCATTGGGAATATTCAGTCATGGATCTCTAGATTTTATTTTCTTTGGAGGTTGGAGAGCTCTAATCCAGGTTATAAATACAAACCTGCCAGGATATAGAGGCAGCCCTGATTATACAAAAATTATAAGCCTATATTATCACTAAGAGTAGAATTTTCTTTATGCTGAGGAAAGTACGTTGGGATGAAAGAGAAAAACATCGAGATGTGAAGAACATATTATTTAGCTTGACAACTGAGCAGTTCCTAGCCCCTGGGAGCCATCTTGTCACACAGGGACTAAATCCAGGCTTCTACTACTTTATTGCATAGAAAGAATCCCTGTGAGCACCAGCAATGCCAGAATATTGCACTTTCCTGTGTGTTTTGTATTCCTTAAGATTGAAAGTGTCAGTCTTGAGTTGGCTTTTATGCAAATAGTTTGTATAGGTGTTCTATCTTATGTCCTTCTGTGTACTCATGAAAGGATATATAACTTAGTCTTAAGGCGTAGCTTGTGATAGCTGTAGCTCATCTGTCTGCTTCCACAGACCGCAAGATTTCCCAGAGCCCAGCTTCTCTGTAGAAAAAATGGTCTTTTACCTGGGAGTGGGTAGCCATAGTGGCTAGAAAAAGGACCAGTTAACTAAAGCAAACATCAAATGGACCAACCTTTCAGTTTACATGAAAACAGTGGGTGTGGTTCTGCTAATTTTGTGTCATGCCTCAGGTTTTCTAAGGAAAATGGAAGACATTTGTGCATAGTGTAGATGAAATGTCCTGTGTGAAAAACATCTCCATGGTGGAGACCTTGGGGGATATGTAAGGTGCTGACGACTCCAAGTCACTGAAGACAATTGTAGCTACGAAGAAGGTGGAGACTTCCTTTTTACAAGGAGACACACGGAAGAGACAAGGGATAAAAGGTACAAGTTCCTTCTGGGGAGATTCCGATTAGACGCAAGAGGAAAATTTTTCCCAAGGAGAATCAGCAATTGGAATAATCTTCCCAGGGAAGTGGTAGAGTCCCCAGTATTGGGCACTTTTAAGATTCAGCTGAACAGGGTGATGGGTCAGCTTGTCTAGACTGGGCTTTTCCCAAGAAAGTTTGGACCAGATGATCCTTGAGGTCCCTTCCGACCTGGTATTCTATGATTCTATGATAATTGCACAATGTGATCTGGTTTGCAATTTGAGGACCTCTCCCCTTCTTGATTAAGCATTGGTGTGACGGCAGAGCGGTTGTGTTTGATCTGTTACAGTGATTTCCAATAGTGGCAGTAATTTAGTAGTGATAAAACAGTCCAAGGTGTGACTGCTGTGAGAGACAAACTCTGTCTGGTCTGTCAGGAATGAATGTGGCATTAGAGTATGTTGGATAAACATTCATTTTAGAGAACAGATTCCTGGTGGTATTGGGTGTAAACGTCCAGGTTTTGGTAGCGGGAGAGTTGCCTCTGTGATGAAGAGGCAGGGGCTGCCTTGTGCCAGACACATCCATTTTCAGACAGGCAGTAAATTAAATTGATTTTCCTGAAGTCAAGTGTAGTTTGCCCATGATGAAACTTAAGGGAGCTCCCTGTATGTCCATGGGCCCCAGTGGGATGCATCCTTGAGTGCCGAGGGAGCTGGTGGAAGTCATTGCTAGACCACTCTCCGTCATCTTTAGTAAGTCATGTAGAACAGGAGAGGTGCCTGAGGACTGGAGAAAAGCAAATGTCACTCCAGTCTTTAAAAAGGGCAAGAAGGAGGACCTGGGTAACTACAGATCTGTCAGCCTCACCTCCATCCCTGGAACGGTGGTGGAACAACTTAATCCTTAGTGCTGCCTCTAGGCATATCAAGGACAAGGGGGTCATCAGGAGCAGTCAGTATGGTTTTATGAAGGGGAAGTCATGTCTGACCAACCTGATAGCCTTCTATGAAGAAATAACCAGGTCGTGCAGTGGATGTGGTCTATCCTGATTTCAGTAAAGCATTTGACACCGTCTCCCACAGCATCCTCGCAGCTAAACTGAGGAAGTGTGGTTGGGATGATCAGGTAGTGAGATGGATTGGGAACTGGTTGAAGGACAGAAGGCAGAGAGCTGTGGTCAATGAGATGGAGTCTAATTGGAGGCCTGTAACTAGTGGAGTCCCTCAGGGCTTGGTGCTGGGGCCAGTACTCTTCAGTATATTCATCAATGACCTGGATGAGGGCACAGAGTGCACTGTCAGCAAGTTTGCTGATGATACAAAACTGGGAGGAGTGGCTGGCACACCAGAGCTGTGCTGCCATCCAGCGAGACCTGGACGGTTTGGAGAGCTGGGCAGGGAGAAATGGAATGAAATGCACCAAGGGCAAGTGTGGAGTCTGGGAAAGAACAAGCCCAGGTACCAGTATAGGCTGGGGACTGACCTGTTGGAAAGGGACCTGGGGGTCCTGGTGGACAGCAAGATGACCATGAGCCAGCAATGTGCCCTCATGGCCAAGAAGGCCAATGGCATCCTGGGGTGGATCACAGGGATGTGGTTAGTAGGTGGAGAGTGTTTCTTCTCCCCCTCTACTCTGCCCTGGTGAGGCCACATCTGGAATATTGTGTCCAGTTCTGGTCCCCCCAGTTGAAGAAGGACAGGGAACTGCTGGAAAGAGTCCAGCTCAGAGCCACAGAGATGGTGAAGGGAGTGGAACATCTCCCTGCTGAGGAGAGGCTGAGGGAGCTGGGGCTCTGGAGCTTGGAGAAGAGGAGCCTGAGGGGTGACCTCATTGATGTTTATCAATATGTAAAGAGTGAGTGTCAGGAGAATGGAGCCAGGCTCTTCTCTGTTATGTCCAGTGATAGGACAAGGGGCAAGGGGTGTAAGCTGGAGCATAAGAGGTTCTGCAGAAACATAAGGAGAAACTTTTTCACTGTGAGGGTCACGGAGCTCTGGACCAGGCTGCACAGAAGGGCTGTGGAGTCTCCTTCTCTGGAGACATTCCAAACCCACCTGGACATGTTCCTGTGTGACCTGCTCTAGGTGGTCCTGCCCTGTCAGGGGGTTGGACTAGATGATCTTTTGAGGTCCCTTCCAACCCTTAACATTCTGTGACTCTGTGACTCTCTATATTACCATCTTGATTTTGTCCTCATCCTGTTGATGAAGGGGAGAGGGAGCATCTGGGTGGGCATCTAACAGCCACTCAAGGTCAACCCACTGCACTAGTGCAGAAAATACCCATAGTTCATGCGTGATCATATAAAAAACCTTGTGTTTGAGCAGCAACATGTCCCAGAAGCAAAGGAAAATGATCATTACCCTGCTTTTTTTCTGCTTGCATGAGGAGGCTGCTTTCAAGAGTACTCCACTTTTGCCAGTCGTTGCTACTATATATTGCTCTGTGTGTGTGTGTGAGACGTTAGCATCAGCTAACTTATCCTAAGCAGTGAAATGCACCTCTAGTTTATATCCTGGCAATTGAGAACGGTACTTTTGAAAAATAGAGAGTGTGAAGTTCCAGATACTGGTGAATCGTGCAGGTCGGCTTTCATAAATCAGACTTCAGCTTTCAGCATAACTGTAAGAAAAAAAACCAGCTGGTTTTATGCAAAGCGTTGATTCTATTACATTTTGTCTTTTCTTTTTTTTTTCTTCCTCTCCTTCTAGATAAACATCATGTCAACGGAAACAGAATGGTAGAACCTTTCCCAGAGGGAACACAGATGGCTGTATTTGGTAAGACATCAGTTTTAAATTAAAAGCTCTGAGCTGCACAGTGTTGCCGCATGCCAAATTTCTTAATTTCAGCCCGAGTCCTCAGAGGTTTAGAATCTGGGCTGCTATTGCCATTTGCTAATCACTCCAATCAGCTAAAGCCACTGATCATTTTAGGAGATGGACACACCCCAAAAGATATATGATAAAAGTATTTTTTTCTGAGTTATGCAAATGGAAAATTTAAACCCTTATTTTGCTCCATAAAAATTCCTAAATAGTAGCTTGTTATGTATGATAATTCCTGTAAGATCACTCTGTAGTTTAAACAAAATTCTGAAGACGATTCATGATTCTCCAGACCTTGTGTCATGCAAGGAACTCAAACTGTTGTGATCTTGTAGAGCAGTTAGCACAGAATAACAGAATCACAGTCACAGAATGGTCGGGGTTGGAAGGGAGCTCCAAAGAGCATCGAGTCCAACCCCCCTGCCAGAGCAGGACCAAAACTAGTGCAGATCCCTCAGAAATGCATCCAGACAGGTCTGGAAAGTCTCCAGAGAAGGAGACTCCACAGCCTCTCTGGGCAGTCTGTTCCAGTGCTGTACAACTCTTACAGTAAGAAGTTCTTCCTCATGTTGAGGTGGAACTTCCTGTGCTCGAGCTTGAATCCATTGCCCCTCATCTTATCACAAAGCACAAGTGAAAAGAGGTTGTCCCTGCCAAAGCAAACCTGCTCTTTTGTACTTTACTTTGTGAATAGTCCCGTAGGCTTCCTGTTGAGTGCCAGCACAGCTGGAAATGTGGCCAGTTATGAAAGAGAACATTTAATTTGGTTGTATCTATGCTATTTTCTATGAAAATGTAATTCTTTGAGCCCTTTTCTAAAACTTGAAAAAAATATTTGGAGAAATTAATTACTTCTGGAAGAAAGAAAGATCAGGATCACCAGGTTTTTACCAAGTTACGGTCTTCAGCCAAATCTGGGAATCGTCAGAGCTGTCAATTCAAAATGTGCTAATGTTAGTCCTTCAGGCTGGCCTATAGAATTTACTAGAGGAGAAAAACATATATTTCTGTGACAATTATTCTTAAAACATGTTGTAACAGAGAATAAAACATCTTCTAACCCTCTTTTGAACCGTAATACTGGATTCTTTAGAAAGGATGTAATTCTCCATTAACTTCTGTGGGTTGGTACCAAAGCGCCTTAGGAAATTTATTCTATCCGATTAAATGTTTATCTATCTGGCATGTTGAAGTAAATATTAAATTACTACTTGATGCTCCTGCTTGATACACCTTAATACACCTGCTACCTCTAGCCCGATGGAGTTCTAAATCGTAATAAGTGCAGGTCAGGTATTTAAATCAGTCATCACTATTTTTGATCTAATAACATATATATAAATTTTGGCAGTTGCAGAGTGATGTTTGTAACAGCAAACATGGAAAACCAGAGGATGTACCCTGGAAAGCAGTGACTCTGAGAAGCAGTGACAAATAAATGCCCGGTATAACAGCGTAAAGAATAAATGTGTCTTTCCGATATGAAATCAAGGGTACAGTGAATTGGCATCTGCCAGCAGTTTTACACCTGCACAGAGTGTTTCCAAGATAAATACTGAAATAGAATCATAGAATGGTTTGGGTTGGAAGGGACCTTAAAGATCATCCAGTTCCAACTCCATGGGCAGGGACACCTCCCACTAGAGTAGGTGGCTCAGAGCCCCATCCAGCCTGGGCTTGAACACATCCAGGGATGGAGAATCCACAACCTTCCTGGGCAGTCTGGCCCGGTGTCTCCCCATCCTCAGAGTGAAGAACTTCTTCCTAGTTACTAATCTAAATCTTTCCTCTTCCAGTTTGAAGCCATTACCCTTGTTTCATCACTACAAACCTTTCTTGAAAGGTCCTCCTTTATTGCCCGTGTGCTGGTCAGATCAGTTTTCCAGTGGTTGTGGTGGGTCTTGGAGTGAGTGCTTCAGATGGCTGTATTGGGGTACATGAAGAAGAGTGTGGCCAGCAGGTCAAAGGAGGTTCTCGTTCCCTTCTACTCCGCCCTAGGGAGGCCACATCTGGAGTATTGAATCCAGTTCTGGGCTCCCCAGTTCAGAAGAGACAAGGAACCACTGGAGAGAGTCCAGTGGAGGCTGAGAAGATGCTGAGGGGCCTGGAGCATCTCTGTGCTGGGGCAAGGCTGAGAGCCCTGGGGCTGTGCAGCTGGAGAAGAGCAGCCTGAGAGGGGAGCTGAGCAATGCTGAGCAAGAGCTAAAGGGCCCCGGGGGGCAAGAGCCTGGGGCCAGACTCTGCTCAGTGGTGCCCAGCATTGCCAGGACAAGGGGCAGCAAGGGGCACCAACTGGAAGGCAGGAGGTTCCATCTGAGCAGGAGGAGCAAGTTCTTTGGTGTGAGGGTGGTGGAGCCTGTGCCAGGCTGCCCAGAGAGGTAGGTTGTGGAGTCTCCTTGTCTGGAGAGATTCCAGACCTGCCTGGACAGTGTGATCCTGGGCCCCCTGCTCTGGCTGACCCTGCTGGAGCAGGCGGGTTGGACCAGATGATCTCCAGAGGTCCCTTCCAACCCCTACTGTGCTGGGATTCTGTGATATCACTGTTGGTTGTACACCATTAGTAAAAATTAATAGAAAGTAATATCCTACCTACAGACTTTCATTGGTAGTACCTTGTTAAACAGCCTACTTTGAATCATTCCTGAGGAGCTCTGTTATATTCACGCCTGGTAACTTTCATCCTTTTAAAATTGCCCTAGATTTTCCCCAAGATCGTGATTGCAAATGTTGAGCTAGGTGGTGAAAAGCTCATGCTGCTGCCATCTGTGCTGTGAATAAATGGAAAACCTACATGTTCTTAGTTTTACTATTAGACCTGAAAAATAATAGTATACAAACATGACTCCGATGATAATTGTTGTAATTTGTTGGCATTGGAATCCCATTCTGATCTGGCGTACGGAAAAATGGAGCTACGATTCACTTTTGCTACCTCCAAGGGGGCAACATTTGCTGGCCACCTTGAATGAGAATGAAAGGAAGCACTCAGAGAAAGCTATTATCTCTTAGTATTTAACCTGCTGTAGTGCAAGGTGTTCCTGCCCATGGCAGGTGGGTTGGAACTAGATCATCTTTAAGGTCCCTTCCAACCCTGAAAATTCTATACTCCTGTTAACAGCAGGTTCTTTGTATTTTAGGGCTCTGTATGATAGGGGGAAGAAACTGAGCTGGTCTAACCTAGAAGACTTTCTGACTCCACCTTTGCAAGAGAGGGCTTAGAATCATAGAATCACAGAATCACAGAATGTTAGGGTTTGGATGGGACCTAGAAAGATCATCAACTCCAACCCCCCAGTCAGAGCAGGGTCACCTAGACCAAGTCACACAGGAAGGTGTCCAGGCGGGTGTTGAACATCTCCAGAGAAGGAGACTCCACAACCCCCCTGGGCAGCCCATTCCAGGCTCTGTCACCCTCACAGTGAAAAAGTTTTTCCTTTTGTTTATCCTAAACCTCTTGTGCTCCAGCTCACTCCCATTGCCTCTTGGCCTAACATTGGATGACATTGAGAAGAGTCTGGCTCCATCCTCCCTACACTCGCCCTTAACATATTGATAGACATGAATGAGATCCCCCCTCAGCCTCCTCTTCTCCAGGCTAAAGAGCCCCAGCTGTGTCAGCCTCTTCTCATCAGGGAGATGCTCCACTCCCTTAATAATCTTGGTGGCCCTGCGCTGGACTCTCCAGTATCTCTCTGTCCTTCCTGAACTGGGGTGCCCAGCACTGGACACAGTATTCCAGGTGGAGCCTCACCAGCGCAGAGTAGAGGGGGAAGAGAACCTCCCTTGACCTGCTGGCCATGCTTCTAATTCATCCCAGGATGCCATTGACCTTCTTGGCTGCAGGGACTCATTGTCAGCTCATGGTCATCCTCAAGTCCACCAGGACCCCTAGGTCATTTTCCCCAGAGCTGCTTTCCAACAGATCAGCCCCCAGCCTATACTGATACATAGGATTGTTTAGGTTGGAAAAGACCTTTGAGATCATTGAGTTCAACAATTAACCTAACTCTGACAAATCCACTGATAAACCATGTCCCTCAGCACCACATTTACATGACTTTTAAACACATCCAGGGATGGTGATTCAATTATTTCCCAAAATGTGAGGCTTCTCACACCTCTTCTCCAAAAGCAGTCTTTCATCTTTTAATTGGAATTGCACGGTGACGAGTCTTGAAGAGCAGTAGTTACTAAAAAAGCAACCCCTCTTCCTTAAAAAGATCTACAGAAGCCATGAGATGGTAAATAACCAGGTGACTTTGTAGATCTAGCCTACTTGCAGTGGACTAGATGACTTTGAAAGGTCCCTTCCAACCCAAAACATTCTGTGATTCTGTGATTTTCAGATTCATCGCCAAAAAGAATGGCATAAAATGTAAAGCTGGCTTGTAAACAATAATCCCTTTACCTGCTCACCAAATGCAGTCAGATTGCATACACAGCTCTGTCTTCTGCAAAACCCCCTTCAAGATGATGGTCTTACAAATGCTGCCTTATTTACTTTATGATAGTGACCTCTTGTTTTGATCAAGGTACAAGGTGACGTTTACATGGGTCATTGTTCCTGCAGCTTTCCCGTTTACAACAGAACCTCCCAGTTTTCAAAAGACTGTTTTAAATGATCTTGAGATTCTCTGGTTGTCTGTTTAGCATCCTTCAGCTGCCTGAGATGCACCTGTTCTTCATTAGAACAGAGAAATGCGTCCTTGTCTCTACAATGGTGAAAAAGCTAGATTTCAAGGGTGAAGGTGACTCTTTAATAAATCTTTTAATGCCAACCCTCTACTGACCTCTTAATCCAGTTTCCAGCTAATATTGAAGCATTAAGAGTACAGGAGATGCCCAGGGACCGTTCAGAGCCTCACTGGAGGCACTGTAGGATGCTATTATCAAAAATCATTGCATCCCTTGAAGAGGGGTCTGTATTCCCAAGTTCAGTGACTGAAACAGATGAAAGTCTAAATGTTGTGTATTTTGTTGTGGATGGTGAAGTAGAAACCTCTACTTAATTCTACTTCAGTAGAAGCCATTCAGTAATTTTCTTGTAGTTTTTTTATGGCCATAGATTTTTTCAATTAAAAATATTTTGCCTGTAGTGACTGATTTTGACCAAAAAAAAAAAAAAAAAACCAAAAGTAAAAACCTGAATGTATATTAGGTGACTAAAGATTTTTTGAAAAGAAGAAATTTTGGGTCTAAAATCAAGTTTTGGATAGAAGTGTAAAAAATGAAATGCTTCAAAGCTGCAGAACATGTGAAACCTTCAATAAATTAATATTTCCATGAGTACCATTGTAATTTGTTGCATGCTTTAAAGACATTTAAATGCAGTGCTCTATTATGCTTGCAAAGTTTTCTGGTCAGTGTTTCTTGAATTTTATATGCATCTTATCAGTAGGACAAGAGGAAACATTCTCAAGTTGCACCAGGGGGGGTTTAGGTTGGACATGAGGAAAAATTTATTCCGTGGAAGAGTTGTCAAGCCCTATCCCAGGCTGCCCAGGGCAGTAGTGGAGTCCCCATACCTGGAGGGGTTTCAACGCCATGGAGCTGTGGTGCTGAGGGACATGGGTTAGTGGTGCCCTGGCAGTGCTGGGTTGACAGTTCGACTTTATGGTCTTAAGGTCTCTTCCAACCAAAAGAATTCTATATTTTTTCTTATCAACTGCTGTTATTGTAAGACTCCAGTTTGTCTCAGAGCACCTATATATGTGCTACCTTATTTCTCTCAGAGGCAGCATCGTTCACATGGTGCGTTCATGGAAGGGCTCTTATTTACCTTTAGTAAAATCTGGCAATAGTTCAGATTTGTAATTATAACACTTTTTAAGCAACAGGACTAAATTGTGCTGTATTTGCTTGACATATACTGGCTAGTAATGGGATAATTGGTTTCTTGACGTAAACAAAATATAGACAGCAGTCAGATGTTAAGTAGCTGATAAGATCTAATTACAGGCGTTTCTGAGCTGGCAGACAGATCCAAGCTCGTTCACCTTCTGCTCTGCACTTACCAGACAGCAGCACGTTCCAGAAATTCTACAGAGCCCTCTTATTGTTGTACTTTGCCTGAGTTATTCTTATCCTATAGAGATTCATACGTACCCTGTGCATTCCCACAATTCCCTCCGCTTCTAAAGGTTATTTAGAAAACAGGATGACACCAAGATTGTCCAATTAGCCCTGGGGTTAATTGAGAGCCAGAGGTTTCTCAGCCTTCACAACATGGCCTGTGTCAGCTGCCTCTGCGGTGCAGCATCGTGTGGTACTGATGTGGAAAGCTGAGCTCCTCAAACCAGACCTGCTCTTGGGTGTTTCAACTTGTTCTCGTAAAGGCTTCATCAAGGCACAACTTTTCAACTGAAGGAAAATAATTTCACTTGAAAGGGAGGTGATGTTTTTAAGAATGAATGACTCAGTGTAGTGTTTCTATTACTCATTCCTGAAACAGATGCTGGTGGCCATGTCAGATAACAACGTGTGTTAGAAAGTCCTTTGGTCCAACTGAGCTTTCAATTGCTATGCTTTCACGATGAGTTCTTTTCACCAGAAAAAGGAAATCACTGGAAACAAAGTCTGGACCCCAAAAGAAACACCTTTTATGTAGAAAATAAAAATAGAATTCACAATTTTTCTCTATTGCTCAAAGAAAAGGAAGAAAAATTTAAACGATGCTACACGTCAGAAGATATTATATCTCTATCTGAAGGGAACATAAGATTTCATGATGTTGAAACAGGTGTGTGTGCTGTGACCCAAATTGTAGGAGAAACTTCTACAGCAACATTACCAGATGTTACAAGGATCACATTGTGGAGGAATTGAGAGACAGAGGGAATGTCTTTCAGAAGGGATTCATGTTTCTCATGCTAATTCTCTTTTAACATCTTGGGAGAGTGAAGGAAGTGTAGTAATTGGCTGGATTTGTGAAGCACTGAGGCACTAATGCTGTCCTGTGTTCACAAGGTGGTTTAAAAATGGACACGGAACTTTCTGCAGTTCTGGAATGAGAAAATAACCCTGTGAAGACATTGCATAACAAAAAGAGATAGCCTAAAGGGAGGCTGCTCTGTCCCTAAACCGAATCATATTCCTATTCTTAACCTTTGCAGTACATTTATCAAAGAAATATACCCTTATTTCCCATTTTCTTCCTTTATCTTACAGACACTGACTTATGGCCAGCGTCTTTTTGCTGCCTCATCCAGAGAGCTGAAACACAACCCAAAGGAACACAATTCAGTTCCCTGCCTCTCCTCTCTGGTCCTAGATCATCCTTATTGCCACCAATGCCTAAACATCTTCCTTGTAATCGTGTCTGAAGTGTTATGGTCTGGTTTGCTGGTCAAACCTTCAAGGGTTATATCAACTCTCACCAACTGCCAGGAAACATTCTCTGTTTAGGTCTTAGAAGTCTAACCAGGGAAGTCCTGAGCTGAAAATTTGCACCTTAAACCTGTTGTAAAATAAGGTGATAAACACAGAAATAACCATAACTCTGGGACCTTTTAAAAATAGAATTTTTAATATTCAATTTCTCTTGTTCCATGGCATGTCACTGGCATTCTGCATTAAATGCTGGTGGTCTGATTTGGCAGCGTTGTGCCTCAACTTTGTGGTAGTGTAAATGGCCACCAACTGCAGAGCACTGTCCGAGGCAGACCTAGACAAATACAAAATGCTACAGTCTGCTTGGTCTTTGCCAAGGACATTTCCTGACATTTATAAACACTAATAAGGGACAATAAAATATCCTTAATGCAAAGTGAAAGCTGTCCTTGATCAGCACAACCCTTCATAATGTTCTTTTATTTCAAAGGATCCACATCTCTTTTTCTTTTTGCCTCTGAAAACAAAAGTAATGTGGCCTTCAAACACAATATCTGTCCTTCTCCATCAGGGACTTGTTTATGTTAATTTAGCCTTCTGGAGGTAGTGAAGAATTTAGCTTTGTGTGGCTTTCCATTTAAAGTGTATATAGCAAGTCAGTGAAGATCCAGAGGATTTTAAAAATAAATCAAATTGCAGCTTTTCAATCAACATCACTCAGCTTAAAACAGCCATTTAGTTCTGTTTTGGGGACCTTCCCACTGAAATGAGTAGAATAGTTAATTTTCATGCGTTTTGGGATAAGGCTCAGCGATCTCTAATGGCAGGAGTTGTCTCATAACATACATTTTATTTCCTATGCAAAAAAGGCAGCAAGAGCACCTAGATCACTTGAGCAATTGAAGAGCCTTGCAGAGAAGTGATTTCTTGCCAATGACAAATAGGAATAAATCAGTGACTAGGGTGAACATATGCTTGGCATCATTCTGAGATGGTTTAAGTTTGAAATAGAAGTAAATTATCCTGTTAATGACTAGAGGCTGCCCTCATCAGATTTATGCTGCTTTGCAGGAGATATATGTGTGTTTGTGTGCTGGGATGTACACACATACACAGTTGCCATCAGCATTTATCCTTTGATTCCTGTTAATACAGCACAGAGCCTGGTGACATAGCATAAAACATACAGCACGGCGATGATTTATTCTACTCAGCCATTAAAAATGTGATGCTAATTGTCAGTGGTTACAACAGCAGAGAATAAAAATATGGAAGGAGGTTTTTTGGAGGGGTAAAATTGTGTCGTTTTGATAACTTTCGACATACCGTGACATTCACAAAGTATCGTCAGTGCATCTTACAGATCCCAGGGGATTTATCTTTACAGTGCTGTTTGACAGTATTAGAACTTCAGGCTGTGAGACCGAGCAAATAAAGTCTTATAGCCTGAGCAAATAAAGTCTTACATTAAAAAATATGGATTACGTATTATTGGGTTATTCAGTTTGGGATAATTTTGAGTGATTTTCCAGATTTGCAGGAGGTTTTTCTCACCTCGTGATACTAATGGTGATCTCAAAAAATGTATTGTTAGATACCATGCTTTAAAAAATCCTCAGCTACTTCTAATGTACTTGCTCAGAAATTCTCCTGAAGCTTGAGGGAGTCAACTGGAATCTTTGTATTGGGCTCATTGGTGCTTTCAAGTCATCAGGATGAAATTAGTCTTGATACATTTTATGTATGTAATCTAAAGTGGTCTTCAAGAATTTCTCACTAGTCAGAGAAAACACATTTGGAGGTCAGTTGATAACAGTTGTCTCAGAAAGGAATAAATCACCCTCTGTAGGTGCCTTGTTCTGTCAAATGCTATCTAAACAACGAGCTTAGACTAGGGGGAATTGATTCATTTGCATAAATGTTTTGCAAATGTTTAAAGCCATCCGAGATGTCCTAGGGCATTGGAGACATCCACAGGAGGCTGGCAGGGATCATATTGGTCTCATGGGAGATCCATACTCGTCTGAACTAGGAGATGAAAGCCAGATAGGCTTATGTAGGACATCCCAAATGATATTAGATACCTTAGTTTAGGGATTCCTTGTACAGATAAATGCAAGTGGAATATTTATGTGAAATTGTCCTCAGTTTCCAGCTTCCAAGGACACAGGTCTACCTTTTGTCATATGAACCACTCTTCTGCCAATCCTGTGCAGACTCATTGCATAATGCATCTCGGATCACAGAATCAGAGAATCATTTAGGTTGGAAGAGATCTTTGAAAGCATTGAGTCCAACCATTATCCCTACTCTACCATGTCCACCCCTAAGCCATATCCCCAAGCACCACATCTACACGGCTTTTAAACACATCTAAGGATGGTGACTCAACCACCTCCCTGGGCAACGTGTTCCAGTGCATGACAGCCCTTTCAGATGACACATCACACATCTCAGATGACACCAGAAGCCTTTCTTTATGCATTGGTACTCAACCTTAGATCCCCACTGACCGCTGTGGGAGCTTGGCCACCTTTTGTCACATGTGATCACCTATTTGTAGAGATCTAAAGGGAGTTGTTCCAAGTCTGCCTGCTGAAATGCACTCTATACTCTGCTTCAAGTGCCTGAAAATAGATGGGAAGAATTGCTTCTAGGTATTTCTCACAGAATACCTTACGCCCCAGTATATGCCAGGTACATTACTTACCCTTCTATTTATTATGTGGGTAATGCCCACATAATTCAGTTGTTTTCAGTGGCAGTTATGCTGGCTGGTACAGGCTCTCTGCTTTTTCTTGGTGACACACACAAGTCTTTTGTCTTGAGATGAGAACCAAAACTCCACCTTTTCAGAGCATCAAGCAACATTTGGTTCCACATACTTCTAGAATACCACCTGACTTTGCTCTCTGTGCAGGGCATGCTTTAGAAATGAAGGGAAAAATACACTTCAGCATCTACAGGGAAGGAATAATGTGATCAATTTTTTCAAACAAGATAAGAACTAATGACAAAGAAAGTCATGATTTGAGTTGAACGGTAAGTAATTTTGGAACAGCCGTAGTTATTTGTTTGTGAGCCAGGGAAAACAGCATGCAATATGTCAGGCTTTGAGATAAAATTTATTGGTGTGTCATTGGCTTAAATCCAACATTATGCTCATAAATAATATAATCCTAGTGTAACACATTTCTGCTTGAACCTTGACTGAAAATTATTGAGAATCATGTCATGAATTATGTAGTAGCAGTCACGCATTCGAGTCAAAAGGATACAGCTTGAGTGAAATGCTGAAATGTCTTTGTAATTAGGTACGCTATCTCAAGACACATAGCTGCAGAAAGGGCAAGGTGTCTTTGGTGTATCCAAAGGTAGAACGTGGAGCCTCACTGCCCACTCCTGCTAATGGTCATCCAGCTTTTATTGACTCTAGGATGGAAGGTCTGATGTGGTTGAATGTTGTTGTCATCTGTATCACTCTTGCATCCTGTTAGCACTGTGTTTTGTCTCTTAATTTATACTACCTCAGTATGACTCAAGGCTCCAGACAAACCTTGACAATAATACACAGTCCAACTGCACAGCAGGCTGGGAGTAACTCAGTGTGATTCCATGGAATGTGCCTGACAAGCCAAGAGAGGACAAATACAGGGGTTCGAGCATCAAAATAGTTGTACCCAGACTCACCAAGTCTGATGGAGTTTAAACCCTGTTGCAGATAAAAAGATTACAATCTGCTTTGCTTTCTGGAGATGATAAACCCAAGGTCATTTTACTGTGCTGCTACATTAAAGAACTGAGAGTGTTTTTTAGATGTGGAAGGACTTTTGGTAGCTAACATTGTCCCTCTTCAAACTGTTGTGTAGTGTGCTGCTTGGCTGTAGGGTTTATTTCTAGGCTACTACAGAAATTTACACCTGAGTTCTCCTCTTTTTGTGTATGTGTGTCTCAGCATACTACTTTGTTCCCAGGCTGTCTTCTGGAAACAAACAATTTTTTTCCCTTTGAGATGAAACTTGCATGTGGCTGTGGGATTAGTTCACTCTGGGTACCACTCCTTCTCATCATGCCGTGAAGCAGAAGTTTCACTCCCTCTGCTCTGTACTATCCCTCAATATTCTCCTGTCCTGATATGCTCTCAAACCACACTCCAATCCATATAGACCCTACCCATAGTCTTATCCTACAGCAGCACTGCTGTTAACAGACTGATGCTGCAACAAAACCCTAAACTGAGAAAATATACGTGCCACGAACACACAACACTAATTACACCTTCATCCCAAAGGTGAAATGTGGCTTGCGTGGCAAATAAAAGAACAAGGTTGTCGACCATGTTTTCCATCTCAGAGCTTTAGCTTTTCTTAAGTTTCCTAGACCTGATGCCACGTTTTGTCCTGGAAACAGGGACCAGAAGTGTTGCGTGAATAAATGAAGCCCGGCCATGAACCACCACCTGTGGTACAGACATATTCAGCCAACTAGAGCTGCCTAGAGTTTGAGAATTTAGCATCTGTGAAGAATTCATGAATACTCCTGACTTTTACTTCTTGTAGTAGCGTACCTTCAGAAAAATAAGACTGCTTATAAGTGGAGACTTTTAATATGGATTTCCTCTTGCTGGACGATATCTTCCATATTCTTTCTTTTTGCTTTCATCCACGGCCTTTGGAATAGGTCACCCATTCCTTGGTACACGTGACAAGGCCAAAGTTCATATTTTTATAAGCTGTGTTTATACTTGAATATTTTAAATCTTCAGTTGAAATGTTGCAACTTAACTCATTCTAAAATTAATCTTGTTCTTCTCCAGTTGTACGTCACAGACTGCAATTATTTATGCCTTATGATGCTTAGACCAAACCCAAGGGTAAAGCGAAGATATTAGTAGGCTTGGGGCGGTTTTGTTACTTTCCCAGACTCATTAACTCCATACAAATAATTTCCCAAGAATTCAAGGTACTGTGTGGATCCAAAATGTTTTGGAGTTTGTGCTGGAGCTTACAGAAGCGCTATGTTGTTTGGAACCTGGGGCTATCAAGAGTCTCTCAGATCTCAGTCGGTTGTGTTCTCGCTGGCTGCAGCCTGCTGTGAGTCAAAGGCACTTTGCTTATGACTCCATCCATCAGATTTTGCCCCCAAACTCCCTTCTTACACACGGTTCTAGGAGGAGGGTAATATATGGATTTTAACTGATGCCTAAGCATGCAGTTCCTTTCCCTGTCAATGCCTGTTCTTGGAAAGCAGAATAGGAATGGAAAAGAGAACAAAACAGAAATCCTCATTATGCTGGCATATAAACCCATGTTTTTTCCACTGTCTGCATTTCTGCACCACTCAGGTCTAGCAGAACTAGCTCTCAGCAGCTCCCTGAAATGATGTTGGAGTGAGGTGGGGACTGGTCTCTTCTTCCCAAGGAAAAAAGCGATGGGACAAGAGTAAATGGCCTCAAGTTGCACCAGGGGAGCTATAGGGTGGATATTCAAAAAATTTTCTTCCCCAACAGGGTTGTAATGGCCTGTCCCAGTCTGACCAGAGCAGTGGTGGAGTCCCCATGATCCCAGGAGGGGCTTCAAAGCCATGGAGTTATGGTGCTGAGGGACATGGGTTGGTGGTGCCCTGACAGTGCTAGGTTAATGGTTGACTTGATGATTTTAAAGGTCTCTTCCAAACAAAATAATTCTATGATTCTACCTGAAAAATGTTCAGGGAGGCAAAAAAAGGGTGATCGTAAGTACGAAACACCATCTATACAAGGAGCAACAGGGTACACTAGGACTATTCAGTATGAAAAAGAGACAGTGTGATATAAGATAAGTCCACAGAATGATGATAGGCATGGGGAATGTAAAAGGAATTGATTTTGCAGAATTTATCCCTTACAAGAAGTAGAGGATGGAAGAAAGGATGCAAGTGGGAGCCAGTTTCAAAATAAATCAGAAGAGCTGGAATAAAATAAAAGACTGTTGGTCTCCTCGCCAAAGGATTTTTCTGCATACAGAAGATTTCTCAGGTTGAAATGAGGCCAGGAGCAATAACTGGAACAGACATCCTCTGAGAGCTATTCAAACCACAGCTGGCTCAGGAAAGCCTGAAAAAGTCAGAGACTAGGACCATAGTACTGGCAAGTATCGTGTGTATTTCTCCTTCTTCCCTGAGTGTCTGCTGTACGAGGATCACAGAATCATAGAATGCTTTGACTGGAAAGGGACCTTTAAAGGTCACCTAGTCCAACCCCCAGAGGGGATCTCTGACCATGGTTTGTATAAGCTAATTTATTATCCACTTCAGTGTTAACTCTGTTGCATCTCAGTCTTGTCTGTCATGCATCGCTTTTGACTATGGCATCATTCAGAAGCGCAGTAAGTAATACATATTGCATGGCTTTTTTAAATAAAAATAATTACTGATTCAAAGCCCACCAAGAGACAGAAAAATTCTGCTGCCTACAAAAATAAGTAAATGTTCACTTGTTCAAAAACTTTCTGTACAATGGCCACATCCAACTTTATGGTGAGGCGGAGAATTTCTAACTCAGGTGGCTGCTGTGCAGCTGCCATGGTGCTTTTTTACATGTTATGGAATCCCAGCATGATGGGGGTTGGAAAGTCCCTCTGGAGATGATCTGGTGCCACCCCCTGCTCCATCCAGCAGGGGCACCCAGAGCAGGGGCCCAGCAGCGCAGGGTCCAGGCGCCTTTGGAATCTCTCCAGACAAGGAGACTCCACAGCCTCTCTGGGCAGCCTGGCACAGGCTCCACCACCCTCACACCAAACAACTTGCTCCTCCTGCTCAGATGGAACCTCCTGCCTTCCAGTTAGTGCCCCTTGCTGCCCCTTGTCCTGGCAATGCTGGGCACCACTGAGCAGAGTCTGGCCCCAGGCTCTTGCCCCCCGGGGCCCTTTAGCTCTTGCTCAGCATTGCTCAGCTCCCCTCTCAGGCTGCTCTTCTCCAGCTGCACAGCCCCAGGGCTCTCAGCCTTGCCCCAGCACAGAGATGCTCCAGCCCCTCAGCATCTTCTCAGCCTCCACTGGACTCTCTCCAGTAGTTCCTTGTCTCTTCTGAACTGGGGAGCCCAGAACTGGATTCAATACTCTAGATGTGGCCTCCCTAGGGCAGAGTAGAGAGGGAAAAGAACCTCCCTTGACCTGCTGGCCACACTTAATGCAACTCAGGAGGCCATTCGTTGTTCTGCCATGAAGGCACATTGCTGGCTCATAGTGATCTTGTTGTCCATCACCACTTCCAGGTCTTTCTCCATGGAGCTACTTTCCAGCAGGTCAACGCCTCCATTGTACTGGTGCAGGGGGTTATTCCTCCCCAGGTGCAAGACCCAACACTTACTCTTCTTGAACATCATCAGATTCCCCTCCTCCCAACTCTCCATCCTGTCCAGGTCTTGCTGAATGGCAGCACAGCTCTGGTGTATCAGCTACTCCTCCAAGTTTGGTATCATCAGCAAACTTGACGAGGGCATGCTCTGTCCCTTCATCCAGGTCAATGATGAATATGATGTCAGTGCATATACTTCTGCAGCACATGATGAGGCCCTCCCAAAAGCCAGCTTCAAGGGTAGAGAGCCTATTTGTTTAAGCATGAGCATGCTGCCCTTAGAGCAGCCAGCTTCTGTGGGCCTTGTGATGCCCTCGAGCATGATGTGCTGCCAGTCACAGCCAGAGAGCACAAGGCACTTAGAGGACGTCTAAGGAAACCACGGGGTTGGAAGGTGAGCAGGTCATGGACTCGGCTGTGCATAATGGCAATGCCTCCGGCGAGCCCTCGAAGCAGCGCCGACGCTCTGCCTCAGCATTTATTGTGGTTGCTTCATTTTCAACAGAGTGACATACCACATTTTTGGGGAATGAGTGCACATCAAGTATTGCATCAATGGTGTATGACTAACCACATGTCTATTTGGCCTCTGTCTGTCCCTCTGGATATAAATTAGTTTTTCTATAACAATTTTCTCTGGTATTTTCTTGAGTATTCATCTTAGTTTTTGGAGGGGGGAGGGTGGATAGGAAAGAGTTATTCTCTTTTGCTAGTGAGTAAGTACTGTAACTTTATTGTCTACTAACAGATGAGAAAATAACTCTTGGAAATTCTGTATTTCCATTAAGGACAGCTGTGGTTCAAACTAGATTAATTTTAATCATCTTCTAGGTACACTTAGCAGACATTTATTAGTTTGGGCTTTTATTGGAAAAGGGTTCGGGCGATGTTTCTGTGGAGCTGGCGAAAGGAGGACTTGTTGAATTGGCTTGTTATTTGAATGTAATTATTTTTTGCTTCTGAGCGATGATAAATTGTAAGTTTAAATAATCGTCGAGGTGCCTACAGCTTTCTATTGTTGTCTAAGATGTAAAGTTATAAAATAAGTAAGATGAGATTACTTTTCCTGAATGTGTCTACGGCAGTTAATTTAACTTAGCGATAGCTATCAAAAAAAGGGAAGAAAAGGCAAGATTTCTTTTCCTTGCAGTAAACAAACTTTGTAAACATGTTAATTATTTTCTTCTCCATAGGCCTACAAGTGATTCTTATTTTGTCGGCAACAAAACGTTTGCGGTGCTTCTCTTGTGTCATGGTAGAATATATTTTGTTTGGCTCCTGTGTATTTCAAACTCCCTGAGGTTGCCAAGTAATTACAGAGATTTTCACAAGAGAAGGGCAAAGCTTCGCTGTTATCGCAGAGATGAGTTTATATGAAAGATACAGTTTCAAGAGAATCAAATGGATTACGCAGCCCTGATGACATCTCTTATTTTATGTGTACATTGAGTTCTACTTGACTAGCAGAGCACTAAAGTGTGTCAAATGACCGAGGACGGTCTCAAATGAATCTCTGCAAAAGTGTTGGAATGCTTAGACAAAAGGAAGATCACAAAAATGATTTGAAAACCTCAAATCAATGGCTGGACTAAAGATGTGATGCTTTGCAATGAAGCAGATAATCAGGTTGATGATAGGACCGTGTAGCTCTATCTCAATCTCTTTCACATATTATTGTACCAGAGGTTCTTTTTATCCCTAACAGACTTTTGAAATGTAATTTATTAAGAGACTACCCCTTTCTTCAAAGGAGGTACAAAAGTGGCTATGCTGAATTTATCTGTGCACGAGCTGGTATAATTTATTCTTTATTGGCTGTATCCTTGGACATTCTGCTATATTAATTAAGATTTGGTTCCATTTTTGGACACTTCAGAGGTGTGCAGAGAACTTCTGGTGCTTTTGAGCATACTCATCATGGTTTCATTGATTTAATTGTTGATTTTGTAAGAGAAATTAAAAAAAAGTAAATAATTAAAGGAGTCAGAATTTTGACCATAACCCCTGAGATTTGTCTCTGTGTCCTTTGGATGCTTTCCTCACCATCTTTATGGCCAAGGAACTTCAAGTCCCTACAGTACTTCTTAAGACTTCTCTTCAATCAATTAGACATGAAAGAAGCAATTTCAATCCAAATATTTTGCACTTCAGGACTGACTGTTCTTACTTTATGAATGGCACTTCTTTTCTGCAGGTCATATCAATTTCTGGTGCAATATTGCTTTGTAGGTGGCTCAGTCTTTCATGGAAAATGATGCCCAATTGTTCTCAGCCATTAGCATTCACTCAGTTGCATTCTCAGATCCCCAGACATGAAA
Organism: Todiramphus chloris collaris; assembly: GCA_025345505.1. Classification (NCBI taxonomy): domain Eukaryota; kingdom Metazoa; phylum Chordata; class Aves; order Coraciiformes; family Alcedinidae; genus Todiramphus; species Todiramphus chloris. The sequence continues at coordinate 839,532 of JANVCC010000018.1, forward strand.
GGAAACATGGGTTTATTGGTTTCTGGTCCCTGAACTGGACAATTTGTCACAGTTCTCTCTCATGTTTATGGAATGTACAGATATGAATGGCACTGTAAATAGAAAATGAAACTTTGTGGGAGGTTGCTGTTTTGTTCTGCATCTGTACCCTGAACCCAGCACAATGGAGTTCAGATCTGTGACGAAGGCTTTTATGCGATGTTGTTTTGAAAGCAGCGATGCCACTGGTGACGGAAACAAGCCTCGGAGAGAAAATCTTTTACTGTCTGTGTTCAGGCCTTTCAGGACTTCAAGGGGCCTGTCAGAAAGGTGAGGACAGACTTTGGAGCAGGGCCTGTTGGGACAGGACAAGGGGGGATGGTTTGAAATTCAAACAGGGAGATTTGGAGTGGAAAGAAGGAGAAATTGTTGGTGCTGAGGGTGGGGAGAGCCTCTGCCAGGCTGCCCAGAGAGGTGATGGCTGCCCCATCCCTGGCACCATTGCAGGGGAGGTTGCCTGGGGCTCTGAGCACCCTGCTCTAGCTGCAGATGGCCCTGCTCCCTGCAGGGGGGTTGGACTGGATGACCCTTGAAGGTCCCTTCCCACCCAAACCAGTCTGTGATTTTATGATTTTCTCAGTCTACTTCTCATTCCCATCCACTACCAGGAATAATTCGCAGTGTTAATTCTGATTGTTTAGGCTCAAGCTGAACCTCTGAATGTTCAGGTGCTGCTCACAGATGGAGATTGTGTTGCACAGTTGTCCTTCCAGCTTGGACAGGTGGAGATGTGTGCCATGGGTACAGGGACATTCTGGTGCATCTCTCAAAAAGGTCAGAAAGTTTGGCCTCTGCTGCATTCACATTTTCTCCTTCCAGTGGGCGATGACAACCTTTCAGATCAGCCTAAATGGATTTTTTTGAGTGGTCCATTTCTGGGAATTAGAGGCAAGATATCTGGGAATTAGAGGCGAGAGGTTTTCCAACAGAGGATTTTGAGGATGGAGTTTTCCTGTTATGTGGTCTCATCAGACAGCAGTTTTGTTGACTTTTAGGATAAAATGGTCTTAAATATTCCTACTTATTGTGTGGGGAAAGAATACCAATGCAGTGAATAAGGCCATCTTTGAAAGTATTTTAATACACTGGCTTGTGTATATCCCTGCTCTCTGCTGGTTAAGACAAAAACTGCATTTAAATAGGAATATCTGAAGCCTCCCAGACGATAACCGTGAAGTTTAGAGAAACTGTGGCTTGTTCCTTATTAACATTCTTGATATTGACTTCAGATGTATTTCAATGCTGTTGATTTGGCATTACTTACAACTTGTAGCATGCTTTTATGATGCGTTGAATAAACATGTTCTAAGGCTCATTTTCTATCTATCTCTGTATCGCTTTTCCCACTGTGAGTGCTGGCTTGTAGGGCTTTTCAGAAGTCATACTCATGACATGTTATGCATATTTTTTTTTTTGTGCTGAGAAGATGGCAGTTTTTCTCTTGACAGTAAAATATTCCTTTGCTATTATGATAGGCTGCTTTTCCTTTTACAATAATTCTACTCTGTTGTGCAGCTTTTGTGCAAACATACCTCCATACGTACACAAACACGTGCCCACACGCGCTTCGAATGTCAGCAGCTACCAGAGAGGCGGAAATGAGTTGCCTGGGCATTTGTTAATTTGAATGAACATGAGGCTTCTGCTTCTCCTATGGAAAAAAAAAAAAAAAACCTCAAAAAAAAATGAAGCAAGCCCAACAGTTTCTCTGGGAATTCATGCAGTGTGAACAGAACACATCTTGGCAAAATGGCGAGCCAAGAAATTCCTCTTTAGTTGCTCTGTTAGGCAAACTGCATTTTAAATTTCTTGCCGAGGGCTTTGTTTGACTTGCCCCAGGCAAGCTGTTCAACATATTTATCAACCCTGTTGTAGCATTAGAGCCAACGCTTATCTAGGAAGATCACCCGCTTAATGCCATCTGTCATCAGGAGTTTTATTTCTTTCAGCTCAGCTTGTTCTCCATTTCAGTTTTGTTTTGGTTTTTTTTATATTCCTCCCAACCATTTCTTAGTTGATTGTTTTCCAGTGATCTCAACTATTCTGCGATTGCTCAAATATCCTGTAGTTGCTGCATAAACCCTTAAAGGCATCAATAATACAATTTTATTTCAAATCTTGATTGATAACATTCATCATATATGCATCCAGATGGCTCACCAAAGCACCCTACATGTTACAGTGTCATGTAAAAGATGATACTGCGTTTCAGTCTGAATCTGGAATTCTTTGTGGATTCTCCACAAGAATTTGACAAAATTCAGGACAAAGACTCTGGGGTAATTCATGCTGTATTTTAATCTCGCCTCTGAGGACACGGCTGTGATCATATTAGATTTTCAGACCCTTATTAACTGTTGTGTCAGTGCACAGGTAGGATGAATGTGTTCAACAAAGTCGTATTCACTCACTTCACATGTGACTGTGAGATCCAGTTCTACTTTTGGATTTGTGTCCACAATCACAGTGAAGCCAAAGGGGCTGGCATATTGCCCTGGAGGGAACAAACTTTCACTCTCTGGAAGTCTGATGCTGTTGAGTTACGTAAAGTCAAGAAAAGTTCTTGTAATGAGGCATACAACCACTGTGTGTATAGACTAGACGCAGGCTGGATGTTCTCCCGGGTTTCCAGGGTGCTTAGGGACATGGTTTAGTGGTGACCTGTCAGTGATGGGTTAATGGTTGGACCTGATGGTCTTAAAAGTCTCTTCCAAGCAAAATGATTCTATGATTGTCCAAACTGGGCGATCTGCTGGGTCCCATCGAGCTTCCTTGTTACCTGCTTGCCCATCTTCCCTTTGGAAGAGGGAACATGATGGCGCCTGGCAAGGTCTCATCCTGACCTCATCAAGATAAAGCCAAGGTACCCACTTCAACACGTGAAGTAATAAAAATTAACGGTCGCCACAGTTTCAGAGCACGCAGCATAAATAGCTCTTTGGCTCAGTACTTAGAAATATCAGTACTTGGACTGACTTCAATCAATCAGCTGTACCAACTGCTCCGCACAATTTTTTAAAGAGAAAAATGCCAATCAACACTGCGTTAGTATTTGGTGGAAATGTATGAAATGAGCATTATTATATAGGTATATAAATTGCGGAGGTTCAATTTATTCCTTCCAACTGGAAGGGGAGGGAAAAAAAAAAAACAAACCAAAACCCCAAACCATTTCAGTTCAAAGCAGCTGAGCATTTCCTTCTCCAGATTTTATAGAGGTAACTAAATCAATCGTATTCAAACTTTGGGCCAAGTCCTATACTGGCCAAGAGAAGCGGGGATACTGGCAGCTGTGTCTTCAGCTCCCGGAGAGATGCTGGCTAGAGCAAGATGCATTGAGGTAGGCCAGTGGGATGTACTGTTGGCTGTCCTTTACTGCTTCAATGTATAGGAGCAGCCTGTGCCCCCAGCTACTTTTGGCTGGGTACTGTAGCATTTGAGCAGCTGGCAGAATCATTGCTTCTAGGGTTTCAGAACATAAGCTGGCACAAGAGCTGGTCTCCTCTGTCTAGTTTGCTCCTGAGCTTTGGATAGATCCTGTCCCACTCCTAACTCTGATCTAGGGTTAGGGAAGAGGTGTCCAGGGCACGTTGCTCTTTGTTCTCTCGGCGTACCAACATTTTTTTCTATTTTTCTGAGTATGTATTTAAAACTGACATTTTTCCCTACTTAGTGGAATCGTACATTCTAAAATCCTGTTAACAGAAGGAGGAGCAGGATCCGTATCCTTTGCAGTTCATCTTCTGCTCTGAAGCATTGCTATCGACCTGGCATTGAAACAGCTTCTTAATCTGCTGCATGGAAAAGTGCCTTGAAGTGTGGGTGTAGGGGCTGCAGGCAGTGGGCCAGAGAAGACTTGGCATGCCAACGAAATAATGCATTCATTCTTCAGAATATGACAAAAAGTGTCTTCTGGATGTCCTGTCAGGCTGCTGGGAGAGAGAACGCTTGTAAATAAAGCTGGCAGGAGCGAAAGGTCGTTGGGTAGTCAGGCAGAAGTCAGGTTGTGCATGCACCTGATGCCCAGTGGAGAAGGATGCTCCACAAAGGTAAAGGACAAAGGCATTAAGAAAAAAATAAAATTGCTCCAGAAATGAAAATACCGTGTTTGTGTACGTGTTTTCAAGACAATATGAAAACCAGACACTATATGAAAACTGTACACCTGCTGTGAGTGTCTTTAAATGGAAAGCTGAGAGTCACTGAAGTATCAGCCTCCTTTAGCAACTGTGGAGCTCAGAACTTAATAGACTGTAATTAGTACAGAATGGGTCTGTCTTGTGAGGTTTTAGTTTGGATCAGGATTGCCCTTCGGATGCAAATTTACTGCTTGTGCCAATTTACATAATGGAATCATAAATAGGAATTTGCATCAGGGAACCTGCATGGAAGCCGAGTAATATCCAGAGATGTGATAGGAGCAGACATTGGAGAAGGGAATCAGAACAAAGGCGAATAAAGGTTCCCTTTATGGCATCATGAAGTTTCTTCTCGGAGTGGAGGACGTGTCTTGAACGTTGCATAATTTTTACATTTTCCAGTCTGTTTTATCCTTTTGTGTGATGGCCATTGGCCACTACACATAATCATAGAATCACAGACTGGGTTGAGTTGGGAGGGACCTGTAAAGCTCATCTCGTCCCACCCCCCTGCATGGAGCAGGGCCATCTGCAACTAGAGCAGCTTGCTCAGAGCCCTGGCCAACCTCACCTGCAATGGTGCCAGGGATGGGGCAGCCACCACCTCTCTGGTCACCTGGAGACAGGGTCTCACCACTCTGAGCATCAACAGTCTCTTCCTTCTCTCCAATCTAAAATCTCCCTCTTTTAGTTTTTTGTCCTTGTGACAGGACAAGGGGCAACGGTCATAAACTGGAACACAGGAAGATCCACCTCAACATGAGGAGGAACTTCTTCCCTGTGAGAGTGCCAGAGCCTGGCCCAGGCTGCCCAGAGAGGCTGTGGAGTCTCCTGCTCTGGAGCCTTTCCAGCCCCCCCTGGCTCTGTTCCTGTGTGGGCTGCCCTGGGTGACCCTGCTCTGGCAGGGGGTTGGACTCAATGATCTCCAGAGGTCCCTTCCAACCCCTAACATTCCATGATTCTATGATTCTATGCCACTATTTGGGGGGATTTGGTTCAACTGCAGATTCAGAGACTTTCAGGTTTTTGTAATGTCTGTGTATAGGGTATGGACTTGTTTCTCTTGCCTTGGTCACAAATGGTCACATCTGGGAGGTCCAGAAGCATTTTGCCTGGCCTCAGGATGCCTTTCAAGGAAGGCACAAGTCTTTCCTGAGTCCTGTGTCGTTTCATAGAACCATAGAATGTTAAGGGTTGGAAGGGACCTCTGGAGATCATCAAGTCCAACCCCTCCTGCCAGAGCAGGGTCACCCAGAGACAGATCCAGGCAGGGCTTGAAAGCCTCCAGAGCAGGAGACTCCACAACCTCTCTGGGCAGCCTGTTCCAGGCTCCATCACCTTCACAGGAAAGTAGTTTCTCCTCATGTTGAGGTGGATCTTCCTGTGTTCCAGTTTGTGATCATTGCCCATCCTCCTACCCCAGGGCGCTGCTAAAAAGAGTCTGGCCCCTTCTACTTGACACCCATCGTTAGTGTCAGCTTTGTCTAGGTGGATGCCTTGGATAACCTAAGGCACCTCCAATGACCCTGGATGTCTCCATTTAGGCAAATAAATTAATCCCTGAATCTGTGAGCTCCTGTTGCAGTCAATAGAGACCTAGTCAATACGGGTAATGTAACCTTTAAAGCGATTCATCTCAGGAGCGTAAACACCTGGGGTTCAATTCTGCTCGGTTCATCTCTGTGACTATTGCAAAATTATTGCAGATTATCTCTAACAATGGGATGCTTATCTCTCTTATCAGAGGAACACTTGGCTTTCATTATTTTAGAAAAATACTTCGGCTTCTGCTAACTATTTTTTCCAAATATGCAAATGATCTGGGTTGCCTATGGAAACACGTCTTCCTTGGCTGAGCGCAAGGCTGCCTACAAAAAAGAGTGGTTCAGGAGATGTGTATGTGTATGGATATCTAAAGAGAATGGCTTGAGAAAATGGATGTGGGTGCTAGAAGGGAATAGGGCTAATAGCATTTATTCCCAAATTGCGTGATTAATATTATTTAGAGGGATGAATGAACCTTTAAAGATTGCCATTTGAATCTGTTTGGTTTTGAAGTTCAAAAGCAAAAAAAAATAAAAAAAAAATCTTTAAATACCTTTTGAAATTCTAATTAAGAGTCAGTCAAAACCCATCACTAAAAGAATAGGTTTTGTTTTACAAATTAGCAATTAAAAAGTGACAAATATCTGCAGTGCTTAAACAGTCTTCTGCAATACCCATTATGTTCAAATAATACTCTTTCTGAGCATGTTCCTCAGTATTTCCTTTTTTTTTTTCTTTCTTTCTCTTAGGAATGCCTCTGGAAGCTCCCTATCTAACTCTAAAGCTGGACTCACTCACCATTACTGGGGATTATGCAAATTATTTCATGAATAGTTGAAAATCACAGTCCTGTTTTCTAGTTTCAAGCCATAATACGGGTGGCTTATTTTGCTTTTATGTTTCTTTTTCCTACTTTTTTGAAATATTTTTTTTCCCTTCTGAGTTTTACTTATTTAATTTAGTTCTTTTAATTTATTTTTAATTGTTTATTTCTTCATTTCTCTTCCTAGATTGGTAATATTTAGGAAGAGTAAACTTTTTTTTGTGTGTGCAGTGTTGAACTGAGGTTATTCCCTCATTTTTCTAATCGTTGTTCATGTTAAACACGGCTTAAGGCAGCCAGTGCTCTGAAGAACAGGCTTTCCATGAGCTGAAGTGTCTTAACTCCAGAATATTATGTAGGGTTTTATTGTTAATATTTCTTTCCTTGTGACAATTTCTTTGTAGAACGTGGTGCCACTTTAGCAGAATAACAAACATCAAAGCGCTGAATGTATTAATACTGTGGAAAGCAATTTAGGATAGTATTGTTGTAAATTATGTCCCTTTACTAGCAGGTTGTTTTTATTATGACAAAGATCTCAATTTTATTTGTTCTCGTGGATGTGAGGATTTATTGTCTGTGCAAGGTGCCAGCGTACTTGAGAAATGATGAGAGTCATTCACCACGAGAAGAACACGTCTGTCTCTCAGAGGAAGGAGAGCAGAATTGAACTCATAATCTGGAAGGAGAAAAAGTGGAAGAAACCATGACGAGGATGTGGGTCAGTGGGACAAATCAACAGGTCAGAGAGGACTATCAACGAGAGAATCCAAAATAATGGTTGTTGATCAAGGAGAATCAATGATCACTGCCCTGATGATCCGTATTTTCAGACAGTGCACTTAGGGATTTACTGAACACTAAAATTCTTGAGCTAAATAGGACAAGAAAGACCATTTCCACTTTATATTTGAACTTGGGCCTATGCCTGAACTCAAACCTTAATTTGGCTTGCGTCACTAATTTTGGGTTACTCATTTACACTCACGTGTTGGACCAGAAATATATCTGGGGAAGATTTTGGGTCTCTACTATTACTTGGAATAAATAAAGTAGCTTTTTTGCCACCCCTCAGCATGCTTGTCCAGCTTGTCTAAGTGTCTCCTGATGCAGACACAGCTGGGATTTAGGACAGCTGGAGCTCAAACTTCCCTTGTAAAATTCAGGATGCAGCGAACTGAAATATTAGTGTTGGTCTGAAGTTTGATTTTCTGTGCTTCACATCAAGATACAGACTTAGGATCTAACAAATATCCCACAAAACATTTAAAAGCACCCTTGGAAATAGTCTGATATAGTCTATGGCTCTGGGTGACCCTGCTGGAGCAGGGGTGTTGGACCAGCTGATCTCCAGAGGTCCCTTCCAACCCCCACCATGCTGGGGTTCTGTGATTCTGTAAAAAATTAGCAGAATCAGTGGGCAGTATAGGTAGTTCAATATCTAAATTTGGGATAGATGAGGTTTAAGTGGATCCTGCCTTATTCTTCTTTTGGGGTTGTGTATCTAAATAATAACAGGTCTCAGCAGAGCCTTCTCCTCTGCAGGCTGAACCCCGCCAGCTCTGCCAGCCTGGCTCCCAGCAGAGGGGTTCCAGCCCTCCCAGCATTGCTGGGGCTCCTCTGGCCCCGCTCCACCAGGTCCCTGTCTCTGCTGTGCTGAGCACTCCCGAGCTCGCCCCAGCACTGCAGGGGGGTCTCTCTCTCTGCCCAGAGCCCTGGGAGCAGAGGGGCAGGATCCCCCCCTCCCCTGCTGCCCACGCTGCTGGGGTGCAGCCCAGGATATGTTTGACTTGCTCTGACTTCTTTGGGAAGGAAACCTGAGTGCCATGGATTGCTGATGTTCATAGAATCATGGAATGTTCAGGGTTGGAAGGGACCTCTGGAGACGATCGAGTCCAACCCCCCTGCCAGAGCAGGGTCACCCAGGGCAGCCCACACAGGAACAGAGCCAGGGGGGGCTGGAAAGGCTCCAGAGCAGGAGACTCCACAGCCTCTCTGGGCAGCCTGGGCCAGGCTCTGGCACTCTCACAGGGAAGAAGTTCCTCCTCATGTTGAGGTGGAACCTTCTATGCTCAAGTTCATACCCATTGTTCCTTGTCCTATTGCTGGGCACTACAGAAAGATCTTGGCCCCTTCCATTTGTCACCCACCCTGCAGATATTTATAGACATTAATAAGGTCCCCTCTCTGTCTTCTCCTCTCAACACTAAACAGCCCCAGTTCCCTCAGTCTTTCTTCACAGGGGAGATGCTCATGTCCCTTAATCATCCTCATAGATCTCTCTCTAGTAGATCCCTCTCTCTCTTGAACTGGGGACGCCAAAACTGGACACGGTATTCCATGTGTGGTCTCACTAGGGCAGAGTAGAGGGGAAGGAGAACCTCCCTACACCTGCTGGACACAGTTTTCTTAATGCCCCCCCAGGATGCCATTGGCCTTTCTGTCCTCCAGGGCACATTGCTGTCCCATGGAGTACTTGCTATCCACTAGGACTCCAAGTCTCTAGTTACGCTGTTGATTTGGGCAATGACAGGATCAGAGCTGCCATCTGTACTGTGTAGCACAGGCAGAGTGGTGCGTAAAAGCTGTTTCACCCAATATTAATTGGCCAAATATAGGGGTATAATTACTGGAGAACTTCTGAGACTTAATTGGGATAAAATTGTGACATCGGGTGTAGAAATACTCTCTCTTTTACATCACCGTAGATAGGTGATGGATGAGTGCCTGAAAAGTTTCTCAAATAGGAATTCTTGGCTCTTCTTTCTGCAACACTGGGAGGGAATTTCAAGAGTGGCCCAACAGCAGTTTGCCACCAGCCTATTTTAGCTCAAGAACCCAAGTCTAGTGGCCACAGCTATCCCTGTAGTCAAGGGAGAATGTCTGTAATCTGATCAGCAATTTATATCTTTCTGTGGGCTGAATTGTCCTCAGGAGACGCCTGCCTCTTTCCACGGTCTCAAGGAGCAGGCTGGGCTCCTTATTTATATGGCTTGTGTGAGGACCTGAATTAGAAGGAGAAGTCTGAGACACTACTACTGCAATTTTTGGTGCATTACAACTTTGATTTGAAGTTAATATTTGGAGTTTCAAAGAAAGAAAATGCCTTTGTGAGCCATAATAGTTTATAGAAGGGTCTGCTTTGTTCTTCTTGTTGTACTTTGAAGGAGCATTTTTTAACCCATCATATTGGCAGTGTTATGAATAGAAAACCCATCACACATCATTGATTTCTCAGTGCATTTAATATTTAGCTTATTTTTTACTGCCTTTTGTTTCATATCTTCTGTTAAGTGAATAATAGAAGAAAGTAGGTTATCACTACATCACTCATAGTCGGGATAAGCTAAACAAAACTCAAGTGTACATGATACGTTTCAGCATTAGAGAGTCCTCCAAATTGTAGCTAACATCTCGTAACTAAGCCATCAGAGAATTATGAATATTAGTCTTGTTTGTTCCTTCCCCTTGGCTTCCAGAAAACATGCCTGATTCCTGTCATCAGGAGAGTTTTGCTCTTTTACACCTGTTGACAGTCTGATATCCTTTGATAATTAGCCACATGGGTGAAGAACTACCAAAATTTGGTCTGGACATCAAATATCTGCCTGCATAAATTGTTAAACGAAAGCATTTTTCCTCCTTTATAGCACATAATTTATTCCATTATTACTGCCACCTTTAAAGACTGCATATGCCTGAAGGCAGAAAATTAAATAACTGTTTGCCATTAATACAAATTATTGTGTTCTGACAGCTTGCTAATCAACTACAGTGAAAATGCTGCTGTACAAATAGCCCAATTGTCTTTTAAGTAACTTTTTTTTTTTTTTTTTTTAATGTGCATGAAAATTCTACTTACTTGGGCCTTTGAGCCTTTATATGACTTTTCCTCTGTGATATGTTAATATTCAGAAGCATAAATAAAGCTTTATTTGTGTTGTGCTCTGATGCAGCCTGGATTTCTCGGTATAATTACGCTATGCGTAATTACCATGTGCTGGCTATAGATGTTATTGCCACTATGGACTGTATTAATTAATGTGCAAATGACCTCTCCTGTGAGGACAGGCTGAGTGGGTTGGGGTTGTCCAGGCTAGAGAAGTCTCCTGGGAGACCTTCTTGCAGCCTTCTAGTGTCTGAAGGGGGCCAGCAAGAAAGCTAGGGGGTGACTTTTTCCAAGGGCTTGTAGTGATAAAACAAGGGTAATGGCTTCAAACTGGAAGAAGGGAGATACAGATTAAAAAAAAAAGTTCTTTTCTCTGAGGGTGGTGAGACACTGGAACAGGTTGCCCAGGGAAGCTGTGGATGCTCCATCACTGGATGTGTTCCAGACCAGGTTGGATGGGGCTCTGAGCAACCTGCTCTAGTGGGAGGTGTCCCTGCCCATGGCAGAGGGGGTTGGAATTAGATGATCGTTGCAGTCCCTTCCAACCCATTCTGTGCCTCTGATTCTATGATTTTGTATGGAGCAGATTTTGACATAGTGACATGTACTTTATGCAATATTCAGGTATGGGATGTTTCTGGGGAGCTGAGAGGAAGTTTTGGAGACAGAATGGAGTCTACTCCACTCAAGTGGGTTATGCAGGAGGATATACTCCAAATCCTACCTACAAAGAAGTCTGTTCAGGTAAGTGTTTCTCTTTGTTTTTCAAGGATTGTGAATAGAATCTTGTTAGATTGTGACAATGAGGAATAAAATGAGTGACTGCAGGGGCTGAAGAGATTTGGTATTTAGTCAACCCTGGTATTGGCCTTGCATCCTGAACTGTAATGAAATCTGTGGTAATGCCCATCCCATTGTTATATTCTACTAACTGAGAAGGTAATATATATACTAATATTCTGAGGAAAAGAAAAAAAAAAATTCTTCAGGAAATGAATTCTGTTTCACATTATGCAAATGTGTTACTTAGAAGAGGGATGAGTTTTGATTTTTCTTTTAGCTGAACAAGTATGAACAAAAATCAGAAATCACACGTTCTTTCCTTTTCCTGCTATGTAACCAAGAAGTTGTATGGGAGAAGCCTAAATTTCCCATTTGCGTTGTTATTAATAATTTGTAAAATTTTTATACAGTTCGGTGCACAGCATCCTATCATTTCCATGCCAAACTCCTGCATTTATTTTTCGTTGCACTCTTATACTAATCCCTCTACAGTACTATTAACCCAATGATGTTTGTTTCTGTGACTTAAAACATAGAACCGCTGGCAGCCAACTGACTAATGTTGCTGTTAAAGCAAATTCTTGCTTTCCTCTACTCACTGGTGGAGAACAGCTTGGAGGTTTTCGTTCGGTTTATTTTCTTGTTAACACTTTTTATGCCAAACGCTGAAGCTGATGCACTGCTCTCACTGACAATCTGTCACAGAGGCTTGAGGGAAAAAGTGCAAAACCTTCAGTGGCACAGGCAAATAATGGACACTTTAGCAACCGTGCAGGAGTGTGGCAAGGCATCCAAAAAAGCAGAAACTTTCTGAAAATAGTAAAATAGGTGAAAAGAGATGTTTTAAGGTGGAATGAAATGGAATAGAATAGAATAGAATAGAATAGAATAGAATAGAATAGAATAGAATAGAATA
>JANVCC010000018.1:851765-1057657 GCA_025345505.1 Todiramphus chloris collaris
GAAAAAAAAAGAAGGGAAGGGAAGGGAAGGGAAGGGAAGGGAAGGGAAGGGAAGGGAAGGGAAGGGAAGGGAAGGGAAGGGAAGGGAAGGGAAGGGAAGGGAGGAGAGAGAGGAGAGAGGAGAGGAGAGAGGAGACAGAGGAGAGAGAGGAGAGAAAGAGAAGGGAAGACCAAAGAACAGAGAAGAGTTAAGAGCATTGTCCAAATGCCTCTGTTTTCTAGAAAATACTGTACTAATGAGAAATGATGCCTGTCTGATGTATCCAAACGATCTATTACTTGTAATACTTCTACACTCTTGTATTTTGTACTTTAATCATCTGACTGCACTGTCTGTAATTTTTATAAGAATATATAATCCAAGACTTCTCTCATACTCATTGTCCACTCTTTTTAATGGCCTGGGTATTAAATAATTAGATTATTTATGTAGAGTAGGGATGTGCAGCACAACTCCTCTTCCCCATTGTGCTACACTGGGGGTAGTTATGCTGGACTGTTGAGTGTTTCTCCAAAGATACTGAGTACTGGCTGTTGGTCAGGTGGAGAGGTGAACACAGGACAAGAGGATGTAGCCAGGCATGCAGCAAAAAGGTGCCATCTCTTCTACTTATGTGCAGTACAGGCTGGTTTCATGTTTCAGAGTAGCTCAGTAGTATTGTGAGCTCTGTGCTTGGTTGTGATAGTTTGAAAGCTTTTTATAGCTACTTTACATGTTGTATTTCATCAACAGTGAGTGAAAATAAAAATGCTAATTAAATAATAAGAATCCTGGGGGGAAAAAAAAAAGGAATTGGAAAAATCTCTAAAGTCTATTTTCTGACAGTTTTTTTAAAGTTAGATTTGTAGTACAAAAGCACAGCTGAGGTTATTTTTCTAGTGCTTGTTTTTATACACGTTTGCATTATGGATGTTTATATGCCTCCAGATGCTGGACACTGGAGGATTTTTTTTTTTGCTCAGAGATATCCAGAAGCATAAACACATATTTCATAACCTTGTCTGTGTGAATATAAATGGGATGTGTATTTGCTACACATTCCTGTTCCTAGTTGTGCAGCTGAGCTGAGTTGGAGAATTTACTGATTTCTGCATGCTATTTTTTTCCTACTCAGCTTCCTCTAGATCTATTATTCTGATTATTTTATATTTTTTTGGTAGTTGTTTTGGGGTTTTTTTTTACATCTTTGAACATACTTTCTGTAAGTCTCTTTAAAGAGATCTCTCACAAGCTCTCCTAAGATATTGCCATCTGGCTCTTTCTAGTTGCCATAGTTTTCATTAGGAAGAACAGTTCAAATGAAATAGTAGACCTCAGTTATGCACTGTGTGCTTACCACTTTTTTATTCATCTGTTCTAGCAAGGTCTTATCTACAGTAAACATTTAACATTCATGTCCTCTAAATCCAGCTCTAGAAAGAGCACTAGGGCCATCTAGACAGTATCCACTTGGCAAGCCTTTGGGCTTTCCTTTCAGCCCAGAGAATCTATGCAGGAGAGTTATTTTAGTCCAACACCTTTCTGGGCACTCTTACCCTGAAGGAAAAAAAAAAACAAAACCCAACAACTATTTGTCTGAAACATTTAGCACTTCTAAAAGTACATTGTCAGCTCAGCCTCAGGAAAAATGGTGTGGATTTACTCTTTTCCCATGCTAAGCTCACTCAAAACATAGCAAATGGTGGTTTGATTCAGAAAAATTAGAAGTGGCTTAGGGTTTCTCTCTCTTCTTCATGCTTTTAGCATATTTTCTGGAAAGAAAGTGTTGCGTTGCTTGAAGTGCATACTGGTTTGTTTTCCTCATCCGTGGTTTTCCAGTCCCCTGCCATGATCTTCATTCGATGGACCTCACTGAGTAGCAAAAGTGATCTGCAGACCTTGTATTAAGCTATGTGAGGGGACACCATTCCTCTTATAGTAGCCAGGTGCTGGCTGTACTGTTCTAACACTGAGATGGTACCCCATCAAAACTTCAGCCTCTAAGAGCAAACCTCCAGCCTCATAACCCTTGAAGAACAGCGTGATTCACCTCTCCACTGGGGAGGTAGAAAGTCATGAATCTGCTTGAGAGGGTCAGATTAGTGTCCTCCTGTTCAGGTGTGGGACAGGTCATTTGAAGAGTCTCCTCTCAGTTGCTGTGGCGTTGCCTTGCTAAAGTGATGTTTAAGGGATAATTGAGTTACTTTGAGGCTTCTGAATGCAGTGTTGGAAATAATTTTTACATTTTGTGGTGACAACCATACAGATGAAAATCTGAAAAGGCATTCTGGAGCACGTGAAGGGTTTTGAGCTATTTTCGGTGCATTAGCGTAATACATAAATACACCATTTTTGGCCAGCATGAGACAACCCAGGATGTTCATTCAATATGAAACATCTTTTCATATTTTGCTTACAGATGTTCAGAACAATTCTGTTTATCTGTATATTCATAAGCTTTTTGAAATCTGCATAGCTCAAGTGGCACTGAAATCAGAAGGGAAAAAACTCTGCTGTTGTTATTCATAAACTGGTTATGTACAATTAACATATAAAATACACAGCTAACGATGATTTTCTTAAAAACCGGGCAGTTTATAAGCTTATGGTTCAAGCTGCTAATGTCTAAGAAGGTCATTTTATTTTACACTGTTTATTTTTTTTCTTTGTTTATCTTCAGCAACTATAAAGTAAGAAAATTAGATGAATATGCCTGTTTATTATCCAATATTAGTTAGAAGGCTTATTGTCCATAACTGTGTATTAAGTTAGACAAACCAATTTGTAATCTAGTCAATTCTCAGTACTTTTCTGAAGCATATTCTCTTGTACACAAGTCACATTTCTTAATAATTTAACAATACAATATAAAAAGTATGCCACATGACTTAGTTTCTGCGTTGAATTACACAGAATACTTGATTGTGAAGTTATTTCACATTTCCTATGCAGCAAACCCATGTTTTTTTTTTGTCTGAGGAATAGTATTGCCTTTTGCATACCAATTAGTGTTTTGACTGATTCTTATATGTAGGAGTTCCAGTTCTTAAAATGTCTGGGTTTCCAAAGGTCATCTGGACAACTTCTAAGCAGCTGATGGAAGAGAGTGGAGAAAGGCAAAATTAATTTCTTGCTCTGTTACCTCCTATCCCTTTGGTCAGTTGGTGATTTACAAAGTTAATTCCATCTCTACTTCATCTTAGTTATACTTGAAAGGGCGAGATAACCAGTAAAATCCACAGCAGGTTGATGGTCAGCATGACTTTGCTTTAAGAAATTAAATGTGGGCAGAGGGTTTGACTCCGTGATACGGGGTTTGTTTGACATACTTGTGCATAAATGGCATGATCATTAAAGCCAACAGAAGAAGATATGACTGTCATTTTTCACGAGTTATTAATAGCAATCTAGAGAAAATATAACACGGGAAAGTATTTCCTCCTCAGAGTTCCCATTCTCTACAAAATACAGATGAATGCCCTTTGACAAACTATCAGGGTGTTGAGACAGTGCCTTATATTACTTGAAAAGCCCTTCATTGAGACATCACAATGCTATAACAGAAATAGTGACTCTGACTCTCCCAAATGTTTAAATGTATAATTAAACTACATATATTCCCCTCACTTTCTGTAGCTTGTAAAGGGATCTGAAGGTTTTCATGAACAGAAACTAAATCCACAAGATTAAAGTTTCCAAGCAGTGATGAGAACGGCTCAGAACATTTTCTTTTATTATTAAATCACTGTCAAGAGATTAGATTCCTGTTGTGCCTTTGTCTGCTCTTTTTTTCTTACAAGAACAAGATATAGGAATTTTAATGACTTACAGATTCTGTGAAGAACATAGGTGTTCACCATGCCTTGATCTGTACAATGTGCCATGATACTGTTGGCCAGTTGCTCCACCTCTCCCCTTCTTCTTTTTTGCCTAGTTCACCTGTAAGGAAGGAAGGAAAGGTCAGCTAATCGAAGTACAAAATATGGTATTAATCAATGTTGATGTCATAGACTGTGGATACCAGCATTTTGTGTATTTTTTTTGTGACAATTGAAGAACAGGATTTTGTAGAAAATATATATTTTTTATTAACTAGGTCATGGAATAATTTGTGTGTCTGTAATCATGAGACTGCAGTCCTAGGATCCTCCTAGACGTGCAGACAAAATCTTGATATAGCCCTAGAAACTTCAGTTTGGCCTCAATGCAATTGCAAAGTCATGAAATAAAATGAATGTACCAATTCCACTTGAAAAAAACCGTTTGGATAGGGGATAGCAGATGCTGCTGCAACATTAAAACCTTGGCAACAAGAAATGTTAACAGGCATGTTGAGTTTCAGTTACCTGCTGTACTGTGAGTCTAGCTAGAAAATGGTCTATGCTGACATGACCAACGTGTTCTTTTCCAACGGAAGACCTTCTTGTTGACCAAGAACTCTTCTCGATACCTTAATATACCAGGATACAAAAATGCATTCTATAGTTTCAGCATTTAAAAACCAAAGGCACAATAAAGATTTCTGTTTGAATTGTCTGAAAATTAAAAAGCTACCTGTCCACTGGGATGGTAGCTGCTCTGCTCTGGGAGATCTTCTACATCTTGAATCAAGGTTAAGTTTACACTTCCGTTTCAAACTTTGACTTCTCACTGTTAATATCTTGGCCAATTCAGGCTCGAAGGAATTCAACTCATATTTATTATATAGATACCTCGTCGTGCCTTGTGGCAAATTTAAAACCCTAATAGCCTCAGTGTTGTCTTCTATTCCTTTTATCTATTTATGTCAGTGTTGCTCAAAATCACAGGCCTAGGCAGTAGTAGCACTATGCGTAGTAAATACATTATTTATTATTAACAACTTTATTTGAATTGTATTCTGCTGAGATGTGTTGTTTCCATCTTTCTTATCTCCTGGTTTTATTAAACATATATATATATATTTATATTTTTATATATATATATATAAAAGATGAAAATGTGATAGCCCCAGAGGTTGAAAGAACCATTACAGAACAAGTCAAAGACAAAAATCTTCTGAGCTGGAGCCTACACTGAGTTCCCAATGGACCTTCATTTTCAGAAGAGACTCCATGCAGGATTAAGCTGTGATCTTCACCATGTCACTGCCTGAAAAGAGAAAGTGATGCAGCAGGAAGCTGCTTCTCATTTTAGGCATGGGAACACGGTGTATTTGGGAAAAAGATGATCTCACCATTATTATGGCTACTGGGTTTTTTTTTACATTTTGTTTTTGCTAGAGAGACGAAAAGAAAACCCAACAGTGCCAGTTCCCTCAGTCTACAAAACTGTCCTCCTAGAAGTTGTGATTACTACAGGCGGTCACAAAATCATGGAATGGTAGGGGTTGGGAGGGACCTCTGGAAATGATCTGGTGACACCCCCCTGATTCTGCAGGGACACACAGAGCGGGGGGCTCAGCATCGAATCTCTCTAGAGAAGGAGACTCCACAACCTCTCTGGGCAGCCTAAGCCAGGGCTCTGACACCCTCAGAGCAAAAAAAGTTTTTCCTCCTGTTCAGGTGAAACCTCCTGGGTTCCAGTTTGTGCCCATTGCCCCTTGTCACGTCAATGCTAACTCGATTGAGGTCACCTCTGGCTATTTGTGTCCATGAGAACCATTCTTGGTGTATAATACTTGAAGTATAATGCACTAACTGATGCTACAAGTTAAAAAAAAGAGGAAAAACAACAAACAAGAGAATGTCCTGAGAGCTAGGGGTTGGAGGTGGAAGAAACCAGGGAGAAGCTATAGCTACTGGAAGAGCATCGCTGTGGAAGTAAACCAGATGGTAGAACATGTTTGTGTTTTCCCTGTATTTTGTGTTTATTGTGCTGTGTTTGTTATTTTGCTTTTCCTGCTGCTTATTCCCCAAGCTGAAATCTTCACTCCTTTAGTGGCACACGACTGAAATGGTTTGGGGGGTATTTTTGACAATACACGGATATTTCTGACAATACATTTTTCCTGAAATTGGGAGAGTACTGAAATTACTAATTGTAAACATAGCCCATTGGACTTCCCACCTTTATGGAACATGTTCCTGTGCTGTTATGTAAAAGCTTGTCAGTCAAATACTGTCTCACCAGGATGATTATGATGTTGAATGATTCTACAAGTGACCTTCATAGTTTCTGTATCTTGGATGAATGATGAAAATATCTAATTACCAGAGTTTAACTTCCCTGGATTTGCTCAGCCATACCCCAAAAAGATTATAGTATAAGCAAAATTATGACAGTTGAGTTCTACTCTGTCTTAACATTTGCAGACTCGTGCGCTCTCACATGAGTTTCTCTGGTTGAGAAGAATTTGGTTCATGAGTAGGACAAGAAACTGGTCCAGTGATGGGAGAGGCAGAACCTTTGGGGTCCCCATGGCTGTAGTGCACTGCAGCAACAGCTTCTGCATTTGAAGTAACAACAGGGCACAGGACAACTTGGGAAGGATTTGGGGAAAGCTCAAGGGACTTCACGGAATTGCTCATAAAAATTAAGAAAGGTTGTGCAAATACCCTTGGGAGGGTGACACATAGTAGTAGGGAACTGGCTGAGAGACTTAAAAAGAGAACAAAAATGCTAAGGCAATATCTTACTTTGAATAGGCTGGTTACACTGAAAAATTAAATAGAAATACTGCATAGGTAAGTTTATTTTATTTACCTTATCATTTTGGATAATAGCAAACCCAAAGAAATGAAGAAATCGGGACCAAGTAGAACACTTGGTTTGGTTTTAAATTGTCCCTACATTTTTAGGAAGGGTTAAGATAATGGAACCATATTTTAGAATGGCACTTTGGCTTGAACCAAAAGAAAAATCAAAATATTTCATTATGAAAAGAACAACCCCCCGTATTTCACAATTCTACAGTGACATCCATCAAAAGAATTGCAAAATCTTTTTGGTGAGCCTTAGGATGCACTTTTTTGGGGAAAAAAAGACTCCTAAAATAGCATGAGATTACACTTGTGCACAGCAAGAGATACTTTCTAAGAGAGTAAGCAGTTTCTTTGAGCAATCTTGACTTATCTTGCTAAAGCCAAGAAATAAAGGTTCCTTCAGGGAAGTGATCTGTCAATTTAATTGTTGATGATCTGCTGTGAGCTAGGACTTAAGTACATCCACTGTAGGTGTATTTTTTATAGAGTAGACAAAAATCTCTCGGATTCTCTACTGCAATAAAATAGGCAGAGATTGCAAAGCTAGGATAGTCTGTAAATTATGATTGAGTCATATTTCTGGTGTGAGAGAAGGTTTGGGATAACATCTACAATTTTCATAGGGTCATAGAATGGTTTGGGTTGGAAGGGACCTGTAAAGCTGGTGAAGTCCAAGCCCTTGCACTGAGCAAGTACATCTGCAACTAGAGCAGGTTGCTCAGAGCCCCGGCTGGATAAAAAAAATCTAAACTATAAAAAAATAAAATAAATGGATAAAAAAAATTTAAAAATGGGTAAAAAAATAAGGTAAAGGGGATACAAACCCAGCAGACCTGTCATCGGAGAACTAAAAATATAAGAATTTTAATTTTTTTTTTAATTCTGAAAGATTACTGCTTTGAAACACTTCTGGAATATCTTTGGAGGCTTCCACTTTGTCACCAGGAAGGAGATGTTTCTTCATGCCTGCAAATCGTATGGACCTTCCCCTCTGTGCTTCATGCACATTACTGGCAGGAGGTGTTTTTTTCTTATGCCATAGTTATGATAGTTGCTGCCATTCATCTACACTGCATTCAAATTTTATGTGAGCTGTGTCCACCAGCAGTACTTGGAGCATTCCTCCTCTACACATTAATGAGGTATGGTCAGCCTGTTGATATGGACAGAGGGGCCAGTCTAAGGTAACTGGCCTTAAACCTGTACATCAACAGGAGGACAAGCCACCTGCCTCAGATACAGTCCACTTGCTGCTGCAGACACTCTTAAAATAATCAGCAGGGAAAAGTCTTCTGAAAGGATGTCTCCTCCACAGATCTACTTGAGATAGTCCAGTGGAGGGTTCTGAGGATGATTAAGGGGCTGGAACATCTGCCTTATGAGGAAAAGCTGAGAGACCTGGGGCTTTTTAGTTTTGAGAAAAGAAGATTGAGAGGGGATCTAATTAATGTCTATAAATACACAAGGGCTGGGCATCAAGATGGATGGACCACTGAGTGGATAAGGAATTGTCTGGACAGGCTTGAGAAGTGGGCCTGTACCTGGGTTAGGGCAATATCAAGCACAAATTCAGGCTGGAGGATGAGTGGGTTGAGAGCAGCCCTACAGAGAAGGACTTGGGAATATTCTTAAAGGTCTTTTCCAATCTAAATGGTTCTATGGTTCTATTCTGTTATTCTATTTGTTAAGCATTGGAACAGGCTGCCCAGGGCAGTGGTGGATCCTCCATCCCTGGAGGGCTTTCAAAGCTGTGGAGATGTGGTGCTGAAGGACATGTTTAATGGTGACCTGGCAGGGCTGGATTAATGGTTGGACTTGATGATCTTAAAAGTCTCTTCCAACCCAAACAATACTATGGTTCTATTCCATGATTCTGTTCACGACCAGCCCTTTAAACCCATGGATCCTAGATGTTCTCTGGCTGGGAAGAAGAAGGAATTCCCAGTTTTGCCTCCTTGACTCTGCATGAAGTTCTTGCTTGGAGATAATTCTGTACCTGAGTGCAAAAATATATCATGGCACTGCTTGTATACACATGTGCCCACAGTGCTGACATGCAGATCAAATCTGCATGCAAAAAAGCCCAACCCTGACATGTGGCTAACCTTATTTTTCGTCTACTAGTTCCCCACTTGGTTTTATTCAGTGAAGTGATTCAATTAGAAAGTATTTTTATTTTCTTTCCAAGGAGTGAAAAATGTTAATTGTAGCTGAAATGCCTCCGAGTGATTCTGTTCTAATGTCACATTTCCATAAAGTCTATACAGTTGGCTTTCTGCTAAAATAGTACAGCAGGAGAACAAAAATACTAAAGAAGTGTCATTAGTGTTTTGAATGTTAGACTTGGCACGGACTGTGACCTTGCTGGGTAAAGCACAGAAAGAAAATAAGGTCCTTTCCTCCCAAAGTATATCCTGTAAGACTAAGAGAAAACAGAACAGATTGCTGCAGACAGCTGAAGAAAGAAAAAGAAATTATAAGAGACTTTTAATTAGTATGATAAGCCGTCATCTCAGCTCACCGGAACGTACCTACATGCTGCTGCCTTCTTTTGAGTTGAAACTAAGTAAATGGCTTCAACTGTACTGCCCTTGGCTTCCCAGGCTGTTGTTGGGTTGTAAACTGGAGCTTCATGCAGACTGTGCTGGTCCTTCTTCTCAGGAATGTCATCAGCTGTGAAAAACAGAGCTGCACTCCTGTTACCTAGTACTAGAGCATCTGGTAGCGTCTGTTGTAGCACCTCTGAGAGACGTAGGGAAAAGAGGGCTGTTGTCACCAAAAGCATGAGGTCAACTCGTTGAGTATGTGTGGTGTCCTGGTGGAGGGATGACTTTGTCTGTTGTTAGGGAGCAGCGTTTCAATCTGAACAAGTCAAAGGAACAAGTGTAACCTTAATGGGTGATGCTCAACTCATTTTTGTTAAAGGGGTAGTCATCTATGCCTTTCTTCAGTTTAGAAACTTCTCAGGGGCAACTAGATGGAGGTGTGAGAAATCTCTCAGCATACATAGGGGGCTCCTGGGAGCAGGGGCTAGTTAGGCAAGGTATCTAAGAATCAAAGAATGTTCTGGTTTGGGAGAGACCTTTAAATGTCATCTAGTCCAAACCCCTGCACTGAGCAGGGACATCATCAACTAGAGCAGGGTGCTCAGAGCCCCGGTCAACCTCCCCTGCAATGGTGCCAGGGATGGGGCAGCCACCACCTCTCTGGACAACTTCGGCCAGGCTCTCAACATCCTCAGCACCAACAATTCCTTCCTTCTCTCCACTCTAAATCTCCCTCTTGGAGTTTCAACCCAGCCCCCCTTGGCCTGTCCCCACAGGCCCTGCTCCAAAGTCTGTGCCCATCTTTCTGCCAGGCCCTTGGCAGTGCTGCCAGGCCCCCAGAAGGTCTCCCCTTGGGGAGCCTTCTCCTCTGCAGGCTGAACCCCCCCAGCTCTGCCAGCCTGGCTCCCAGCAGAGGGGTTCCAGCCCTCCCAGCATTGCTGGGGCTCCTCTGGCCCCGCTCCACCAGGTCCCTGTCTCTGCTGTGCTGAGCACTCCCGAGCTGGCCCCAGCATCCAGGGGGGTCTCCCCAGAGCAGAGCAGCATCATTTCCCTCAACCTGAATGACTTTATAGTACTCTCTAGAGAGTTTTGGGGGGAGAAAGTCTTCAAAGCCCATGAGCACTGTTGAGCACTTTATGGCCCCATCAGAACACTTCTGTCTCCTCTGTTGTGTCTCCTTTTAGGTTCAATCCTTGGAAATAGAGGAATTGGAGTTCTTTTCAAGTACTTCCAGGTGCTCATGCATCAAATTGCTGCAGGGAGCTCCAGCAGTTGTCTTATCTTGCTTCTCTGCAAGCAGAGTAACCGGCGTGTTCATCCTAGGAGCCAGGTAGACAGCAGAAATATGCATTGAGGACAAAACATGCATTATAGCTGCCAGCCTTGACTAAGACGCATCTCCTTAATTAGAAAGGTTAGCAGAGATTCCAAAAAGAGGTAAAAAAAATTGCCATCACCACGAAGCTTTAAATTAGGACTTGTTTACCTTCCTAAAATATGCTCAGCTTAGCCATGAGTTATCCACCTCATTGATATGAAAGAATATTTTCCTTCTCAAAAGGAGACTCTGGTTTAAAGGAGGCTCTCCAGCCTGTGTTATTAACAAGGTCATAATTTATTCTGACTATAACTTTCCTTTATTCATCCTAGAAAGATGACAGGTACTACAGACTAAACTGAAAGTTTGTGTTATCATCAACTACTGTGATTTCACATTGTTTATTTCTTTTTTTTTTTTCCCTCTCTTTTTGTTTTTCCTTCATTTTTGTGTTATAATTATAGTGGTTTAGATTTTCTGGAAAAGATACAGGGTTTAATCATGTCATTATGTGTGCTGAATGCTGTGAAAATTCTTTGTTCCGACTCAAGTGGAACACCATGATAATACTCTTACCATCTATTAAAGTTATAAATTGGGCCAAATTAATGCTAGATGTAATTCTGCTGAAGTCGATGGTGTTACATCAGGAAGAAATTTGTCTCAGTCCGTTAATAAGATAAGATGAAAGAGAAAAGTGACTATCGAGAAGGAAACACATCTTGGAAAAAGAAGGTCCAGTCTCACTGACTGGGACTTGTTTGTGCCATGTTTTGAAGTGACAAAGAGTTGCAAAAGTGCTAAATATTGTTCTTCTTATTATGGTCAGGATTCTGTTCCATCCTTCTCCTTTCAGTTTTTGGCAGTGCACTTTTCTTTGGCAGAAGTGACCCTGAACCAGTGGTAGGTGCAGATGGGACCATTATTTTTCACCGCTTCATTTATTTTGGTTTAACAAATGGCTTCATTTTATTTCTTGCCTCATTCCTCTCTGTTCGGGGACAGTTTAGCCCTTCTGCAGTTGTTCAAAGATGTTCAAAGACAGGAGGAATGTGTAACGAGTTCTCCCCTCACAGTGCAGTCTCCGAGGCTGCCTTTGTGATCCATTCAGAAGTCTTAAAGTGAAGCTAAAATTAAATGAAAACATAGACTGGGATCTGCTGTCCTTGGTCTATAAGCTGAATTTAGGCACCTAACTTGAAAACGCA
The DNA here is from genome assembly GCA_025345505.1 of Todiramphus chloris collaris. Classification (NCBI taxonomy): domain Eukaryota; kingdom Metazoa; phylum Chordata; class Aves; order Coraciiformes; family Alcedinidae; genus Todiramphus; species Todiramphus chloris. The sequence goes on from JANVCC010000018.1 coordinate 863,500, forward strand.
ATGAGGGTAGGTTCCATTTTTCATTAATTTAGTACATCAAATTTTGGATGAGGAGGGGACCTCTTCTTCCTAATGCTTCTGAACGTGCAACAACATGTGACCCAAAATGGAAATATGGTGGGTACAGAAGAAAACAAATGAGATTTGTGCACAGGAAAAGAAAAAGAGGTCCCATATTTGACTTCCCACAGTTCCTGTGGCATGAAAGTGTATATAAAAAAAGATGTTAACCATGCGAATAGGTTCTTGGACCTTGCCTTTCTTTCTCTACTTATACTTCCTACCCCTGGTTGCCCTAACCAGTAGAAGAACAGAAAAAGCTTCCTATCTGGCATTGTGGCATCTGAAGAAGGGCAATGAGGCTGGTGGAGGGTCTAGAGCACAAGTCTTGTGAGCATTGTCTGAGGGACCTGGGCTTGTTGAGCCTGGAGAAAAGGAGGCTGAGGGGAGACCTTCTGGCTCTGGACAGCTCCCTGACAGGAGGTTGGAGCCAGGTGGGGTTGGTCTCTTCTTCCAGGAAGCAAGTGACAGGACAAGAGGATATGGCTTCAAGTTGTGCCAGGGAAAGTTTAGGTTGGAGCTGAGGAAAAATTTCTTCAGAGAAAGGTTTGTCCAGGGCTGTCCCACGCTGCCCAGGGCAGTGGTGGAGTCCCCATCCTTGGCGGGATTGAAAAGCAGTGGAGATGTGGTGCTGAGGGACGTGGTTTAGTGGTGCCCTGGAAGTGCTGGGTTAATGGCTGGATGCGATGATCTGAAAGGTCTATTCCAACCAAAATGATTCTGTGATTCTATGATCTTGCACTTGTGGCTACACAGTGGCCTTGCTTCATCAGGACAAGTTCTGAATGCAGTTCCTGAGCTTACCCTCTAGCCTGGGAGTTTGGACACTCTCTGCCTTCGAGAGTTGTTTGGGATCTGGGCATCAAACATCCTGAGCATCTGTCAAACCAAAGGAGTGCAGTATCTTGGTACCAGCTCCAAATGTTTCAGATCTAATTAACTCATAAGTGCTAAATACTCTTCCTGGTCTTTCCCAGTGATTCACACACTCTGAACCTGAGCAAAGTCTCTAATGATTGGCAGTATCTTTTATATAGCAGTGGGGATTTAAGGAACTTTGCATAATAAAGAGAATTATTTCTAAAGCCTGCTTGAAGGATGACTATTTCAGGCAGCTGTGGAACATAAAATAATTAATTTTAAAAAGGGAGAAATTTTTGCCGCAAAACTGCATCTCTTGCTAGTGCTCTTGTAATAGGCAGCTTTAATCTTCTACTGAAGGCACAGAAATAATGTCACAACAGATACGGAAGGCAAATTCTGCCGACCAACTGAGTATAACTCCAAGTATCTTATGCCACATTCATCTATTTACTGCCTTTGATTCCTCTCTAATTCCTTTATTTTCCATATGCTAATAGACTCTTCTCCATGCAGACTCATTGTTACCATGAAATAGGACTTGTCTACACATGATATGTTCATGTAACGTGTGAGGGCAGAATTCATCAGAACCATTGAGCTGTGAGCAGGGCTGTTACTGGGTTCCTTTCTGCCTCCTGTAGTCTCATCGTTCTGCGCTCGAGTTGTTAAATGGGAGCTCTGCTGCAGTGTCAAAGAGTAGCTCAGAAAAGCTGTGTCCAGAACACTACACCTGGATAGGGATTCTTTTTATATCACTGGCATGATGACTGGGTTTTTATTTGTACTTAGGCCTATTTCATAGCTCTAAATAAGAAGAATGGCCCAGAGTTTGAAGAGCAACTTAACTGTTAGAACTGCTGCTCCTATTGCATTGGTGAAAGATCAGCTAAAACTTTTCCAGATAACCTTTTTTTTTCAGAAAGTTATTGGGAAATTGAATCATAGAATCATATTTTTGCAAAAGATCTTCAAGATCACTGAGACCAACCAATCATAGAATCATAGAATCATTAAGGTTGGAAACAACCTTCAAGATCATCAAATCCAACCGTCTACTAAACGTTACCGGGAACACTAAACCATTTCCTGAAGTGCCACATCTACACAGTTTTTGAACCCCTACAGGGATGGTGACTCCACCTCCTCCCTGGGCAGCCTGTTCCAAGGCCTCACCACTCTCTCAGGAAAGATATTTTTCCTAATGTCCAACCTAAACCTCCCCTGGTGCAACTTAAGCCCATTTCTTCTCATCCTATCACCAGTCACCTGGCAGAAGACACCAACACCCACCTCACTGCAACCTCCCTTCAAGTCACTGTAGAGAGCAGTAAGGTCTCCTTTCAGCCTCCTCTTCTCCAGACTAAACAATCCTAGGTCCCTCAGGCACTCTTCATAAGAAATTTAATAAGAAACAAGAAATAATATAAATAGAATAATATAAATAAATAATATAAATGATATAAATAGAATAATATAATATAATAAATAATATAAACCCATACATAATATAAATAGAAATATATAAATGAATAAATAATACAAAATAAATAACATAAAAAATACAATTATCATAAAAAATAAATAATATAAAATACATAATATAAATAGTAAATAAATAAACCTACTCTACATGTCCACTGCTAAATCATGTCCTTCAGCATCACACCTACACGACTTTAAAACACAGCCAGGGATGATGATTCAACCACTTCCCTGGGCAGCCTGTTCCAATGCTGACAGTGCTTTCGGTGAAAAGAATTCTTCCTAATGTCCAACTGAAACTTCCCCATCGCGCAATTTGAGGCCATAATAACTCCTTCTTTTCTCATCTCTTCCAAGAATTCCCTCAGCTTCCAGTGCAGTTGTCACACCAGCAATGCAACCATCCCCTCCTCCTTTGAATGTTCTCCCAGACATGAAATTTCTCCTAGAATGCAGCAGGGGAAGAACTTCCCATTTAATTTCCCTGGTGCTGAAATGGGGTAACAGAAGTTTCTCTCCTGCAGCAGCACAGTCTTGGTTGGTGAACACATTCATCCCTTTTGTTGCTATTGCCTTTCATATTCCTCAGCAGAGGTTTGAATGCTGGACTTCACCTAGCAGCTCTTTGGAGCTGAGCGTGTCACAGAAAGAAAGAGGATGGCTTCAGCTGGGCTGTTACCTTGAGACTCAGCAGATTTCCTTCTATTCCTGGCTCCAAGGTTGACTTAGGTGACCTTCAGCTCTTCCTGCCTATTGTTCTCATTTATCAAAAAGGGGATATTTTATCTTACAAAGCGCTTTGAAATCTACAGCTATGTGTATTGTTCTGGTGCTGAGTGTTGGGAGGAAAGCGTAAGTGACAAGGGGGAATCTAAAGTTTTATCTTCTGTAGCCACAGAGAATTTTGACTGATCTATTTAGCTATTTATAAATTAAAATTGTTTTATTCATCTGAAAAACGAACGGTGCATCTGAACATTTTACAATTAAACATAACTGTCAACCTCCACTTCAAAAATCTGATTCCTTTCTAGTTCTGTAGGATGCAGAAGTAGATACTATAGAGAATCATATAAAATATTTTGTGGGCACTTGGTAATCGTCCAAATTATACAATATGTTATGGTATATACTATATACAGTATCTGCCCCCTAACCTGCTCTGTGTATTTCCTTAAAACATTACTTCGAATTGAAATAGGCTTTCAGACAGGGATCTTTACAGCTCTGCAGAAAGCAGCTTCCTTTCCTGCATATATTGTACAAATATGCGCTAAACTCATTGGAGTTACTGCTTTCATTTATAATGAAGTTCCTGTCCAAAAGATCTCCCCTAAAAATAATTTTGACATATGAAATACAACGAAAATATAATAGCAAAGATGATTTTTTTTTTTCCAGTTGATGGGCTGTACCATATTGTCTCCTTGATTAAAGTCCTTCTATGAAGATTGGGTTTTCAAAAATTCTTTCTCCTGCAGGAATGTTCTAAAAAAACCCTAATTCCCCTCTGAAGGTTTTTATTCCCCCCAGAAGTATTTAAAAGACTTTTTCTGTATCTCCTTAATTGAATGCAGCGGTACGTCAGTGCTACAAACCAAGCTAAATCTTATTTCATTGTAAAACTACTACCTTGACACAAGCAAAGTAATAATAATTATTAAAAAAACCCCAACAAACAAAAACAGCTGGAGGAGGAAAAAAAAAAAAACCCCACAACCCTTATGCCAGAAATTGCTGCTTGTGCAAGGATAGTGATCGTGGTTGTGCCATTCCCTTTTAAATAATTCCTCTCTAATTGGTAACCCAATGTAATGGGTAAGTGAACATATTTCACAGCAGCAGCTGTTGGATGTTCAATGACTGGAAAATACAGTCATGGTTATGTGTATGGAGTACTCATCCCATCAGGAAGAGTAAGTTAATCATATACAATTCACTGAACAGTAGAGTTGCATTTGCAGAGCAGTGGGCTGCCTTTTAATTGTTGTAGACCTTTTTCAATATCTTGCAGTATCTTTTGTCTCAGCTGTAGCAGTTTTGGTTGCATCCCTAAAACTGTCAGTCTTCCTTATTTTTGCAAGGCCCTAACAATTCCTCCTTCACAATGCAGCTTAAATTGGACCAGATGCTGTATCAATAGAACAGTCTGCCCATCTCAGAGGCATTAAGCCCAAAATTATTTAGAAAATTGAAGCCTTTAACATACACTGGATTAATGTGATTAAGTAGAGCTTGCTTTAATTCATAGCCATCTATTCCTTTATTAATAGCCATTTCATCAACAGGAGCAGCACATATGGGTACAAGATGACTGAAAGTTAAATTGATTGCTGTAAGCCAGTAAGAAAAGCATTTAATGTTTCAATAATAACTGATGTAAGACTTCACTGTGGGGCATTTTAGATAGATTTAGACCAGCTTATAGACACAGTATTTATTAACATCTTTTAATTTTTAAGATAATCTTGCTAAATGAAAGTCTTTTTTTTTTTTTTTTTTTTAATATTTTTTATCCCTTCTTTAAGTCTTCATTTGATACACAAGATCAGCCCATTTATAATGAGGAGTCTCTCGTGTGAATGATAACAGCTGGTCCAGGGCATAGTGGAGTTGAGACTTCTGTCAGGTTTAGGAAAAGAGAAAATATAACAGAGGTTAATTTAATGTGAGTATATGTACTCAGGCATCCTTCAGCCGTGCACAGTTCTCATCCTGTGTTCATCAGAGGTGCTGGGGGGGGGTTGGTACTTGATGATCTTTAAGGTCCCTTCCAACCTATAGCATTCCATGATTCTAGTCTATGTGTGACCTATAACACAGGGAATCAATCCATCACTCACACACCCAAACTCCATTTCTGGGGAGGGTGCAGGTGGTTCTTCCTTATTTCCCAACTCAGTAATTACAGATGTGCAGAGATATTCGTGCACAGGCATGTAGGGAGTGGAAAGAGACATTTACAGCATGACCCAGTGCCACGGAGATGACCGTTCTGACAATTCACAGGTGAAGAAATCTCATCTTGGTACCTGGGAATAATCCCTCATATTGTTTAATTTGCTGGTATAGGCCTGGTCTTAAATTCTGATGAAGGTTATAAGGATGCCAGAGTTCCTTTGTTCAGACTGTGCTGTCTCATCCAGAATAAGTCTGTATGTTTAAAGTGGAGAATTAAGACAATGAGCTGTAATTTATTACCGTAATTGTCATCAAGATTCAGAATCATTGAAACGATGATTGGAAGGGAAATGTGGAAGTCTTTACTTCAAGTTCTCATCTGAAGTAGCACCATCTTCAACACTCAGTCAGGTCCTCAGCAGCTTTGTCTAGCTAAGTCAGGAAAAGCTCCAAGGATGGAGGTTACAAGAGTGCACAGTGTTCTTCTGCAGCACTGTCCTCCACAGAGGTTCTCTTGACATCCAATCTGATCACCTTCCAGGCTGCAGCTTATGGCCGTTGCTTTACTGTCTATCACTGCTAAGGAAAAATGCCTCCGTTTACATCATCGCCGTAACTTCCCATTAAATATTTTAGATTGGAATTAACTTTCCCTTTACTATCTTCTTCGAGAGACTCAGCTTCCTGCAGGTCATGGATCTAGGTTGGTAGCTTTCTCTGAACCTACTTAGTTTCTTGGCATCCTTGAATCTGGCCTCTTTGTGCAGAAAAAACCCAAAAATGCAAATGCCAGATCCATCGTATGTGTCATTACAGTTTCACACAGTTAATGCTTGAAGGGGCCACCAAATAATCTAATCTTCAGGCTGTGGCACACTTCTACAAGTCACCCATATTTCCACGTTAAAGCTCAGGAGACTGTGGTACCATGTTCCCTGTACAAGAAGACAATGGAGAAGTGTAGCCAACATACAAGCAGAAGAGTTCACTAAATATTCGCAGACAATCACTGGGGAAACCCATTCAGTTCCGCAAGAAATGAAGAGAGCAGAGTAAAACACAGTAATCATCCATCTGTCATGGGGAAATATCTCCTCACGTTCCTCCATCTGCAGTGTGGACCATGTAAGCCAGATCAGAGTACCAGGCTGTCATGTCCTTCCTGTAGGGGAATCTGTGCTTCAGTGGAAGGCAAAAATGGAAGAAAACAGAAGAAGAAGAGAGACTGCCTCTGGCTGGTTATATAGGGGGTATTAATTTCTGAGCAGATGAAGCTTCAAACTGTAAGAGTTGACTACAGTAATTGTTTTAATGAGATGGAAACTATTACGAGTGTCGAGGGTTACAAAAGTGATGTTCTTAGTAAAGCTTGTGAAGGAAAGGAATGATGGCCAGAGCAAATAGATTTATGGGTTCTGGTGCTGTGGATGATCACCATGACCATCTCTGCTGGCCTCCTGTGTCTGCAGACCATAGAATTCAGCACAGAAGCTTAAATTAAAAATATTTTAGGATGATTAATAACGTCAAGCATTTATCCCTCAATGTTAAGGAACTGCATTTTATTCAAGGTTGAATTCCACCTCAACTTCTTCCCTGTGAGAGTGACAGAGCCTGGAACAGGCTTCCCAGAGAGGTTGTGGAATCTCCTGCTCTGGAGACTTTCCAGCCCCCCTGGCTCTGTTCCTGTGTGGGCTGCCCTGGGTGACCCTGCTCTGGCAGTGGGGTTGGACTTGATCTCCAGAGCTCCCTTCCAACCCCATCCATTCTATGATTCTAGGAATCTACATAACCTCAGCTTTTAGCCAGAGGATCTGCCTGTGCCTCTTTCTTTTAGCAAGACTGGAGCTTCTCTCAGTACAAGAGAAAAATATCTCCAAGGAATGGTATCTGTGAGAAAGAAATTTGCATCCCTCACTTTGCCAGATTTGACATTACTAAACTAAAATAGAGCTCACAGTTCTAAGTACTGTACAATAAACAGAAATCCGAGCATGGTGCTTCACGTTATTTGAATCTATTACTTTGCGGTTTTTAAATAGATTATCAATTTTTTTTTTTCCCCCTCATTGTATTGTAGGTATTTTTGGGCATCCAAAGGGGGCATTTCTTTTTGGATGAAATAATGTCAAGGAGTATTGCTTTTACTTGAATTAAAATCCTTTGCTTTTCTTAAATCCTTCCAACTAAATGGGAATTTTAGAAAGGGTACAAGTGACCTGTAATTTCCAACTCTTGATTTGTGACTGGTTGAATGGAAGTAATGGATAGTCAAATACAATGAATGTTCATTAGGTTTAAGCAGGAGGTAGATGCTTGCCCTGGTCTGATGTGAAGTATAACATTTACATTTTAGCAAAAAAAAAAAAAAAAACAGTAAAAAATATTTTTTCTTATATGTAAGTAGCAGTATAAACAGTACACTGTTTACAGGAGTCAATTTTAATTAATTTTATCAGTGGTTGAAATAAAGGTCACTCTTATTGGCCTATTGCAGCATAATTAATCATCAGTAATAATTCATTATACGCGACTTCTTGAGGTTACGCATTGGCACAGCCATTCATTAAAATTGGGGTGAGAATTAATAATGTCTAAAAGATTTGCCACAAAAAAAAAAAGGGGAATATCTGTAAAGATTTATTAAAGGGTAATGACTGATCTAGTTGCCTTTATTTTTTAAACCTGATCTCAAATATGGGTCATGCAGCTGTAGAAATATATTAGCTGGCGTTTGATCTGCTTCCACCGGTTAATGGTCTTTGTGAAACCTATGACACTATGAAGCATATTTTTCATGGTGTCCTTTAAGAAGATGCTTGTCATTGCTAAGTGGGGTTTTATGCTCAGGGTGAGATTCTAGGAATGAATAATTCCACTTACCAGAATCAGAACTGAGATACTCTAAAATGTTCGCGTAGCCTCAGATGATGCTGACTGCAGAACATGCCACCTGTTCTCATTGTAGGGATCTTCATAATGGTGGTTGGGAAAAATAAACTTATAAACAAAAAACCTTTAATCCTTTCCGGAAGTTTCAGTGGGTGGCTGGAATGTCTTCTTTGTTATCCAACACCTTACATGGTGAGATGGCAGCTACGATTTGCAATGCAATGTCCAGGCATTAAAATAATGAAATAAGGCAGGAAAGGGAGGACATCACAGAATCACAGCATAGTGGGTGTTGGAAGGGACCTCTGGAGCTGATCTGGTGCCACCCCCTGCTCCATCCAGCAGGGGCACCCAGAGCAGGGGGCGCAGCAGCGCAGGGTCCAGGCGCCTTTGGAATCTCTCCAGACAAGGAGACTCCACAGCCTCTCTGGGCAGCCTGGCACAGGCTCCACCACCCTCACACCAAAGAACTTGCTCCTCCTGCTCAGATGGAACCTCCTGGGTTCCAATTTATACCCATTACCTGCTGGGCTGTCACTGGGCACCACTGGAAAAAGTCTGGTCCCATCCTTTTGACACAAGCTCTTTAGCTATTGATGAGCATTTGTAAGATTCCCTCTCAGGCTGCTCTCCTCCAGCTGCACAGCCCCAGGGCTCTCAGCCTTGCCCCAGCACAGAGATGCTCCAGGCCCCTCAGCATCCTTGTAGCCTCTGCTGGACTCTCTGCAGTAGTTCCTTGTCTCTTTGGAACTGGGGAGCCCAGAATTGGACACAATACTCCAGATATGACCTAACTGGGGCAGAGTAAAGGGGAAGTAGAACCACCCTTGACCTGCTGGCCACACTGAACGCACCCCAGGAGACAATTGGCCTTCTTGGCTACAAGAGCACATTGCTGATTCATGTCGAAGAAGATGTTATTTTCTATCAGAAAGACAACCCATCGCTCTGTCATACACTTGGTAGAGTCCACGGGAGGAGATGTGATTGCAAGGAACACCTTGCTAGTGTCATTGGTTTTATCTTCAAAAGTAAAGAAAATAAAACTTTTTCCTGTGTGCCTCAACACCATTTACTGTCAATGGAGAAGAATTTATGGTTCCCTTGTGGTGAACGAGGAGCTGCCTCCAGCCAGCTGAGAGGCAACACCAGAAGAGCCGCTTCACCTTCATGATATCCTGACTACCCGGCTGGATGCTGTGGCATTTGTCAAAATGCTTTGTGATGTCAAAGAGCAGACCAGGTACAAGAGCTCTTTTGTTTCTCTTCATCAGGTCAGGATTTTCAGGGAGGCAGGGATTGTAGGTGCTCAGACTGAAACTACATTTCCTTGGTTAACCTTAATCTGCAGAGTAGTGCAGTTTCCTGGCAGTCTCTGCCTGTTTGATCGCCTGCGTGCAAACTCATTTCAAGTATCGTATTTTTAAGTTTTCTAAATGTCTTTTCTTTTTTCATCAAACAGCCAACCAACTTTTCCACCTTTTCTGATTTGAACTTCCCTTTCTTGCTTTTCAGAGACATTTTTACCACCCACTAAAGGCTGTACATTGCAGATTTTCCCATCTCTGACCATACTGCAAACTTCAATACTTAACGTGGGGCAAATTTTTCGCCACCTCCCTGAATGAACTTTCAGGAGTATCACTTCAAGAGGGTCAATAGCTATAGACTAAAAGAAATGATAGAATTTCAAAAGATCTTAAAGGGAAGATACCGTTGTGCCAAGGCACTGTAAATGCAATTACTAAGGGTCTGGAGAACATGTCTGATGAGCAGCTGAGGGACCTGGGGTTGTGTAGTCTGGAGAAGAGGATAAAAAATTATCAATTTTTTTTTTTTTTTTAGCTTTTTTTTTTAGATCTTACCCCCTTACATAGTTTTACTCTGTTAAAGACAAACAGGTTGCTTGGGCAACTTTCTGCAACTCTTTTATTAGTTTTGGTTTATTTGAAAATTTTTGCCTAGTATAAATGTATCCTGAATTTTCATCCTAGTTCTCTTTTTTTGCTGGAAGCCCTCTGAAGGTCTGTCTGTCATCATGCAGTTCTCTGTTCTGTTGCTGTCTCTTTTCAATCTGACTTCTGTTGAGAAGTCTCTGGTGAAACCAGGTTGCCTGCACTCTTTCTTGCATATTTGTTTTGGGGAACTCATGAGGGAAATAATGATCCCAATCAGATTTATGTATATCATATAGCTCTCAGATTAGTTTAATAAAAGTTAGATATGAAAAAGAAGTTTTCAGAGTACAAATAGAGCAATATATCCTTTTGGTTTGGTTTTTTTTTTTCATTCTATCCTACAGTTTTCAGGTATTATAATATATAATTCTTTTTTTTTTCTATTCAGTATGTTGGTGTCCATATTCACTGAGAGTAAGAATTGGCATATTTTAGAAATCTAACCTTGAATTCAGAGCTCTCCTCACTGAAATAACTGTAGACAGTTAAGATATATATATATATAGACAGATAAGATTACAATTTTTGTTATGCCGGTAGAAAAGAATCAATATTAGAATATTTTACTCTCATTTCTTCTTTATATCCCATGTTATTTAATATTTTCCAATCCCTTACATTGAGCTTGGTATAAATAGATGTCACTAGGTATTATATTTACCTCCATTTATCCCTTTTCAAAGCTGTTTTCAATCTGTAGTATATTCTTCATAATTCTAGTCTTCTTTGCTTTCCATTATGCCCAGGTTGCATAACCATAGTACAGGGGCTTTGCAGCTAAAAGCTGTAAAATTTTAAGCAAAAAAATCGATCATATTTTCCACTAAATGTACATTAAAACCTGCATTCTCTTCCCAGAGAATTCATTCTCCCCAGATTGAAGCTGGATTTCAGTAGTGAGTCCAGGCGTTTTTATTTATATATTTACGTATTCTTCATTTTTCCAACCCTGCTTTTTCTCTACCAGAACAGACCCCCAATACTGCTTTGGTTTAGGATATTAGAGCTGTTTTTGTGAACAAATCTCCCCTTAAGACTCTTTTCTGGAGACTTGGGTCTTTATAGCTCCTTATTGCTGAGCCCTATGCGGTTGTCCTGGAACATCCCACCCTTTCCAACCAGAAGGGAATTCTTGGTTTCCATTTGCCTTCTCAGGAATGAGTCACAGCTGAAGCAAATAAGTAAAGCTATTTAAATATATATATATTTAAATATTTATTTTAAATATCTCTAGGGAGGGATTCTTTAAAAGGGCTTGTACTGATAAAGTGAGGGGTAATGGCTTCAAACTGGAAGAGGGGAGATATAGATTAGAAGTTAGGAAGAAGTTCTTCACTCTGAGGGTGGTGAGACACTGGCACAGGTTGCCCAGGGAAGCTGTGGATGCTCCATCACTGGATGAGTTCAACGACAGGTTGGATGGGGCTTTGAGCAACCTGCTCTAGTGGGAGGTGTCCCTGCCCATGGCAGGGGGGTTGGAACTATACGATCATTACGGTCCCTTCCAACCCAAACCATTCTATAATTCTGATTTACATGAGACATATATTTGACCTTTTTTGCTTTAAGAGCTACAAGAAGCATAAATATTCAGGCAAATTGAATCACAACTTAGAAATAGCGGTCTCAGCTTCCTAATACTTTGTGATTGTGAGATTTAGTGAGTTTTTAGGGTCTTGCACCCCCTTACACAGTCTGTGCTGCTACAATGGGCACTGGGAAATCATTCCTGAGTCATTCTCTGCTCTCTCTGCAATCAGCTGCCTCCATTCTTGTCAGATGCAGCAGTCAGAAGGTTTCTGCTCTTTGAAGACTTGTCCTTTGTTTCTCTGTCTCTAAGAGTATTTTGGGAATTCCACTGATATTTGGTTTATTCACCGCACTTTAAGGAACATTTCAATGTTTCCACCATTCTCCCTCATTTTGCAGTAATCTGATTCTCTTAGGGTACTTCAGTCTGGAAACTATTTTTATTATGACTCCCTGTTGTCTTTGTCAAGAGAAGGGTTGGGGCAACCCTCGGTATCAAACCAGGCTGGGGGTGAAGGGCTGGAGAGAGCTCTGTGGAGAAGAAGTTGGAGCTGAGCTGGCCCTGTGCGCTGCCACCCAGCAGCCACTGGCACCCTGGGGGTAGAGAGAGAGACCCCCCTGCAGTGCTGGGGCAGCTCGGGAGTGCTCAGCACAGCAGAGACAGGGACCTGGTGGAGCGGGGCCAGAGGAGCCCCAGCAATGCTGGGAGGGCTGGAACCCCTCTGCTGGGAGCCAGGCTGGCAGAGCTGGGGGGGTTCAGCCTGCAGAGGAGAAGGCTCCCCAAGGGGAGACCTTCTGGGGGCCTGGCAGCACTGCCAAGGGCCTGGCAGAAAGATGGGGACAGACTTTTTACAAGGGTTTGTAGTGGCAGGCCAAGGGGGGATATTTTGAAACTCCAAGAGGGAGATTCAGGCTGAAGAGAAGGAAGGAATTGTTGGTGCTGAGGGTGTTGAGAGACTGTCAAAGGTTGGCCAGAGAGGTGGTGGCTGCCCCATCCCTGGCACCATTGCAGGGGAGGTTGCCCGGGGCTCTGAGCACCCTGCTCTAGCTGCAGATGGCCCTGCTCCCTGCAGGGGGGTTGGACTAGATGACCTTTACAGGTTTCTTCCAACCCCAGCCATTCCATGATTATGATTAAGCCATATCCATTCTATGATTAAGCCATCATCTGACTTCACATCCACCAAGGCAATAACTGAGGCAGCATTTTTATGTTTCAGTCAGGATTCAATCATTATATACAGTTCCATTTCTGAAATGATCACTGTTTGCCACCTCAGCCATGGCCATGGGTTGTATCTGGAGACAACTTCACATATAAAATTCTGAGGGGGACATCAAAATTCTTGTTCAAGAGGACATTGCAGATCTGTGTCTGGATGAAAACTGAGCCAGAGAGCTGCAGTTTGTGTCTGTGGATTTTACAATAAAATAAACAGAGATTAAAGGAATGGGTTACTTGCTTAAGGGGATAGACATTTAGATGCTGCACCTGAGACACCCAAGCAGACTGACAGAGTAGCACTGGGCCTGCAGGAGATCTGCTGCCCTCTGGAGCAGGAGCTAAAGTCCATAGAATTTGTCCTAAGCCATCTCAAATAAACTACATGCTTTCATGGCACAGCTGAATTTCTGACTTAATTTCATGCATCTGAAGGTAGCATCCTTTTTATTGAACTTGTCAGAAAAGATACTTCTTGGGGAAATGGTGGATAATACAGCCAAATTATTACCTTTCGATTCTTGTCAGAAGTAAAGATTGCATCACCATATATATTCAGGAATGACACTATGTACTGGTACAGGTTAGGGCGTAGACCAGTTAGACCCACTGGAAAGCAGTTCCATGGAGTGGGACCTTGGCATCCTGGTGGACAGTAAGTTCTCCATGGGACAGCAATGGGACCTTGTGGCCAGGAAGGCCAATGGTCTCCTGGAAGGCATAAAGAAGATTGTGGCCAGAAGGTCAAGGGAGGTTCTCCTCCACCTCTACTCTGCCCTGGTGAGACCACAGCTGGAGTGTTGTGTCCAGTTCTGGGCTCCCCAGTTCAAGAGGGACAGGGAAATACTGGAGAGAGTCCAACAGAGGCTTCGAAGATGATGAAGGGACTGGAACATCTCTCTGAGGAAAGGCTGAGAGACACGGGGCTGTGTAGGCTGAAGAAGAGAAGCCTGAGAGGGGATCTTATGAATGTTTACAAATATCTGAAGGGTGGGTGTCTTGTAGAAGGAGACAGTCTCTTTTCAGTGGTGCCCTGGGATAGGACGAGAGGTAATGGTAGGAAACTGAAACACAATAAGTTCCACTGCAACATGAGGAAAAACTTCTTCACTGTGAAAGTGATAGAGCCTGGCCCAGGCTGCCCAGAGAGGCTGTGGAGTCTCCTTCTCTGGAGCCTTTCCAGCCCCCCCTGGCTCTGTTCCTGTGTGGGCTGCCCTGGGTGACCCTGCTCTGGCAGGGGGGTTGGACTCAATGATCTCCAGATGTCCCTTCCAACCCCTACCATAGATTCTATGATTCCATGTCATAACTGAATTTTGTATTATCTAAGCCTGATAATATTGTTTCCCTTAGCCCCACACTAAATCTTTATATTAGGTAAGGTTTTTTGGGTTTTAAAGTAACAGAAATGCTGTCAGCCCAGGGCTTGTAGCATTTAGAGAAATTACGTTGCATATATGGAAAATTAATTTAGACGAACACAGTGTAATAGGGAATTATGCTCTGCAAAATGGGGATAATGGAATCCAAAATTAGATAGTACTTTGAAGCCTTTCGGAGAAAGGCGCGATGCCGCTGTGACATAGTACTAATCTTTTATCCTCAAAGTTTTTCGTGCCCTTGGATAACAGGATCTATTTCCCAGGCAGATCTTTGTTCACTCTGTTTATCTGTTATGATAAAAAATGCCAACATCATTTCATTAGTGTAATTTTTCAAAGGAGGTTTGCCATGAAACAATCCTCTGAGCTACTCCATTCATAACGATATGACAGCAGAAATCGATGGTACCAGGAGGAGACTAAAGCTGTGCAGAATGTCACGCGGTGGGATCACGACTCCTGGGCTTTAGTCGGTGGCAGAAGTTTGAGCTGCAGTTTGGTACGAGCTTCATCCCCTAAGCAAAGGACAAGGAGTTTAAGTTGGATGCCCTACGGTCTTATTCTGTCCCCCAGTTCTCTTCTGTTGCTGTTCTTTTTTATGTTATTTGGGAATGACCTGTATACCTAACACTAATCAATAAAACTATGTGTTTATTATTTATAAAGAAGAGTATCTATGGATAAAAGACAGTCTTTTATGGTATTTCAGTTGGTCACAGATTTGTTACAGTAGCCTTATTATGTTCTTTAATAGACATTTTCTTATCTGAGCTAATAGGCTCAAGTACGTCAGATAAGCAATCAATTTGAGGGGAAGTGAATGAGTAGGACTGCAGAATACAAGAGCTTTTATGTTCTGAAACTTCATCTTTCACTCAATCTTGAAGTTCTTAACTTCATCACTGAAGTTCTGAAACTTCACCTTCCACTCAATCCAAAGCATCCAATGGAAATCTTTCTCTCGTTCCAAAGTATCCAGTGGAAACCTAAACTGAGCAGTTTGAGATTGAATCTAAACTTGTGGACCACTAAAGCTTTCCGATAATATGAATAATTTTCATCATAAATTTCATCCGCATTACTGATATGCTTATTATCTAATACAGCGTAGAGAAATACACTTTGAGGAATGTCAAACTAGAAGGTGATGAAATCAAAGAAAATTATTGTGTTATTTTCCATACAAATTGAGCAGGTAAAATATAATAAATGTATCGAGGGATGTGTAAATGTATTGTGGGATGTGTTCCAGACCAGGTTGTATGGGACCTTGTGAATCCTGGTGTAACGGGAGGTGTCCCTGCCCATGGTAGGGTGAGCTTGGAACTAGGTGATCTTTTAGGTCCCTTCCAACCCAAACCATTCTTTGATTCTATGATTTTAGCTCCTCTTAGGACCACCATATAATCAAAAGACACAGTGTTAATATACAGTTTACTCAAGACTGTATTCTGGGCTGTTAGGAAGGCTTTGGAACAAGTAGTAGATTTTCTTGTGCTTTCGTTGAGGAGAGAAAAATAAATACACTTGGAATAAAAAATGATGGGCTCTGTATTTTGTTCTATTCATCCAAAGCTCGGATCCTAGTCGAGGGAAGACTATTGAATGATTTGTACTGGTTTATGCTATTAAGTGCTTCAGTCCCAGCCAGGAAAGTGACAAATTCAGTGACATTTTTCAAAACCACCTGTCCTCAGTATCTTCCTTGTACCATTGTGTCTTCACTTGTCCACGTTTTTGATCTTCTTTCATTTCTTATCCCTCTCCAAACTGCTTCTCGTGAGATACATTGTGATTTTTCAGTATTTGAAAGACTACAAAATAGGTTTTTGTTTCCAAAGAGCAAAACTTAAAGTTTTTGTAAGAGCAATGGTTATTTTAGCATGCCCTTTTGACAGAAAGCATACAGTATAAACCAAATATGCCCTCATTCTTGGCTCCACAGCAATGTAAGGTGCTGTCAACAATGCAAGATTGCTCTTAGTCATGAGGCTAAATTTCTGTGATTTCCATTACTTCTTCCATGTTTAATCTTTCATTTTACTAATTAATTTTGTAATTAATGTGCCCTAACCTAAAGCTGGCATTTCTCACTTTCATGTCTACTGGTTTTATTCCATATTTATCTAACCTAGTGTTCAGATTCCCACAAGCCAGATGTTACCTGGCATTGCATTCCCTTGGCACCGAGTATAACTAGTTTGTCCATAAACATAGTTTATCGGCATATAAAGACTCTCTTGATCTGATATTGGAACTTTAGTGTTAAATTTGGGCTTTTAAATGAGAACTTTGTAAATGTGGCAATGTGGTGTCTTTCTGTTCCCGATGGTATAGCTGAAAGATTTTAACTCACCTATATAAAGATCATATAGAAATTGTAGTTAGGTTAGAGTCTATCTCATCAACCATGATGAAAAGAAGATGATAGGAAAGCCCCAACTCTTTGTACAGATAACTGTGTTTGGGATAGAAAGGCTTTATTAAAGCTAAGTGAACAAAGGAAAAGAAGGGGCAATTCACTTATATATTCACAGCATTTAAGGCTGGAAAGGGCTCACTGCATTATTAAATTTAACATCTTTTATACCATAGGTCTTTACATTTCATCCAGTTACTGTTTTTTTAAGCCCTATAACTTTTTCCTTTAAGTTTAACTGGCATTTGTCTGAAATGTCTCTCCCAGAAGGAAATCTGATTTGACTTGAAAATGTCAAGAGATGAAGAATTGATCACTTCCCTTGGTTTGTAGGACACGGGTTTATAGGAGCACTGAATGATCCAGTGGTGTAATTGGGCAGTAACCATCTTCTGTATTTAAAATACGTGCTCTCTCTTCCACTTGAATTTCCCTGGTTTCTGTACCTGTCACTAGCTCTTGATGAGCCTTTTCATTGCTTGTTCAAAGACCCTCTCTGCACTTAGTCATTCTCTTCCTTTAATTAAAAACCTCTAGGTTTTCTTTTTGAAAGGCTAAACATATCACGCTCTTTGTGGCTGTCTCTGAAACTATTTGTGAGGATCTACTTAATGTCAGGATTGATCTCACCAGTGCTGTTCCTACCAACCTCCTTTTTGCTTAGGCAACCTAATTCAGTCATGATTCCATTTGATGGTGATATTGCAATGAAATCCCATATTTACTTGCTTGGCCGCTGCCACCCTCGCACTTCCCTAAGAGATTATTCCCCATCTGCAGGTGTCATGAGTGTCACGTTTTCCCCTAAGTAGTGATTTCATGTAACTGTTTTTAAAACATTTTCTATTGAGTGGCCTCAGCGCAGCGAGTAATCGCTTTATAAGTCCCGCCTATCAGCCTTCTCATCTGAGTTATCCCCAGATTTTATAAGTTGAGACTTTTTATTGCTTTAAACTTACTGATGAAAGACTTTTAACAGCAACAGACTTGGTACCAAATGCTGCAGAGGACAGATAAAAATACTGCCATTCAGCGCTTGTTCCCTATAGACAATTATTTTTAGAACTGTCCTTTAGACAATGCTTAATCCATTTAACATGTGCACTATTGATATTGTATAGTGGTAATTTTTTAATCAGACTGTCACAAAGTACTAAGTCAAATGTTTTAATAAAGTCTAAGTCTGTTACATCCATGCTATTACATCCTACATTTATTACAGCTAGACTTGTAATTTCATGTGAGAATGAAATCGAGTTCAGCAGGCAAGACCTATATTCCATACAACCATGTTGACTGGCATTAATTATATGCCTATCTTCAGCATTTTCTCTTCAGTTGACTGCTGCAGGACATATTCTGTTGTATTGTCCAAGAGCAATGTCAGACTAATCCTTAAGATGTTGTCGTCCATGCAGTTCAGTGATCTGTGCTGTTCCATGGTTAGAAAAACAAAACTCAAAGCAGAGCTATCCCACATGCCAGATCACAGCCAGACTGATTTCCCTGGGATGCAGACATTCCTCCCAGTACAAATGGTAAAGAAGCTTTCAAACGACGTGTACAATAAATCACTGGGATTTTTATTTTTTACCTGAAATACCTTTTAAATGAAATTAAATATGGATATACTTCCTAGGAGTGCATTTAATGCACTCCAGCAGTGAACAGCATTCCGTCCACAGGACCAGAGTAGAGTGAGTGAGTTCACCATAAGCCAGCAATGTGCCCTTGTAGCCAGGACAGCCAATGGTCTCCTAGTGTGCATGAAGAAGAGTGTGGGCAGAAGGTTAAGGAAGGTTCTCTTCACCTTCTATTCTACCCCAGTGATTTCACATCTGGAGTATTGTGTCCAGTTCTGGGCTCCCCAGTTCAAGAGAAACTGGGAGTTGTCCAGTGGAGTCTTCAAAGATGCTGAGAGATGTTCAGGGGGAGTCCAGTGGAGGCTCTGAAGATGCCGAGAGGACTGGAGCATCTCTGTGGTGAGGAAAGATTGAGCGCCCTGGGGCTGT
Source organism: Todiramphus chloris collaris (assembly GCA_025345505.1). Classification (NCBI taxonomy): domain Eukaryota; kingdom Metazoa; phylum Chordata; class Aves; order Coraciiformes; family Alcedinidae; genus Todiramphus; species Todiramphus chloris. The sequence continues at coordinate 882,222 of JANVCC010000018.1, forward strand.
GCAGCTGGAGAAGAGCAGCCTGAGAGGGGAGCTGAGCAATGCTGAGCAAGAGCTAAAGGGCCCCGGGGGGCAAGAGCCTGGGGCCAGACTCTGCTCAGTGGTGCCCAGCATTGCCAGGACAAGGGGCAGCAAGGGGCACCAACTGGAAGGCAGGAGGTTCCATCTGAGCAGGAGGAGCAAGTTCTTTGGTGTGAGGGTGGTGGAGCCTGTGCCAGGCTGCCCAGAGAGGCTGTGGAGTCTCCTTGTCTGGAGAGATTCCAAAGGCTCCTGGACCCTGCGCTGCTGGGCCCCCTGTTCTGGGTGATCCTGCTGGTGACCTGCTGGATGATCTCCAGAGCTCCATTCCGATCCCTAGCATTCTTTGATTCTGTGACTCTGATAAGTAATCCCTCTTGAAGTGCTTGCAGTGTGGACATTCAGCCTACAGTAGACATATGAAGTTTTGCCACCTCTTTTTATCCTCTAGTCTATACATTTGTGGGTTTTTCAACCTTTCATGGGTTCCTCAGTGTACAACTACTTAAAAATAGGAATAGAAAAAGTGTCAGTAGTAGTGGACTTGATTTCAAATACCGTTAAGTATCTGATTAACAAAGCCAATTTGCTGATGAAAAACATGTGGAATTTTAGTAAACAAAAGTAAGAACTCTTTATAGCTATACCATACAAATTTTAAATACTTTCAAATAAGAAACAGGTCCATTTAGTAGTTTTGCTTTGCAGATTTTTAGGAAAAAACCCAATATTCTTTGCTCAAACTGACAATCTTCTTTAGTTTAAATTAATTTGACTAGTTTTCCTGAAAAAATACGACTGAGTTTCTATGGAAAAATTATCAATGACAGCGCTTTGTACTTCATTTTTCACTGTCACCTTTATTCTCTTAATTTTGATTTGACAGGCTAAAAACCAAAGCGATTCTAACTGTCACCGGAAGTGCATTTCATAGCAGGTCATTCTTCTATCAGCAAATTTTCTTATCTTCTAAATTTTTCTTTTGCTGTGTAATTATTGTGTACCAGATAAATTAAATCTCGGAAGATTCTCCCTTTACATGTGTGCACCACATTGTAGCTGCTGTACGTGCTACTTTCTGAAGGTGCTAGAATAGACGTAATTTCTTGTCGCCCGGGCAGAAGTTTCTAGAATTTGTGGAACAATTTGTTTTCATCAACAACTTCAGGGTTGGCCAGCCTAATAAATTGGCTTCTTGCTGTACAAGATTGACATATTGTAATACAACTGTATAAATGAGGGTGGATCACACCAAGAAGGTAAAGCATTATATTTTGTAAAGCAGATATCCCCTGTTGGCAATAAAACAAACATTATCTCCTAGTTCAATGCTAACAAAGTCATTAAAGTCATTTGAAATATAAAGAAGAAAGTAGAAAAAAAGTAGCCACATGTTAGTGCCATTGTATACCTGACATATTTTACAGTCTCTACTAAACAGTGGGAAAATCACCTTAAAAAAATGAAAAGTAGCCAGAAAAGCATGAGTTTCAGGATGTGAATGTGCAGAGATGGGTTGCTCATCTTCTCTCCAAGCAGAACCACAAGGGGCTTTCAGAAGCGGCCACTGGGAGCAAAATTCAGATAAAGATAGTTGGTTATCACAGAATGAATCATAGAATTATAGAAGTATGTGGGTTGGAAGGGACCTTCAAAGGCAACCCACCTGCACTGGGTGGGGACCTCTGCAACCAGAGCAGGTTGCTCAGAGCCCTGGCCAACCTCACCTGGAATGGTTCCAGGGATGGGGCAGCGACCACCTCTCTGGCCAACCTGGGTCAGGCTCTCACCAGCCTCAGTGTAAAAAAACTTCTTCCTTCTCTTCAGTCTAAATCTCCCTCTTGTAGTTTAAAAGCATCACCCCTTGCCCTGTCACAACAGACTCTGCTCAAAAGATTGTCTCCATCTTTCTTATAGTCCTCCTTGAAGTACTGAAAGGCTGTGGTTCTTCATCTACAATGTAGTAGGTATATCACATATGCTTTTTCAGCTCTTCCCTTTGCATCTGCTTATGATCACAGTGAGAGGGAAGCTGAAGACCTGACCTAGTACATTCCTGTGTTCTCAAAAAATAAAATAAAAAATAAGTTCTGTCCAGCTGTGTCATTAAAATAAAAAAGACTGATTTAGATGAAATATTCAGAAAAAAAAAAAAGATAAGGGATGACTTCCGAGTAGGCTTTATCTGTACAGAAAGATCTTTAAATAATTAATAACTTGGACAATAAATAAAATATTTGTTTGTCTGTGTTTTTTTTCTCTTGCTTGTTTCAAAAGTGGAAAGCATTAACCTCTGGGTGAAGTTACCTGGACTTCTGGTGGATTTTCTGTCTGTTGTGTTCTTTGAATCAAGAAATGCTACTTTCCTATGTACAGAATATGCTACAGTGGAATTCTCTCATCCATGTTATGGAGGAAGTCAAATAAAATTATCCTAACGGACCCTTCTTAACAATCTGTTGATCTGCAATTATTTACGTTCTTTTCATCCTCATTACTTTGAAGGTAAAAAGATAAAAGCTAAGTAGGTCCTCAAAGTGTGGGTTCTCAGTGTGTCAGTGTGGAACCCTTTCTTTGTAGAATTTTTCGATTGCTATTTTGGGAAGAAGCTGGAAACTACAACATAGTAAAAATTCCCAGGCTAGTTTGGAGAAACAAGTGCTCAAAAGAGCTACTCTTTTTCTTGTAATACTTTGCATGCTCACTAGGGCCTAGGCTTCAGCTAGCATAATTTTTTTTTTTTTTAATCTCCAGAATGAATAAGCTCTGAAATGTGCATCAGCTGCAGATCTGACACCGAGGTGGTGGCTGCCCCATCCCTGGCACCATTGCAGGGGAGGTTGCCCGGGGCTCTGAGCACCCTGCTCTAGCTGCAGATGGCCCTGCTCCCTGCAGGGGGGTTGGATGAGATGATCTTGAAAAGGTCCCTTCCCACCCAAACCATTTTGTGATTCTATCATTATTTCAGTGGGAAGAGAGAAGTCCTTTTTTACTGAAAAAGTGGGGCAGGATGGAATAGTTTTGGCATTGCTTGAGTTTTATAATTTGATTCACCCAGGGCTGGGCTATCTGGAGATGAAGGCCACACATCATATATCAGTGCTGAAGCTGCTGGGTGGCTGGGTATTCACAGGTGATGTGCTCTCAAGCCAGCCCTTTGAAGTTGTTCTACTTTGCCAGAAATAATTAAATGCTTACTGGATCCAGCAAGTTAAAAAGAATGAGTTCACTTCTATAATCCATCGGCTTGGGCACTCACCTGGGAGATGATTAAGAAGGTGAAAATGTAAACACTATTAGGGAGAAAAAAAAAAAAAAAACCTGAAAAGGAGCACTGAGGTGTCACTCAGATGTCTTTTTCTATTGCTCGTTACAGGAACGTTTTTTGCCAGAGTTTGAATCCCCACTGAAAGAACTCACTGTAGCTAATCCTCAGAGAGTGGCTGTGTTGTCTAAGTGGGAAATGGATATAGGATCAACAGACAATCTGCTGTTGGCACACAGCCCTCTCTGCCACGGTGTAATAAAGTCTTATCATCTGCAGTGAGGTTCTTCAATGGCTAAGCTCCTTCTAAAGCTGAAGGAGAACTGAGCACCATAGCTGGAAATCCGATAATGGCACCTATAAATAAAGGATTTCCTCTTTCCACAGCTAACAGCAAATGAAATTATATTTAGCGATTCAATAAATTATTTAAAAAAACATGGTTCAAAAGTTGAGCTTTTTTTCAGGGAGGGTGGGGGGGGGGAAGGCTTCTAGAAACTTACGTACTTGTTAAAAGTTTTGGAACTTAAAGTGGCACGTGCTTTTGCTGCGCAAATATTAAAGATTAGCTAATTAAAAGCTGTAGGTGAACCGAGGACACCACGACTCTCTGAATTAATATAAATGGACCTTTCATGAGAAATTCTGAAGGAGCCACTAAGGTGAAGAGCTGAATATCACTGAAAGAATCGCATCTATCACTGATCCTTTTAAATTGCTTTGGCTGCTCAGTGTTAGCCTGTTAAATACCTTGTTAAAAGCCATGCAGCTTTTTTTTTGAGAACAAATGGGTTTATTGTTTCTCTTTGATTAGGGCTGATCTCTCCATTGTAAGAAATGTTACCAAAAAAAAAAAAAATTCAATTAGAAATATTTCAGTGATTTATTTTCTCTTGCAATACAGAGGAGTGGTTAGCTGGTTTAATGCCTGCTCTGTTCTTTCAGCCCTGTACCATACCAAATATATGAAACCCAAACTGAAATGTGATTATTCTGTTTCCACAGCTGAACTTAAGCCTTAATCAAAAAGTGAAATAAGAAGATCAACAGGGACAACCCAGCTTAAGTTCCCTTTTGCCACTTTGGCAGCAGCTGAGCCATATTTGTCACCAAGAAGCTGGTTGTTTCCACACACCGCTTAGCGTAAACTCATGGCATCTTCTGATTCCTTCTTGGGGGACACACTGCACTTTGTGGAGAGATTGCTCTGTTTCTTTTCCTGTCCCCTGATGCTGTTTTCAATCTGTTCTCCTTCTAGGCAATTTAGTGGTTAATCTGTCCCACATGGAGCCTCTTACCTGTCTATTTGCTTGCGTGTACCCAGCTGATTGGTTTAGTTGCCGCTAAAATTGTTGGGATGTAGGAGTGCTCGTCATAAATGACTGAGATTGTTCTTAGTAGAAATAGCTATGCTGTACTCTGAAAGAAAATCCACTAGATTGTGGAAAGGCTTTGAGGAAAATTAGAGGTGAATCTGATAGGACCAGCAGCATTATCTCTTTTGCTTTTTCCTCTGAGGATGAATATTGATTTTAAATACGCTCTAGGTTCTAACAGTGTGTTAGTCACACATCTGAGGGATTTTTTTTTCCTGAGGTCAGGCTAAAGTTCTCCAAGTAGCACCATTACTTCCTTATTCAGAGGAAAAGAAGAAAGCTGATTCTTTGAACTTCTGGATTAGTCAGAGCAGACAGTGTTGACAAGATGTAATTGCTGCTTCAGTTGAGAGGAAAGGTAATGCCTCTGTTGTTTTGAAGTTCTTTAAGAAACTCTCTTGTGATCTAAAGCTAGTCATCTCAGACAAGCAATTTGCTCCTGAGTGATAACAACCTTTCATAAACTTCACATTGGCTTAAAAAAAAAAGAAAAAAAGAATTAAAGTCAGAAGCCACTCCTTAATCTCTTTTTACTTATAAAATGTAGGCTTGCAAGAGGAGGACAGACCATTGTCCGTTTGCTCTTCTTTATCTCAAGCAACAACAGAAGTCCCAACCTGGGCTTCAGCTAAGGCAAACCCCATTATTTTCACTTGTAGTCCATATTAAACTATGAAATCTGGAATAAATTCCATCCCTGACCTTGACCTGAGGTGGCCAGCAGTTCATACCGTAATACCATTTCACTTTAATATTAAGCCAGTTTTCTCTGGCTTGTTTTTTTTTTTTATTCTAATAAATGTATGATATCTTTCTCATAACCCACCATCAGAATTTGACTTCAGATAATGATTTGCTTCCTTGGACTTCCATATGTATCATGCATGTGAAAGAGGAATTGGGCCAGTGTTTGCCTGTGAAGTATCCAGATGGACAGGAAGACATGACTTTAGCGACAGGTTACGTGGAGTGTGTATATTTTTGTCTTTTAACCTCAAGGAGCATAAATTTCCTGTATTGTGAAGCACACTAAATAGGAGCTAATTTGATTTTAGCGAAATTTTCATTACAGATATCCCAGATGTGTTACTCCTCTGTGTTCTAGTCTGAATTTAATCCCAGACTTTTAAATCCATTTTTATAGCAAGCCCACCCCTCTGTGTCTCATTTAGGTTTTCTTCATTTCAGGTACCTCGTGAACTGATATAATGCTGTCATGCTTTTCCCTGTTATGTCTCTCTAATGTATTTTAACAGCCTTTTTATTTCTTTCTATTTTTTTTTTTTTAATTAAAATTTATCTTGGTACTGAATTGGTGTTTCTACTGAACCCTTCTCAGTTACAGACTGATTTTTCTTGTCTGGTGACAGCTAATTCGCAACCCATCCCTGGTCCAGATTTGGGTGGTTGTTGCACTGCACGAAATTGAATAATTCTATTGAAGTCTGTTGAGTAAATCTGAAGTTTATACCGGTATAAATGAGGTAAAAACCTAGCCTAGTGTGGTCAAGGAACTTATTACATCCCCCTCCAAAAGACATAGCTGTCTGTCCTGTTTACTTTTGGTTAATATTGCATTATTATGATTTAACTGAAAAAAAAGGGATAAGGTTTTTTTTTTCCCCACTCCTGCATATGACAACAAATACACCTAAGTTTCTAAATTGTCAAATGTATAATATATAATATACATAAAATACAAAATGCACTCAGTGCAATGGACTTTGACCCTGAGATGTCTCCACGCTCATCAGTTTAACTATTAGTTACAACTGAAGTGAATTTTGTGGCCAGATCCTTCATACCTTGTGAAGCTGGGTCATTCAATAATATTTTGAGTGATTAGACACATGAGGAATGAAAATATCATGCCCAGACTGTAACTGAAAAATAGAAATAATACGTTTTAATGTGATAATTTTCCTTGAACTGCCTCCGCTGTCATGAAGTTCAGTCAGGCTGCCTTTGACTCTTTTTGAAGCCCATTAGCATCAGTGGTTTGGATAATGTGAAATAGTTTGAAATTAGTTGTGTGATCTTGTGTAAACGTACCCTTGAATTTTGTGGGTATTTTAAATCAATTATTTTATATGTATCTTACCTCATGGAAACTAAGCCCGGTTTTATACTATCAGGAAAAATTAGACATATAAGTTTTCATATTTTAATGTTGCATTTAGGATATTTAAAATATTTTACTAGCTGTTGCTTGCAAATATTTAACAACCATTCATTTTTTTTCTCCTGAAAGCTGTCAGACTACATCACTATCACCCCTGTCTTACCTTGTTGCCTCTCTGAGTAGATTATTTCTTGTTGGCCTTTTCCAAACTAGCATATATATAAAACATTGTGTAGAAAGGCTTAAGTAAAAATGATGGTAAATCAAAACACTTTTAAGGAAAAAAAAAAAAAAAAAAGCAAACAAACAAAACAACTCCAAAAGATTGTGCCTTGGATCTTAATATAAACCACTAGATCTGCACTAATCAATTCTCACTAATAACATCTGAATTTTTTTTGTCTTTTAAGGTAAAACAGGCCACACCGAGGCTGTACGAGTGGTTTATCAGCCAGAAAACATCAGCTTTGAGAAACTGCTCAAGGTCTTTTGGGAGAATCATGACCCGACACAAGGTAGAGTGATGAGTGAGCCAGTATTTAATTATCTTACTAATTACAGCTGGGATAATTAGTGTTTGAGCTGCATGGAAGAGATGAACCTTGAAATCACACTGGCTCTCAAGAATATGATTGCAGACATTTATTGACAGAGAAAAAGAGGAAGAGAGAGAATGAGAGTACAGAAAATCACAATACCCCTCCTCCTTTACAGCTGTCTGTGCTGGGAAAATTCCCACAGAGGGGCACCGTAGACAATAGAAATTTTTATTTATTTTTTTTTCAACTTTGATTATGACAATTTCTTCTGTAATGCCATCTTTTGTCTTTTAAATTAAAGCATATTTCTTCACAGCTTCAAAGCTGGTCATTTGATTCGTGCTGAGGACCTTTATCCTTCATAAACATTTTTGTTTCCTTTTTATTTTATTTTTTTTCCCAATGGCAGTGAGTATCTTTTATGATTCGAAAAAGGGGACAAAAAGAGGTAAGACGTGGTTTCTAGAAGCATCAGCAGAGCATTCCAGCTATTTGCCTTATTTGAACCTTTTGATTTAATTTATCTTTCTTGGAAGAGGCTTCGTGATGACATTACACACATCTGTGCAAACATAAATGGGAAACTGTGTTGAGAAAACATTTTACATGTTTGTATAGTTTCAGTAAACATCGTCCTTTCTACCATTTCCCAGAAATATTACACACAGTAACTCATTTCAATATTTTAACAGCTACCATAATTATGCCACTTGTTACTACATCTGGAAACAAAAAATGCAGATGATACCTTCAAAATGGGATACCATCCTGGGAAACAGTGACTCTGAGAAGGATCCAGGGGCTATCATGCATAACTCTGTTCCAGTGAGCCCAGAGCACGACGTAAAGACAAAAATGGCCCTTGCAGCTTCTGCCTATAAAGATTCGTAAAATTGTTTTGGTTGGAAGAGACCTTTAAATCATCGAGCCCAACTGTTAACCCAGTCAGGTCACCTCTAAACCGTCTCCCTCAGCACCACATCTCCACGGCTTTGAAGCCCCTCCAGGGATGGGCAGCCTGGGCAGCGGTGGGGTCCCCATCCCTGGAAGGGTTTCAAAGCTGTGGAGATGAACAAACCTTTCTCAGAAGAAATTGTTTCTCAGCTCCACTGAGCTCACTGCACCTCGCATGGTGCAACTTGAGATCGGTTCCTCTTGCCTTGGCACTTGATCCTTGGGAGAAAGACCAACCCCCACCTGGATCCAACCTCCTTTCAAGGAGCTGTGGAAAGACAGAAGGTGTCCCTCGAGCCTCCTTTTCTCCAGGCCACACAACCCCCAGATCAGAGCTGGGAGCTAATGGGCAAGCCTGTAGTACTCTTACACTTCCAGAACAGTATTAGGAATGGACTTTTTCCTGAAATAATCTGGGCAACTGCCACCTGATGGGTTGTCTGTCATGTCTGTAGCCTTGGCTTTGACAACGTACAGTTGGGCTCTGCCCGTGGCACACATACAATGGGTCAGTCTCTGGAGGAGTTCAGTTCTTTAGGCTGACTGAAGTTCATATTCTGGACACAACAGTGTGTGGATGAAGTGTCGTAGTTGTGATACCAGGTCAGATCAGATTAATTTATGATTCCTTCTGGCTTTACAGCAGAGCAAAATGATGTCTTTATATTCACCTTGCATTCTCACATAAGTGAGGTTCAATATAGTGCCAGTCTGTGCTTTCAGAAGAAGGTTGGATGCTGGCAGATGTATGATTCACTCTGGCAACTGGGGAAATATCACCTAATTAGCCCTAATGTGGCTCTGTTCCTTCTGGGATGTGAGCTAATATCTCCACATGACACCGAGCTGTGTAGATACCCAAGTCATTCACAACTGTCTCGGGCATCTAAGTGGCTTAGTGTATGCATACCCAAGCTTCTTTCTAAGCTTGACTCAGTAGAATTTCCAAATGGTTCTTCTGTAATGATTTGCCTGAAGGGAGAGCATCACTTCATCCACAGAGAAGTCTTCTTTGAAGACTTCACATACCCCCAGACTTGGCCAAGTTGCTTTATCTATGTATTTTTATGGTAATGATAATCTCTGTTCAAGAACTTTGCAAAGCTCAGCTCATCTCTACCACCTTTCTCAATGTGAGGAAAACCTAAACCACCAGGTCCCAATTTCAAGTTTCTTTTGTTTCGTAAGGTAGGGACAATATCCTATACCCTTTCAAATCTGAGCAATTAGCAGTAGACCTTTAAGGTGGAATCGTTTCTTTGCCTTGAATTCTGTCTACACCCTACTGATACCTTGCTATGGGAAATGTGATTTTATGTAAAGATACTGAAAGTGAGAGTTATCACTGTGACCTATGATATTTTTCTCCTTTCCTGAGGTTCATCTGTGTGTCCACAGAAAGTCTTACTTGGCCAGCCTTATGGGAATGCAGTTCTCAGTGTGTCAAAGAGAAGGTTTTTACTTAGCAAATAAATAAGGAAGATTTCTTATTCATGAAATTCAGCACGTTCTTTGAGTGAATCCAGTGTCTCGTATAGCCAGACAATGTTGGACTTCTTGAGTATAGTGCTCACTCAAAAGCATAAAAGCTTTGTCTGTAGCACTGTTTTATCTTTTCTCCAGAAGTTGTTTTAATGCCATTTAAGCCATCCTACCTCCAGCAGAGATAATGGACTTGTCTAGTTCTTCTAATGTCATTAAACATCAAATATGCACATTCTGTTGCTGTTAAAGACCTTCCAAATATCAGTGTAGATGGTACCATGTTGCTAAAGAGTACAGACTGACAATCCTACCATTCATTATGGTATGAGTGTATTAATATTCAAAAGTTCCTGCCTTCCAAACAGTTGGACCTTCTGCCTTCAAGATGAGCCTGACATCTCACTGGGATTCAGATTTTCTCTGGGAGACAGCCTGGCTCTTGTTTCGCGAAGCTCTTGAGTCTGAGTATTATACAGAAGTCTATTGAAAAGCAAGAACCTTTGATCAAGTTGAACAGTCTACAAGTTGAAAGAGATTCTCCCAGATGAGCATCTCCTAAGTGTGGGGCCCTGAAATAGTCCTTCTTGACTATTAATTTTGGCTCTATTTTATAATTCATTACATTTGGGATACTGAAAAAGCAACAAACAAACCCCCAACTTCTGCCAAGTGACATATGGTTGTCATCTCAGTTCAGCCTCTAATGCACAGATCAGCATTCCTTCTCTCCTAGGAGTGATCTTATCTGTACAGCTTGAGGTGGTTGCTTCGTCGTCATTGATACAGAAAAAGAGAATGAATGTGATATGCTGAAAATACAGAAGGAAAAAAAAAAATCTTACAGCTATTCACTTTGTAGATCATTTTATTTTTCTAAAGTTTATAGAGGCATAGGGCAGATTCTGTCTTGCCTTGGCTTTGCACTAAAGGGGCCATCCTCAGAGCCTTCCAGATTTTGAAGCTTGACTGTCTCCTTCAAATTGCACCCTGACGATGGTTCTCCTGGCACCTTCTCTGTCTAGAGGGATGTGGACTTTCAGACCATGAGTTTGTCTGTGTTGCACGCCAGCCTGTAGTTTCACGGTTGCTATAAGCTGACCTTTGACTTAACTGCTGTGGAAAAGGGCAATTTTCTGAACTGTCTGCGTGATACAAACTCTTTCCTTGTGTTGACACTGGCAATCACGAAGTTCTCTGATCAAGCTGAAAATTAATGCTGCATGAATGGAAGTGAAATCTAATTTTCAGCCAGGACTTAAATTGCCAGGAGCATGACTATGAGTGGGACCACCCTTCTGGCATTAGTGATGTCCTATAGTGTGTGAGCCAATTGTGAAACCCAGCTGTGCTCATGTGCAGGGAAGACAATGTCGTATTTTATCTGATGAGAAAGTTTTTGTGGGGTACCAAAAACTATTTCTCCAAACCTTCAGAAAAATCAGTCTGATACCAGAGGGCTCTAATTGTCATGGTGCAAATGTGATTCCTGTAAAGCGTGTTACTGTTCATAATTATCCTGACCTTGTGTGTGGTTGAAGTCCTACATGTGTCACAAATTTCAGCCCAGACCAAGGCAATTTTTAAGAAAGGGCCCTTGTTGCTTTCAGTGTCCATCCAGAAGACAAAACAAGTATTATTTATCTCCCTTTAAAACGTGTTTGGGGCAAATGAAGAATCAATTTGCCTCCTTTATCTCTTTTCTCTCTTTAATATGATCCAAAACGAGTTCTTCTTTTGGTAGTTCTATTCCCCATGTTTGTCAAGAGTAGCTAAAATCCTTCCCAGCTCACAAAAAATAATTCAGATATGACTACAGTTCATAGAATCATTGAATTATAGAATGATTTAGGTTGGAAGGTACATTTAAAGGTCATCTAGTCCAACCCCCCTGCACTGGGCAGGGACATCTGCAACTAAAGCAGGTTGCTCAGAGCCCTGTCCAACGTGACCTTGGGTCAGGTCAACACCAGTTTTCTGGGGTGAGCCCCTGTTGTACACAAATCCCATCCCTTTTCATTGCTGCTTCTGTCTAGATTTTTGAATTAGTGGAAGGAGCTAAGAGGAAACCAGTACTCTGTAGTTTTGGCTGCCCTCTAACAATAGGATGAAAGGCAAAGGTACCTATGGCTAGCGCTGCCCAGGAGCTTCTAGAATTTTTCTTATAGCCTTATTGTTTTTTTGAGTGTGACTATACAAAGAACCAAAGTTACTGCTAGGTAATCTCATTTCTCCTTTCTGTCATGAAGAAGTCCTTATCTTGCTTGTGTTTGTACAGGAAATGTAAGCAGAACTGATATTTTTCCAGCAGTTGAGGACCATCTGCACTACAACAAACTCATCACCTGCCATATTCATTCAGAACATCTCTTAGTCCATATGTCTTGTGTATCCACAGTAAAGAAGAGATGTACGAGCAGTTTCTCCTCCCTGTGACCTTCCAAACAGTTTGGCTTTTAGCCTTAGTGCTGATACATAAATTCTCCAGATTAGTATCTGTTTTTCATTGTGCTGACCCATTTTTGTTGCAGAGGGTATATTTATTTCTCACCAGTTTTGAAGGACTGTACTTTTTTTAGACATTGCATAAGGAATCCATCATCTGCAAATAATTAAAATTAGACACTAGAAATGACATTGTATTGCTAATGAGCAGATGTGTCTACTTATACCAGTGGAAGAACAGCTGTACACATAAAAAACCGCTACAGCAACCCTAAACCAGCATTATATATTCTCCTACAGGCCTCTGACTTCATTTAGAGATTAAAGAGAGAAAAGTATTCTCTCCATGTAAAATATAAACATTTTTGATTTTTGTTTTCTTTACGTTTCTGTCTCTTCTTTTTACAATTTGAATAAAATTTGTGCGTCTCAGATTAAAGCACAGAGCACCTTTGTCTTGCGTTTCAAATGTTGATGAGAGTCCTGATGGTATCAGCATTATTACAAGGTGTAACAAAAAAAATCCTGGTAGAAATGGAAAATCCATTGTCACAAGACATATTAAATATATTCAAAATAGAATTACCAACCCCTTAGGGAGCCATTCTTGGTCCAATACCCTTCGATATTTTCATTAATGACTTGGAGGATATAGTGGCGAGGATGCTAATTAAATCTGTGGTAAAGACATTGCTAGGAGGCTCTTGGAGGAAGCCCATAAAACGCAGCTCTGTGTTGATAAATTAAAAAAAAAGCCATGGAAATCGATATGCTGAGACACAGTAAAGATAAATATATATTGGTTCATGCAGGACTGATTACTCGACGATAGAAATATGCACTGAGTTGTTTGATAGGAGACAGTGTCTTCTGTTGCCTTCAGGTTCTTCTCATTCCTGTGCTTTCCAACGAAATATCAATGGTGGGACAGAGTTGACAGATGTCTACCCATTCCACCAGCGACCAATTTAGTGGTCCCGTGCCTGTAATCACCTCATAAATACCTGTGCTCTACACGTTTCACAAAGTACCAAAACAGGCTTTGCCAGTGATGCTTAACTGGTATTGCACTTTGAGAGAGCGACTTCATTTCTTTCATGAACTGAAATGCCTAATGATATGTTGTTCCCATTCTTTGTCCTTCCTCCAGAACTAAATACGCATTAAAAATAAATATGTATTATTAGGCTGCTTTGCGTCCTCAGGAATTTTAGCTGTCATGACCCGATTTGCATATTAGACTCTTTTTATTCATGTAAATTAGAATAGACTTTTTCTGACCTATATTTCCAGTTTAGGAGATGTTGTTTTTCCATATCACAGAGAGAAGCTGAGATTTGACTCTGCATCTTTTCTAATGAAGGGGCTTATTAGCCAGCGCAGTGGTTGCTGAGATGGCTGAATAGTTTGCATTGTGAAGTGCATAGTGCTGAATCAATTCTGGCTCAAGGGCAAAATTCCTTCTGGGCTCTGATTTCTTCTTACCCTTAAACTACTTTTAGCCTATTTATTTTATATCTGTCAATTATGTGTTAACCCGTTCTCCAGAACTGCTAAAAAATATATTTTAATGTTGCTATAAAATGGTTCCTTGAAGATGAGGAAAGCCATGGCATCAGTCTTCTGTGCCACTGAAAGTGACACTGTGATTCTTATTCTTATGAACCCACCACTCACCTAAAGGAAGGTAGATATTGACATGCTGTAGGGAACAAATTGTTTATGCTGAGGGTGGGGAGAGCCTGTGCCAGGCTGCCCAGAGGGGTGGTGGCTGCCCCATCCCTGGCACCATTGCAGGGGAGGTTGGCCAGGGCTCTGAGCACCCTGCTCTAGCTGCAGATGGCCCTGCTCCCTGCCAGGGGGGGTTGGACCAGATGACCTTTAAAGGTCCCTCATGACCCAAAGCATTCTGTGGCTCTATGATTCCTTTTGTTCATAATGCTTGTATCTGCTAAGAATAACTTTGGAAAAATGTTTTTCTTCTATTACAGTCTTCCTCAGCATCATAATTTCTGCCTTATTTTGTAATTATATCCTAGCTGTGTTTATTATGAGGAGAGGAAGAGGAAGGAATAAGGGAAGGAATCTTCATTTTAATTCAGGCTTGAATTTGATGATTGGTTGATTTGTAACTTCTGAAGGAAAATCTGGACTTCTCAATGCCTACAGCTTCTCAGATTCTGTGACAGTCTTCAGTAGCTTTCAAATATCCAGGAAGTCAATGTGTACGTGGTGTGAATAACCATCTAGAATTTCATGTATGTTTCTAGAATTAGAAAAGACCAACCGTAGGTCTTTTTTTGCAGATTTTATTTTAATGCACTGTTCCCAATCTTTATACGAAGAAAGCAGTAGACAAAGTCAAAACAAAGTAATGCCAAATATTCTTTTCTTCTTCAAATAACCCACTAGTGAATTTACATACTTGGGTCTGGAAATCTGAGGCACTGAAGCATGGCATCATTAATCATAGTTTATGGTGATTATTAGTAGGCTTTTAATCTTTGTTTTCATGTATAATTAGGTACAAGAGGTCAAAGCTGACTCTCTTCCAAACAACAATATTTTCAGTGAATGACTGTTTTTCTCTGCCTGCAATTTTCTCTTGCAGATTTATAAGAGCATACTTGTCTGTGTGTTTGAGAGAGCAGTGTCCCATGAGTTTATCTGCTGATAAGAGCAAACGACAACACTGCTATTTTTATTATCACTAGTTATTTTTATTACTGTTGCAGTAACACCTGGTGGATCTTAGTAGGTTTAGATTCACGGTGCTAACACATGCCTAGAGTTAGGCAAGACACTAGTAAGCAACAGAGAAATGAAGAGAAAGGAGAATGCACGTAAAGAAAGCTGAGGGAAATCTATGTGATTCTCTAGCTGAGCTCTATGCAGTACCGGCTCTGAATTGCTGTATTTCTTAATTACATTTTCTCAGATGATCTGTAGTTGTCCAGATTCTTGTAAGCATCATAACACAGCTATCCCATGAAGAAAAGAGACAATGAGGGCCCAGGTCAGATGCCCAAGAAGAAATATTTTCTTGCCATGCCAGATCCTCTGGTGCATTCTGCCTGTTTTCCAGCTGTGCTTCAGAAAATGTGGAAGCCCCTTACCACAGAATCACAGGATGGTAGGGGTTGGAAGGTACTTCCATCATCGAGTCCACCCCCCCTGCCAGAGCAGGACAAAACTAAAGCAGATCACACAGAAATGCATCCAGACAGGTCTTGAAAGTCTCCAGAGAAGGAGACTCCACAACCTCTCTGGGCAGTCTGTTCCGGTGCTCTACAACTCTTATAGTAAAGAAGTTCTTCCTCATGTTGAGGTGGAACTTCCTGTACTCAAGCTTGAATCCACTGCCCCATGTCCTATCACAGGGCACAAGTGAAAAGAGTCTGTCCCTGCCTTCTTGATGCCCAGCCCTCTTGTATTTATAGAGATTAGTTACATCCCCTCTCAGTCTTCTCATCTACAGACTAAAAGACCCCAGGTCTCTCAGCCTTTCCTCATAAGGCAGGTGTTTTAGCCCCTTCATCATCCTTGTAGCCTCTGTTGGACTCTCTCAAGTAGTTCTCTGTCCCTCTTGAACTGGGGAGCCCAGATTTGGACGCAGTACTCCAGATGAGGTCTCACTGGAGCATAGTAGAGAGGGAGAAGAACGTCCCTTGATCTTCTGGCTCTATGTATTTGGTTTTGAAGTCTATCAAAATCGTTGGTCAGATGTGTCTGACCAGCATAGACATGTCATGTGGGATAAGGACTGAGGTAAAGGATAAAGCCACTTAAATGTAGATGTTTCCATGGGCATAGAAGGTCCCAGCTCCCATGATTGTCAGCAGAGATCTAGTCTTCAAGGCTGACTTACCCCAAATCCGGGACCTATGTCTGGTTGGCTTTTGGTTGTCTAAACCTGGAAGCTTAGTTCCAACTGCACCAATAACTATTGTTAAAAGATTTCACTCCCACCCCAAGTTCATCCACCCCTGAGACAGATTTTTAAGAGAAGGCACCTCTGAAATGGCCTAATGCCTGTTTATATGGAAAAAAGTCTAAAAACTTGTCTGAAACTAATCATTTCACTTTTGATTAAAGTTAAATAAAGTTCCCTACAATAAGTTTCATGCCATTAAGGATGACTTATGGATATAGTCACCATTCTATTTGCCTTTTCTATGCATTACCGGTAAATGTGTATTTTCAATTAATAATTTGAAATGGATTAAAATTCCTGTCTGCCAGTGACATTTAATGCTTAAGCTTTGTGACACTCATCAAAAATTGAACTGTGGTTTTTTTGTGGGTTCAAGTAGATCACGCACTTCCTTCAAAAGCCAAAGAGCATTCAAAAATGCATTTAAGCAATGTTATATCTGGTTGAATTAATAAATAAAAATGAAGCATACAGGGAACTCTTCTTTCAAACCAAGTCTTTGCCCAGACTTTCTAGTTTTGTAAAATATTTGAACTCTCTTGAGAAGCAATGTCATGCTTTTTATAACTATTGAGTGGTAATGCTAATAAAAAGCAAAGAGAATTGGTCAGAGACAGCTGAGGCTCTTATACTCCCACCCCTTCTTGGGGACAGCCTGTCATTTCCACTAATGGATAAATGGGAGGCCTGATAACTCTCCGTGGCCCAAATCTGATAATGTTGGAGGCCTGCATAAAGTCCCTGGTATATCATGTGGGAATGTCTCTGTGAACAACTATGGGGAAAGCAGTAGTTATTGACCTACATGAAATACGTGTAGTATTTCTGGTTCTCCTTTACTGGAAAAAAAAAACCACCCAACCAACCAGTAGCATATGGATAAGCACAAGATAAAAGTTGGAAGCAGAAAAAAGTAGTGGGCATTTTGCTGGATTGAAATTAAAACCTACCACTGCAGAGTTCTGCATTCTGGAATTTGCACCTTTATTCCATACTGAATATAAATCAGGCTGATGAAACTGTAGAGACCAATGTGCAGGAAATGGGTTTGGTGAATGCAGGGGAGCAGGGGAGATTAATTCCAGATGGGAGAAGAAGGAGGTATAGAATCTCCTCAGAGCATTTCTCTTATAAGCTTCTATTTCTTGGATGACTTTTCCCAGCAGGTGCTAGGGTGGGCCATATTAATTGGATATGGTGTGATGATGGTTTGGGAACCACAGAGTCACAGAATGGTTCGGTTTGGGAGGGACCCACAAAGATCATCTAGTCCAACCTCTCTGTTCTAGGCAGGGACATCTTCACTAGGTCACATCGCTCAAAACCTTGTCCAAACTGACCTTGTACACTTCCAGGGATGAAGCACCCACAGCTTCTCTGGGCAACCTCTTCCAGTGTCTCACCACACTGTTGTAAAGAATTTCTTCCTTATTTCCAATCAAATCGAATCAAACCGAATAGAATAGGGTAGTTTGGTTGGAAAGGACCTACAATGACCATCTGGTCCAACTGCCTGACCACCCCAGGGCTGACCAAAAGTTCAAGCATATTATTAAGGGTGTTGTCCAATGTTGTTATATTGTGATTGGTTTTTTGCTATTGCAATTCTGTTAAACCTTTTGGACAGGGTTTCATTAGGACCTACAGACAGTGATGGACTACTCTTTGTCACACTGAGAGAGGGACATTACTGCTGTCACAGGTTCAGTAAAACCAAAACTTTATAAAGCTGCTGTTTGTCACTGTTGCTGTGGTTTTGCTGTAGCAGCATATTGGCTGCCGGTGGTGGGAACAGACAAGATTTCTTCTTGCAGAAAATTGGTGGTGGCAACTCATTCCACTCCCACTAAACGTCATTGCTAAAAGAGTGAGGGAGTGTGTTCTCCTGTGTCTCCATCAGTGTTTCTGGGTATGTTATGGTGAAGAATTAGTGAAGAGTTAGTGAAGAATCCATTGTCTGAACACCTTCTCTCTACTTAAATAAAAAATATTGTTTCTTCATACAGTGTTGTGCAGAACATCGTCAACAAGCTCATTTACACCAGCACTGGTAATCATCAGGAAGGAAGTATTTTGTGATGTCCCTTCCAACCTCAGCTAACCTGTGATTCTGTTTCTTTTTCAAAGCTACACCAGAAAGACTGTCCTCTGGTGGTTTGATGAAGGTTAAAGATGAGAAAAGAGTACTTTCACCGAGCATTTTTGCAGAAGTAAATTATTGAAAACATTGCTGTGACCATGATGTTCTAAGTGTAAGTGCAAGTCAGAATTTATATTCTGCCTTGATCCCAAACCAAATGGAGAAGGCCAAGAGTAGAGTTTCCTCCTTGACACTGCAAACCATGTATATTGAAAGCTTTGTAAACCTTCTGATCTATTGACAGTATAAAAGCTTTTTTTAATATGTACAAGCTCAAGGTACAATTGCCTTCTGAAGACACTCTTTTATATTTCATTTATCCTTGCTACACCTCAGCACCTTGAAAATCATCGAGAACTCTCAATCCACAGCACTGTAACTAACTTCTTTTTCTATTAACATTTTTCTCCTTTAATCATATGCTATAAAGAGTTTTACTTTCCCCTGGCAACTTCTAAGCTGTATAGATGTAATCATTACAGTGAGTGATGACATCAAGCCAGGGTGACATGGTGCAATTGATTTTTACTAAATAATTATATGATGAGCTGAAAGAAGGAGTTTTATTAGTCTTAACTCAGCAAGGATTGATTGGGGAAAAGAAAATAACCAGTCGGTATATCAGGTTTCTGCGGGTATAAGAAAATAAGTGACAGCTGCAGAAAAGTCTATAAATCACAGAAAAAAATTATGATAAAAATAAGAGCTATGAACTGCCCTTTAAAATTTCACTGGGTGGCACAGAAGACTCTAACAGACCTTAGTCATTTATCTTCATTACACTTGGGATCCTCCGAGAATAGCAAGTCTGACGAATGATGCTATTACATTTTTTTATTATTTTTAAATGGAGAAAGGGAAAGGAGTGTCATATAAGTATTACTTTCAAGTTATTAGAGGGTTGAGTTTTCAAAATAATCCCTGATTTAGACAATAAAATAAATACACTATATTTTGCTTTATCTTTCAGTAGGTAATATATTAAAAAAATCATCATTTTGAAAGAAATCTGCTTGTTTGCAATTAATGTGAAATTTCTAAAGAAAAATAAAAAAGTGTGATACTGGGAAATATGTTTTTTTATTAGCGCTCTAGATGTGGTGGTGAGACACTGGAACAGGTTGCCCAGAGAAGTTGTGGACACCTCATCCCTGGAAGTATTTTAAGACCAGGCTGGATGAGGCTCTGAGCAACCTGGTCTAGTGGGATGTGTCCCTGCCCAGGGCAGGGGGGTTGGAACTAGATGATCCTTAAGGTCCCTTCCAACCCAAACCTTTTGGTGATTCTATATTCCTTTTTCTTATTAACCTCAAGATACTCTGGAGGTAGACAGGAAGAAGAATCACCTACCTAAGCTGCATCTCAACACAAACTCAAACTGCAGCATAATAGCAGTAAAATTGCTTTAAAGGGGCAACTCTTTGCCCCAGCCATGAAGTCACTGCACTTTTGACAAGCTATAGAAACTACGACAGAATAAGCACTGGCCAGATGAATAGAAGCAGAGAATATTTCATATATTCTAGTCATTCAAACCAAAGCAGAGCTAGTATTTACTATTTTGATGACAAAAAATATGGGAGAGACCAAAATCTGTTCATTTTCACTCGTGCCTTGTTATAGAACGAGAGGCAGTGGATTCAAGCTTGAGTAAAAGAAGTTCCACCTCAACATGAGGAAGAACTTCTTTACTATAAGAGTTGTAGAGCACTGGAACAGACTGCCCAGAGATGTTGTGGAGTCTCCTTCTCTGGAGACTTTCCAGCCCTGTCTGGATGCATTTCTGTGTGATCTGCCCTAGTTTTGTCCTGCTCTGGCAGTGGGTTGGACTTGATGATCTTCAGAGTTCCCTTCCAACCCCATCCATTCTGTGATTCTGTGATTCTTACCCAGACGTGTCAGAAAATATCAAAGTGTTGGTGAGAGGGCTTTTTAGAGCCATTTATTTCATGGTTGTCTACATTTTGGCAAATAACACGTTTTCCAGCAGCAGTATGTGCATTGCATGGCAATGTCAGTCTGGGAATCATTCTTTTTGCAGGGTCTGGGAGAGCATCACAGCTCCCTGTTCTTTCCATCTACCATCCTGTGGCCACAAATTTCTGTTTCATACAAGTCAGAGGAAACGCTCAGCTCTGGAGGGCATTTTTTGATTAATTGATGTACTGGTCTCTGCTGGCACAGTGAAGAAATTTTATGTTCTCCAGAGTGGTCCAAGCTGAGCACCACTGAGGTGCTTTGGTCAGCCAAAGTAAAATTCCTAAATGTGATCCATACCCAAGATCTAAACACATTTAATGCTCCAAATGCCCTCATCCTCACTGGTTCTCTAGAGACAAGAGCTTACAAGGACTGGCCAGTGCTCACAAAGGCACTGCGCTTCGGGCTTACGCTCTTTGGCACTGTGCATCCCTATCGAAAAACATGTATTTTTGTCTCTTGACAGAGAGATGCAAATTCTCTGCTTTTCCTTCAGTTCTAAATCCAACCTCTCAATCTAAACATCTCTTTCACAAGAGATTTTATGACTGTTTTCAGCATAGCAGCTGATTTCCTTCGTCTCTGGTATCAACAGCCAGTGCCAACATTTTGCCTCCAGGCTGTATTTGTTCCTGTTTCTGTTGGATGTGGTCCTGATCACCTGGTCAAGGAAACAGATACTTGCCTTTTTGCCAGTTACTGTCTTGCAGCATGGTAAAGTACAGCCAGATGAAATGGGGTGATCTTGTGAACCCTGTGCTGGCCAGTTGGATTCTGGTGTCAGAATCCTGGAAGACCTGATGTGAAGCTCAATGGCTTGCCTCTGCTCTGAACCTTCTTCTTCTGAACCAGATCAGGTAAATCAAGGCTTTGGCTTCTTCTGTATCATGGCAGAGACATTGGGCAGCCCTTGAAACTCTGACCGGTCGTCTCTAGTTGTAGAGATCCTGATCAACACTGGCAACAAGTCTTCTGTGTGTGCTTTTGTGACAAGGTGGACCAGGTCTGATGGGCCATGTCAGATGACGTTCTGCTTTCAGGCCTCTGGAAGCTTTTCCTCAAACTCCCTGTTGGAGAGAAATGGGTTGAGATAACTTTAAGTGTATCTCCTGGTCATTACATCTGCAGAGCTACTTAATTCTATCATTGCAATGGTTCTGAAAGAGTTGGTGAAGGTCTTTCTGCCTGTCAGAGACCTCATTCCTCAGTGTTAATACGTTTTAACAACATCTCTGTGAAGCAACACTGTTGTGAAGAAATGAAAGGGAGGTTCAGACCCTACTGACAGATTTCCTTGTATATTGTATCATAGGATCATTTAGGTTGGAAAAGACTTTTCAGATCTTTGAGTCTGACTGTAAACCCAGCACTGGCAAGTCCATCACTAAACCATGTCACTAAGCACCACTGTCCTTGAGAAAAAGAGTTATCTTCTGGCTTTACCCTCAATTCTATCCCTAAATTGTCAGGCCTTGCACAGTGTCTTTAACACATCTTGCAGAAGAACGGTTGTAGGCAATCAGCATTTCCCTGCTTAGAAGATCCAGCTGCTCTGAAGATGTGCAGCTGATACTCTGTAGGAATTATTCCTTCTTCCAGTCGTGTAACTTTAGACCAACATGACTCACTGATTTGATTTGGAATTAAAGCAAAATCATATGCATCTCTGAAAAACAGAATTGGGCAAAGGGGAAAAAAATATCATTCTTCTTCTGAACTGCAAAAGTTTTATTCTGACAAAAGCATTTGTAGAGAATTTTTATGGGAAATCTGATCCCAAAATGCATCCATTAGTGATAATAAATATTGCTTTAATCCATCCAACCCAGAACGTCAAGAGCTTTATTTATTTTTCTGTGAAAATGCAGCAAAGAGAATGGTCATTCAAAGTACTTCCAAATCTCGATGGTTTCATAAGGTCTGATTTCAGTTTGCAATAGATACTGGTTTTAAAGGGTGTTTAGCAAATATGTTCAAATCCTCTTTAATTCCGGGGAACTTGCAGGCAAGGTGAATGACTTGAAGCTTGTGAAGATTATTTGTGGGTTTGATTGTGTTATTATGAACGTAGAACAAATTTCCTGACTTCAGTGGAATCATTTTGGTGCATATAAAATCAGAGGTTGGTTCGTTATCTCACTGGAAAACTTTCTTCAGAGTCCGATGTGCATCCAGCATAGCTAGAGTCCATGGTAGCAATGCTGACAATCCCCTGTATGAATGGCTTTTGATTTAGCAGCACACAATGTCTTCTGATACATTTACCAGCTTTATTAAATTAATTATTTATACTTTTGCGTTCTTATCTGAAGCCTGATGTGTATAACTGTGGTGTTAAGTTAACAGAGAGAGGCAGAATGTCGTGATAAAGAAAATAAGAAAGACATTTCAGAAATGGAAGGAAAGCTAACTGCAGATGACATTGTGGATTTTTTAAATAGCCAAGCAGAGATCACTTCTGATTTAGTTGACTTTCTCTCAGACAAAGACAAGATTGTTAAGCTCAATCATCCTACCGCAGTTGTTTTGTAAATCGAATTTCTTGCCTTGTTTGCTACTCATTGAGTTAGTGAATCTCAACAAGGAAGACTTGCCAGAGGGTTTTAAAAAATCAGTGATGGACCCTTGAGAAGTAAGTCTGTACGTGCGAGGTGCATTACAAATAACAACAGCAACAGCGGCAATTGATTATGGTCTGGACACGTGGAGTTTGTTTTGTTTTATTGTCTTTTAGTCTTTGTGGCTTAGAAAATGTATTAGCTACTTACTGGTGACTTAGGTACAAATTAATTTAAGTAACAAATAAAAATATCCGACATCTTAGATGATTAATTGCATTAAAGCTACACTTCCAACACCTGTTGAGTCGTCTTCATAGCTGGTGGGTGGTTTTACAGTGCAAGCCAACACTTGAGTGCTAGGATGGGATGTTATTACCTCACAGCCTGACATTCTCCTTAACTTTATAACTTCATCCCTGACCTCGTACAGCTCTTTGAGCTTCGATATATCTTTGGGAAAAATGTATATCCCTGATGTGAAGCCCTCAGGTAAGGGGTGTGGCTTTAGGTGCATTGTTCCAGTCAGAAGTGCTCTTCACTATTTACCCGTTGCCTTATTTCCCATCTGGATTTTGTATACTTTGGCTTTCAGTTGCCCTACTTAGCAAAACGACTTTGGCAAGGATAAAGAGCCTTATTTCTCAGGTTATTTCTCTTTATTTGTATTTGTAAGTGTCTGCTTTTAACCTCCTCTTCATTAAGTTAATTAAGCTGACCACTTCCCTATTACTATGTAATGGTGGCATGCACGTATATCAAATAACCTTGTTTATCTTCTCACTCAAAGCACCTCACTGTGCTCATGAGCTCATGCTAAACTCATACTCGAAGTGCATGCTAGAGACTGGCATGCTCTGTAGTGATCCTCCATTTATAGAGATTTTTGTAATCTACTCCCTAGTCAGACGTTAAGTAGTTTGTTAAGCAATAAATAGATTTGTAGAATGCTAATGCTTAAGCTCAAACATCAATCAGCATTAACATACCCTGGCAAAACTAATGCTTTGCTGGCTTATATGCATTTTATGCATAGCTATTCAGTAGTGCTGGCTTTGCAAGAGCTCCCTACCACCCTAAAATACCTTGCAAAGAAAGGAGCAAAATACTCTCTGCCTTGCAGACCACGCTATTAAGTATTGATGAAGAACATAGTCATTGTTCTTCGTGTGTCATAATGGAACATTTTAGCACTTAAAAAGTAACCCAAATAATCAGAAAACTCCATAATAATTTTCAGAATCACATGCATTCATGCATACCGTTGGTCACTGAATGGACTTTTTGCCCAAATGCATCTTTGAAAACATTTCTGCATCTTTCAGTTCATAAATATTTCAGCCAGATTTCCTTTGTTTATTGTACTGTCCTTTAAACCATTTCTCTGTTTCCTTGGAAAGCACCAGAGGGATAAAAGCTACCATATTTTAATGAGGGGTATTATGATGATAACATCTTCCCCCCCCCCCCCCGTATCACAGGCTCTTTCTCTGTCCTCTGCCCTTTGCTAAAGGGGTATCAGGACGTACAGTTTATTTTCCATTTCATCTCTATAGTGCTGAGAGCTGATGGTAATCTTCAAAGGGGCTTCTATAGTCTGGTGGCAGTCAAAAGACAAATCCTGATGATTTCCAGTTTATCTTGGGTTGCAGGCATCTGGGAGGAGTTTGCTTTGGAAACTCCAGCTTTTTCATTCGCCCACATTCATATACAACACCAGACAAACTCAAAATGGATGTATATTATTACAGCAAAGCAAAACGTTCTGTTCTAGAATACAAAACTGGGACCAAAGCTGTGAAAGCCAGAAACTGCAAAACTGCAATTGCAAAACTGCACTTCCAGGTTGTTCGTAATGCTCAAGCTCCTCTCTAAGGGGGCTGTTTGACTTTTTGGGATCATCCACAGCAAGGACCATCAAGCCAGCTTGGCTTGTGGTCTTGATGTGTGAGGGAGTGGCTATGCCTTTGGCCAGCATGGCTGCCTGGGATTACATAATGCCAAACCAGATATGGACTAGTCATCCCAGAGGATGATGTTTTATGGTTTTGTAGGTAAAATCTACCTCATATTTTGGAAATTCATACATAAGCAACTTCGTACAGCTAGGGTTTTGAAGGGATTCCATATATCTTAGTATCATAGACTCACAGAACAGTAGGGGTTGGAAGGGACCTCTGGAGAGCATCGAGTCCAACCCCCCTGCCAGAGCAGGGTCACCCAGGGCAGCCCACACAGGAAGAGATCCAGGTGGGGCTTGAAAGTCTCCAGAGAAGGGGACTCCACAACATCTCCAGGCAGCCTGTTCCAGGCTCTGTCACTCTCACAGGGAAGAAGTTTCTCCTCATGTTGAGGTGGAACTTCTGTGTTCCAGCTTGTGACCATTGCCCCTCATCCTACCCCAGAGCACCACTGAAAAGATACTGGCCCCTTCTACTTAACACCCACCCTTCAGCTATTTGTAAACAATAATTAGATCCCCTCTCAGGCTTCTCCAGGCTACAGAGCCCCAGGGCTCTCAGCCTTTCCTCACCAGAGAGATGCTCAAGTCCCTTCATCATCCTCATAGCCTCCATTGGACTCTCTCTAGTATTTCCCTGTCCGTCTTGAATTGGGGAGCCCTGGACCTGCTGGCCACACTCTTCTTTATGCACCCCAGGACACCATTGACCTTCTTGGCCACAAGGGCCCATTGCTGTCCCATGCAGAATTTATTGTCAACCAGGACTCCATGGTCCTTCTCCATGGAGCTCCTTTTCAGCAGGTCACACCCTAACCTGTATCAGTCCATGGTGTTGTTCCTCCCCAGGTGTAGGACTCTACACTTATCCTTGTTAAACTCCATTAAGTTTGCGTTTGCCCAGCTCTCCAGTCTGTCCAGATTTTGATGAATGGCATCACAGCTCTGGTCCGTCAGTCACTCCTCCTTGTCTGGTATCATAAACTTGCTGAGGGTCCAATCTATCCCTTCATCCAGGTCATTGATGAAGATGTAACAAAGTTGTGAGTTGTAAAGCGCTAATCCTTCTACAAAAATTACTCATTAGTGGTGTAATTTTGACTCCACAGCCTCTCTGGGCGGCCTGGCACAGGCTCCACCACCCTCACACCAAAGAACTTTCTCCTCCCACTCTGGTGGAACCTCCTGGGTTCCAGTTTGTGCCCAAAGCCCCTTGTCCTTTCACTGGGCACCACTGAGAAGAGTATGGCCCCATCCTTCTGACACCCACTTTTCAGATATTTATAAACATTGATCAGATCCCCTCTCAGCCTTCAGAGGAGTTATTCCTTCTCTCCACAACTAGTGGTGGTAGGAATTTATAACGTTGGAGTTAATTCAGCAATACATGCACACAAGTCTTTTAGCAAGATGCTTTGTTGATAGAGGAGAATAGTTTGTTATCTGCAAGGGTATTTTGAGCCTTTCTCCCATTAAGATTTACTCCTCCAGAAGAAGAAAATGTTTAAGCACTTGGTAAAATCAACTTTCTTTTGGTAGCCATTTGCATGGTTCAATATATATATTTTAAGTGTACCTTGATTAAAGTAAATGCAGCTTGATTATTTAAGGTTTTACATCTGTATTTGACTACTGTGTGATGTACCAAAACGTAAAATACTCACATTTCATTTGCATGTCATTTAAAAGGAGATAATCGGAGTTGAATCACTTCAGAGCTGTTTAACCAAAGAAAGACTTGGACTTCCTAAAAATACCTACTGAGTGTGCACATAAGAGGCTGTGCTAATCAAGGTGTATGGAACTTCCTAAATTCAGGGTTGTTGAATTTACGCTTGCAGCCCAGTCAGGTCGGGAGGATGATCCTCATGGGGTGCTGTGGTTTCTCTCTCCCCAGGAATGCGGCAGGGTAACGATGTCGGCACACAATATCGCTCGGCCATCTACACGTTTTCTGAGGAACAGATGGAAGCTGCCTTGAAATCTAAGGAAGAATATCAAAAGGTAACACTGGGGGGGGGAGGGAATTGAGTGGAGGTTGAAGACTTCACCAATTAGCACAAAATCACTTCTTGTGCTGCTCGTTGTCTCGGTGTTGCTATTGGAGCTCCTCATTCCAATACTGAACTTGCATTGTATTTGCTTTAAATTACAAGGTTTGTGAAATGGTTTGGTTTGTTTTTTTTTCTTGTGAGTCATTTCATAACTATGCATAAAGAAAAATAGTTATGTGGGCAGCGATAGTTTTAATCTATTCTATTTCTTTTGGGGGGGGGGGGGGGTGGGGGTGCACCAGAGCAATAATTTGTGATCTTAAAGCTAGTCAAGCTTGAAGATCTGAACCCCAGACTCTAAAGGGTGTAGCCAAAAATCTCAAACCTAGAAGCCTGAATGCTGGGGGGTAAATCCATACCTGAGCTTGGTAACTCAGGATCACCCACCTGCTGCTTCTATGATTCTTCTATCAAGCCATTCCATGTCTTTGATTAAATGTGACAACCCGTGACGTAATAAGACTATTTGTTTTGACACTAGGATCTCTGTGACAGAAGATCAACCATTTCCATTTCTATACACAGTCCTATTTTTATTGAAGATGATTCTGTCTCCTCCCTGCCACATAAGCTATTATTTAACTAAAGGCAAAGGGATTAGTGTCCTACAGTGTTGCTGCATTACAATCGCTATCTGACTGCCTAGTGGTCTTGTCAATGCAAGATCCAGATTCTACAGCAGAGATACATAACGTCTTATATCTTATATGAAATAAAATACTCAGCAAGGACAGCAGGCCAATAGACAGCATAACTATTAAGCAGTGCTAAACAACTACCAGCTTTCCTGCGTTTGCTTATACTATGACTTCACTAAAGTGTTAGAAGAGAGAGGGATTTGGTGAATATCTGATGTTAAAATTACACAACTGGTTTTTGGAAGAGTGAAAGTATATCAGATATAGGTATGTACCAAGGCCCAACAAGGACGTGCAGGTACTGAAGTCTTACATGATGCTTTGTTTTTTATAAACACGTGTATGACTTTGGTGGCTGAGCTGTGTCTGCAGTTCTAGGGCTGGTTTGTACATGCAGTTGGAGTTATTTCCCATCCAAATAAATTCTCCAAACTGCAAGAAACTAATTTTCAAGTAATCCTAGCAGTGTGGTAACTGTGCATATGAATTAAGTGTTCAATGACATCTATTTTCTTAAGAGGAGTTGAACACTTGGGGATAAGTCAGTCTTGCAGAGGTTCATCTTTGTTAACAGTGTAGTTTCTGCAGGTTTGGTGTTTGTATTTATCATGGAATCACATAAATCCAGCATAGTGGGGGTTGGAAGGGCCTTCCGGAGCTGCTCTGGTGCCACCCCCCTGCTCCATCCAGCAGGGGCACCCAGAGCAGGGGCCCAGCAGCGCAGGGTCCAGGCGCCTTTGGAATCTCTCCAGACAAGGAGACTCCACAGCCTCTCTGGGCAGCCTGGCACAGGCTCCACCACCCTCACACCAAAGAACTTGCTCCTCCTGCTCAGATGGAACCTCCTGCCTTCCAGTTGGTACCCCTTGCTGCCCCTTGTCCTGGCAATGCTGGGCACCACTGAGCAGAGTCTGGCCCCAGGCTCTTGCCCCCCGGGGCCCTTTAGCTCTTGCTCAGCATTGCTCAGCTCCCCTCTCAGGCTGCTCTTCTCCAGCTGCACAGCCCCAGGGCTCTCAGCCTTGCCCCAGCACAGAGATGCTCCAGCCCCTCAGCATCTTCCCAGCCTCCACTGGACTCTCTCCAGTAGCTCCTTGTCTCTCTTGGACTGGGGAGCCCAGCACTGGACCCAATACTCCAGATGTGGCCTCCCTAGGTCAGAGTAGAGGGGGAGGAGAACCTCCCTTGACCTGCTGGCCACACTCATCTTAAAGCACCTGATCAATCATGCAGAACTTCTTTCTATTCATTGTTTACCTTACATCCATTGCTTTTCCAAATTGGTTTTGATCCTTCCTGTTGGCATCTGCTGACCAGTATCACACTGTAAATATTACAGCTTTCAGTTTCCTTTCTCAGCTCTATTATTCTCTGCTATTATTTGCCATTAAATTAATACTGACATGAAAGCAAAATTACGATGTAGGAGATTGCAATATGATATTACAGAAATTTCCATCATCAAATAGTTTTCCTTAATGGCACGATTTAAAATTTACCTACTTTGAAGCCTATCACCATTTGAAAAGTGTGTATAATTAGCACATTGATATAATTAGTCACAACTCTGTAAGTGATCACATGTAGACTTTGTTTGTGCACTGAAGTAGGGGGAAGGAAGGGACTGTGTCGCCAGCTAAGGAAACACAGTAAATATGTACTGAAATTCCTAGAGGATATGTGGTTTCTATGTATTATTAACAATATCTACAATATTATCTACTGTGATACTGCAGCAGCAGTGGAACAGTTGTACGGGAAACTTACTGAGCAAACAGTTTGTCCAGGAACCCCTTTTCATATTAAACATTTTGCATTTACATTTTTCTAATATAAATGTAATAGAGCCACTTTCCTTATTATTGCAGTAATTTAAAATAAATACCAAGCTCTCACATGACAGATGAAACAGATAAAACCATGTGGGGATGGCAGAACACTTGATTTTTCCATGATAAGCTGTGGTGAATAAACCAGACTAGGGAAGGACTAACAAATACTACAATACCTGCAGTTTGTGTGAGTGACTCTAGAGCTGTTGGGTGCAGTACATGGAAAAAAAACCCATCAAAATGCAGTTTATTTGTTTTTTTCACTGAATAATTGTGTGTGTGCTGTTAGATGTCTTTTTGAGCTGGGGACCTGGAAGAGAGCTAAGCATGGCTTCTGAATAGAAAATGATGTGTTTGCTAGATGAAATCCTTTCATAAAGGCAGATTGGGTAACTAACTTAAAGGGAACATTTTTGTTTGCTGAGGATAGAATCATAGAATCAATTTGGTTGGAAGAGACCTTTAAGATCATTGAGTCCAACCGTTAACCAGCACTGCCAAGTCCACTGCTAACCCATGGCCCTCAGCACCACATCTCCACAGCTTTGAAACCCCTCCAGGGATCATGGGGACTGCACCCATGCCCTGGGCAGCCTGGCACAGCTCTTGACAACCCTTTCAGGTAAGAAATTTTTCCCCATGTCCAACCTAAACAATCCCCTGTGGCAACTTGAGGCTGGTTCCTCTTGTCCTGGAACCTGTTCCTTGAGAGAAGGAGCTGTCAAGAGCCAGAAGGTTTCCCCTGAGCCTCCTTTTCTCCAGGCTCAACAAGCCCAGGGCCCTCAGCCGCTCCTCAGCACCCTTGTGCTCCAGCCCCTTCCCCAGCTCCGTTGCTCTTCTCTGGCCACGCTCCAGCCCCTCAAGGTCCTGCTGGGAGTGAGGGGCCCAAAACTGACCCCAGGATTTGAGGAGTGGCCTCATCAGTGTGGAGTACATGGGGACGATCCTTGCTCTGGTCCTGCTGCCCACACCAGTGCTGATCCAAACCAGGATGCTGGTGGCCTTCTTTGCCACCTGGGCACACGCTGGCTCATCCAGAAAACATCCAACCCCAAGGTTTACATCATGAATTCATGCCTCCAGGACAGGCTATCCTGAAGCACTAGCTCGTCTCTAGAAGTCACATAGATGTGTTCAGCTCAGTCTACATTTAGGAAGCAGCATGGGCTGATAGGAATGTATCTGCGGAAAAGAACAGTTTGCACTGAGAACCCAGACATCATGTGCTTTTCAAGTGTGTTTACTCTTTGGTAGCTGTAGTTTGGTCCTCTGAACCATGTGTCACTAGAAGGTGGAATTCTGTGGTGCATTTCTGGTTTAGTTCCATCAAAAGAAATTGGGTTCATCCATCCCAAGACCACTCTGTGATGTGAACCAAAGCATGATAAGTGACAATGATCAGGAGATTTACTACAAAAGCACAGTTCTGCTCCAAACCAAAATGTGAATGGAGCTTACACCTTTAGGGTAGTGCTGTGCTTGGATGGATAGATACTGTAGTTAAATGCACCAAGTCCAACCTACAAGTGAGAATAATAGAATCATAGACAGGTTTGGGTTGGAAGAGACCTTAGAGATCATCTTGTTCCAACACCTCCCACTAGACCAGGTTACTCAAAGCCCCATCAAACCTGGTGTGGTGGGTTGACCCTGGCATGGCACCAGGTGCCCACCAAGCCCTGCTATCACTCCCCCCGACCCCCTTCAGCACGGCACGCGTGCCGTGTGGTTTATGATAGATAAGATGTTATTCTCTACTTCCCGTCCGCAGGCGATGTCAGGCCAAGTCCAGGAAGCAGGGCTCCAGGCAGAATGCCCCCCCATCCTCCTCCTGCCCTCTCCCTTTATAGCTGAGCTGATGTCATATGGTATGGAATATCCCACTGGTCAGCTCAGGTCGGCTGTATCCCCTCCCCCATCTCGTCCCCCCAGCCTCTGGTGCTTTGTGAGCACTGGCAGTCATAACACGGGTGTGTTATCAACACCCCCCAGCTCCCAGTGCTGCAGCATGAGGGCTGGATGGGGAAAAGCAGCTCAGCCAGACCCACGACACCTGGTCTTGAACACATCCATTGGTGGACCATCCACAGCTTCCCTGGGCAACCTGTGCCAGTGTCTCACCACCCTCAGAGTGAAGAACTTCTTTCTAGTTTCTCATCTAAATCTGATCTCTTCCAGTAAGAAGAATCATAGAATGTTTTGAGTTGGATCTCATAAGGTTCACATAGGCCCACTTCTCCAGCTTGTTCAGGTCCCTCTGGATGGATCCCATCCCTCAGGTGTGTCACCTGCACCACTCAGCTTGGTGTTATCTGCAAACTTGCTGAGGGTGCACTTGATCCCACTATGTCTTTGATGAGGATATTAAACAGCGCTGGTCCCAGTACGAACCCCTGAGGGACACTGCTTGTCACCAGTCTCCATCTGGCCATCGAGTCATTGACCACTACCCTCTAGATGCAACCATCCAACCAATTCCTCATCTACTGGTTGAGTCCAAGTATCCTGCAGGGTTACAACTATTTTAACTTGTGAAACTTGTTGCTGATTCATGCGGCCGTTTTAACAGCTGAGAAATGGTGATACGGGAATGAATCTGCATCGAGCCAGGCATCTGTAGCTCATGGTGAAGCTGAATGCAGACAGACACAGTTGGCTCCTGGTAATATATATTGTAATACAATAGCGCTGCCGGTAAATTGCAACACAATGTAAGTGTAATCAGAAAAGCATAAAGTGAGGGCCAGGGCTTGGTGAAAGAACTGCGAATGAGCTGTTCCGTCAGTTTTGCCTGAAGCTGAAGTTTTTTAATACAGTTGAACCTGAGGTTACTTAATTTTCAAGACAGTTGTTGGGATGGATTTGGTTTTCAAATGAATGATCTAGGCAATAATCCAAATAGTGAAATCAGGGTGGGAAGAAATTTGTGTTTATTTTTTTTTTTTTTGAATTGGAGGCTGGCGTTTGTTTTGTCAAGGGCTAACACAGTGTTTTCAGCTTCCAAGAATATGCTGAATCCCTCCCTGCCTTGTTTATCTTGTCTTAAAGTAGCCTCTCAAAAATGCCAACATCTCTTCATCCTCCTGTAGGACAGCACTGATGAATGTCATAGGGTTGTTAAGAAGTGGACCAGGCTGCCCGGGGAGGTGGTGGAGTCCCCATCCCTGGGGCGGTTTAAAAGACATATAGGTGAGGTGCTGAGGAACATCGTTTAGTGGTGGGATTGGCAGTGTTAGTTTAATGGTTGGACTCAGTGACCTTTAAGGTCTTTTCTCCTATGAATACGTGAAACGCAGGTCTATTACTTTCTTACAAAAGCAAGTATTTGGCAGGAGAAGATCCTCCTACAAAGCAACTTGAAGGGCCTCTTCTTGAAGAATTATGAATGAATTGAGTCTTGAACTTTTGACAGAGGTGTTGGGTGATGTGAGCGAGTAATAAGCTCCTGATTTGTTAGAGCCAAGGGAAGCTGGTGGGGAGAGTTGCTGACATTTGCTCTTAGAGGTGTAATCTAGAGAGAGTAATAAGAGCTCAGAGAGACAGGAGTATAGAAATGTTGAGATTATATGAAGACATTAAATGTGGCCTTTACTGAAGTCCGTCCAGAGAACTCAAAAGGGGTGGGATTTTTACTGACCATGTAGGAAAAGTAGGTGAAGTACAAAAGTAACTTTTTTTTTTTGCTTAGAAAAAGATGGAGCTTTGCTAGAAGTAAATTGATGCTGATAGAAATCCTCTCTGAAATCTGAACCATCTGGTCAACAAATCAAATGAAACAATAAATGCACCAAAGCCAGAAGAACAAAGAAAAAAAAGAAAAATTAAAAAAAACATGCTAATTGCTTGCATTGGGTCTTGCAAACATGTTTAAGAACTTCAGAAAGTATTGTAAGTGGAGATGAAGAGATTAAATTTTAAAAATAAATTTAGTATGAATATAAAATATCCAGGCAGATGTAACTGACCAATTGTTAGTCTGGAGAACAGTCTTTTTTTGAGACTTATAAATATATAGGTGGGTAAACTTTCTGGAGATCTTAAAGGGAACAGTAGATGATGCTCAGAGGAGAGAATGGATCATCTGAGAGATGAAAAACAGTTGCTGGCCAGGGGTTGAAGCTCCCTTGTTTCCTATGAAGTAGAAGTGATTGCATGAGCAATACTATGCTCCACTAGAAGGACTGTGGAGAGCAACCTGGGAGCCTGGGTGAACAACAAATTCACCATGAACCAGCAGTGTGCTCTTATGGCCAAGAAGGCTGATGGTCTCCTTGGGTGCAATAAGAAGCGTGTGACCAGCAGGTCAAGGGAGATTCTTCTCCTCCTCTACTCTGCCCTAGGGAGGCCACATCTGGAGTGTTGGGTCCAGTGCTGGGCTCCCTAGTCCAAGAGAGACAAGGAACTACTTGAGAGAGTCCAGTGGAGTCTGGGAAGATGCTGAGGGGCCTGGAGCATCTCTGTGCTGGGGACAGGCTGAGAGCCCTGGGACTGTTCAGCTGGAGAAGAGCAGCCTGAGAAGGGTGCTGAGCAATGCTGAGCAAGAGCTAAAGGGCCCATGAGGGGCAAGAGGCTGGTGCCAGACTCTGCTCAGTTGTGCCCAGCGCCAGGACAAGGGGCAGCGGGCACAAACTGGAACCCCGGAGGTTCCATCTGGACATGAGGAAAACTCCACCTGGACAATGTGATCTGGACCTGGTCTGGGTGATCCTGCTGAAGCACAGGGGTTGGACCAGAATGTCTCTAGACGTCCCTTACAACCCCTACCATGCTGTGATTCTGTAAAAGCTGGAGTTTCCTGGCCAGCTCAATGAGCTTTGGAGCAGAAATCTGCAAGGTAATGAAGTGGTCAGGATTGTATTTGTCAAGGCTGGAGGAGAAGCTATTTACAGACCTAGAGGATTGACAGTTCTGAGTGTTTAATTGGCATGCAGAAATGCCTTGTGGGGTGAATTTACAACCTTCAGCTGTGGTTTTATGTAACGTGCTGTGTGAGTTTAGAACGTGTTTTGGCTGGGAGACAGTTTTTCACGTGTTTTTTTGGCTGGGCAAAGTTAAATAGCTCCTTTTAAAAGTAGGTTGTTATTATTAAAGCTATATAATAGAGTCAATAAAAAAATAACACCTGCTTACTCCTCTTCAAATTATGTCTGTTTCAGAGCTTTACATATCGAATTATCTTTGCTTCACTCTGATGTGAATAGTAGCTACTTGATTCCTGATGGATGGTGGTAGTTCTTATGAAAATGAGCAAACCTGATCTGATAAGCTAAGCCATTATTTATTTTGTAATCACTCATCTGTGCTAGAGAGATACCCTATTGATGTTCATCCCTCTCTGGGAAAGCTGCAGTCAGCTATGGATGAGGAGTTTTTGTGTGAACAGTTGCTAAACCCTTTTCATGGTACCTTAAACTGCAGAAAATGTGAATTCTTCATCACTCTGAGAAGATTTGGCCACCTTGCAGAAGAGTGATAGCTCAAAACTAATACATGCTTTTGGGGGCATTTCTTGATGACAGTGGCAACAAGAGAAAAGCCTTAATGCCCTGAACTTAAGATACTGTAGTTGGCTTGTTTGGGTTTCTCAGAATAAACGTGTCTGTGAGAGGACCTGTCCTATTGCCAACACTGATTAACAACCCACTTGCTCTTTCTTTATTGAATTTATGCCGAGTGGCATCTATATGATGCTTTTCTGAAGTTTTATGGTTCCATGCTGTGTCTATTTTCTTCTACCTTTTCGATAGGGAATTCTGTTCTCATAGTCATGGTCAACACCCTGTGGTTTTCTTTGCAGTCATCAGAGTTGGCTCAATGTTATAGTTATTGTTCATCTGAATTTTCTTTCTTTCTAAATGTTATAGAATCATAAATTCATAGAATCGTAGAATGCTTTGAGTTGGAAGGGACCTTAAAGATCATCTAGTTCCAATCCCTCTGCCATGGGCAGGGACACCTCCCACTAGAACAGGTTGCTCCAAGCCCCATCCAACCTGGTCTGGAACACATCCAGTGATGGAACATCCCTGGGCAGGCTGTTCCAGTGTCTTACATCCCACAGAGTGAAGAACTTCTTCCTTATCTATAACCTAAATTTGCCGTCTTTCAGTTTGAAGCCATTATCCCTCATCCTATCAGTACAATTTTTTGTAAAAAGTCCCTCCCCAGATTTCTTGTAGCCCCCTTCAGATACTGAAAGGCTGCAGTAAGGAGTCTCTGCAGCCTTCTCTTCTCCAGGCTGAACAAGCCTCACTCAGCCTGTACTTATAGGAGAGGGGTTCCAGCCCTCAGATCTTCGTGGCCTCCTCTGGACCCGCTCCAACAGGTTCATGTCCTTCTTGTGTTAGGGGCTCCACACATCTCTGTGCTGTAGAATTTCATGTTACATGAGGAAAAGCATCTTAATATCGTCACCAAGATGACTCTATTTTGAAGCAATGAAATGTGCAGGGTGTAGCTGTCCGTATCAAAACACAAATGAGCATCACTGGAAAACACAGGAGGACTAAGGACACCTCTCAAAATTCACCGAGGCAGAAAACTGCCACCAGGCCTATGCTGAGTTTACCCTGCTACCAGTTGTGCAGTATTTCTGTTCCCCTGGATGCATATGTTGCTTGCTTCTATCGATGCTGAAGAAGGTAAGATTTATCTTTTCTTTTTAGCTTTTAATTCCGAATATATGCTGTTCTCTTGATCAAAGGCCAGACATTTCACTTAGCCCTTTGACTGTTGCAAATATAGCTAATCATGCATTTGATCTGAGGACTATGAACAACATTATAAAACCATACTTTCTATTTTACAATCATTTTTTTCATCTGGGAGGTCATGGAGTTCAGCAAAGAAGCCATTGGCTTTATTGTACCTTGAATGTGAAGCCAGTGCTTCAAGCTAACACTTATACTGGACATTGAAACTAATATTAGAAATTGCCCTACAATAAACTAATGTAAATATCAAATAGATTTGATTCCAACAATGGGTTATAAATAAAACATTTCCTACTTTGTATTTCTTGCCGTGTTCAGCTTGCCAGTAATGTAAAAACATCCTAAATTAGTCTAGACATCAAGTTTTCAGATACTTAGGCAGATGAATTCTCATTCTTCAGGGCAGATCTCCATGACGATCCAGAAGAGGAAGATTTAAAGGGCTAGCTTGACTTGGGTACAGGTGTCTAGTGCCATCTGAGATGTCCTACTGTATCTGACCAGGCCCCCAGCTGCCACTCCAGCTGGGCACACATCTCCTATGTGTCCTTGGTCATGCCAGTGGTAAGGCAACATAGTGGAGTCTGTAGTGATGCCAACACACTGAAGCTGAAGACCTTTACATCAGCCTTGTAAATGTGTTCCCACATGGTTCAGTGGCATCTAGGATCATTCTGAAGGGCTTCTAGTTCAGGCTTTTTTAATTTCTTGATCTTGATTAAGCATCTGCTATAGCACTTGAAAAGTTTCACAAGCGTATTAAATGTCAGGAGCATAAATTTGATAATGATATTAATAATGATGATTTAAGTGTACACAGTGATTTACAGGGAACAGGAAGGAGTTCCTTCTCTTAAGGAAGCTTTCAAGGAACTTAGTTAAACTGAGAGATTAGTTATGGGGAGGACATGATAAAATAGTCTAGAAGAAGGTCAAGGCAAAAGAAGATTGATTCACTGTTTCTGTTCTGTATCAGGTCTTGTTGTCTTTAGGTTAAGCATAGCAAACATTTCCAGAAAGTGAAAACTGAGAAATCATCTTGAGATATGTTGGGAATGTTGCGTCATAATTCTGCTCTGGCCTTTGAACCCATCCCTATCCAGGTAGATAGGCTTGTGGTGGGACTCTGCATTGATCTCAAGAGAGGATGAGGTGTTGGCCTGGTTTATAGTTTCAATAAAAATCAAAAGATTAAACAATAAGTTTTGCTGTTTTTTTTTTTTTTTTTTTTTTTAAATGACACACATTTTTATTGAGCATGGTGAAGTCTGGAAACATTACTTCTGAAATCCAAAGTTTGCTTATCCTTTGTGAAAAGCTGTGAGATCCAAAGAACACTATTCAAATCTCAAGTTTTCTCAGTGACAAAAGTGTGCCTAAGCCAGAATTCGAGTAAGTACTCATGGAACACATTTCCAACTCTAAAATGTGAAGCCAGAAGATTATCTGAAACAAGGCTTTTCTAAAAACATATTGGCACTTCAACAAGTTCTGAGCTCCACAAAGTGGAAATGACAGATGCTCAACATTTATATTATTGGGTATCTAATTATGAATCATAGAATCATTAAGGTTGGAAACAACCTTCAAGATCATCAAGTCCAACCATCTACTAAACATCATCATGACCACTAAACCATGTCCCCAAGTGCCATATCTATGTGTTTTTTGAACACCTCTGGGGATGGTCATTCCACCCCATCCCTGGGCAGCCTGTTCCAAGGCCTCACCACTCTCAGTATAGAAATCTTTCTTAATGTCCAATCTAAACCTCCCCTGGTGCAATGTAAGCCCATTTCCTCTTGTCCTATCATTAGTCACCTGGGAGAAGAGAACAACACCCACCTCACTACAACCTCCCTTCAGGGAGCTGTAGAGAGCAATAAGGTCTCCTCTCAGCCTCCTCTACGCCAGACTAAACAGCCCCAGGTCCCTCAGTCTCTCCTCATCAGACATGTTCTCCAGCCCCCTCACCAGCTCTGTTGCCCTTCTCTAAACTCGCTCCAGCACCTCAATGTCTTTTTTATCCTGTCGCACCCAAAACTGAACCCAGTGCTCAAGCTGCAGCCTCACCGGTGCCCAGTACAGGGGCACCATCACTTCTCTACTCCTGCTGGGCACACTGGTTTTGATCCAGGCCAAGATGCCATTGGCCTTCTTGGTCACCTGGGCATACACTGGCTCATGCTCAGTCAGGTGTCCCCCAGCACCCCCAGGTCCTTTTTTGCCAAGGACTTTCCAGCCACTCCTCCCCCAGCCCGTAACATTACCTGGGGTTGTTGTGACCCAAGTTCAGGACCCAGCACTTGGCCTTGTTAAACCTCACCCCATTGACCTTGGCCCATCAATCCAAACTCTGTCTGCAGAGCCTTCCTACCCTCAAGCAGAACATGGACATAGAAGTGTCTGCTTAAGCACTCGAGTTCAACCAATTTGATAACCAGCTGTACTACAGCGTGTATCAACACTTGTAATACCCAGTGAGGCTACTTTCTAACCGATGTTAATGTTTGCTTAAACAACTCCCCAGATGTTCTCACAGAACCCGGTGCAGATCCGCAGCAAATCCAGAGCAACACCATTAGAGTCAATGGAATTACTTCGGATTTCCAGTAATGCAGTTGAGATAAAAATCTGGCCCGGGAGTTACTTTAATTTCAAGAATTTTGTTCCCCTGTGAATTGTCAGAGAATTCTGTGCATTATTTTTGGTTTCAAGTATACTGTTCAGTAAAGTACAGCTCTCAGCTTTTGGGAAAATAAGTCAATGCTTCCTGGAAAGAAAAATCAGAGCGTGCTGTAGCCAGCAACATTGCCATGGTTGGTTTGGTCTTGTAATCTTTTGCATCAAGATCTTTTTCTCCTTTATTGACTTCCACAGATCACTTGTAGACTAATGGTTGTGGGGTTTTTTTTGGGTTTTGTTTTTGTTTTTTTGGGGTTTTTTTCTTTTTTTTTTTTTTTTCTTTTAGATTCTGAATGTCTACTGATTTCAGTAAAAGCTAGAAAGAGGTCAGAATGGGCTTTTTGATTGGTGGACAATACCATCATACTGTATTATCGGTCTTGGTCTAGAGCTTTGTAGGATTGCAGCCATTAAAACCAACCCTAGTGACAAGTCAAGGGGCACTGGGTTTCAACCAGAGAAGAATAGATTTAGATTGGATGTTAGAAACAAGTTCTTTGCCATGAGGGTGGTGGAAGACTGGAACAGGTTGCCCCGGGAGGTAGTTGAGGTCCCATCCCTGGCCATGTTTGAAGTGTGGCTCAATGAGGCTCTGAGCAACCTGCTCTAGTTGCAGATGTCCCTGCTCAGTGAAGGGGGGTTGGACTGGATGACCTTGAAAGGTCCCATCCAACCCAAACCATTCTATGATACTATCTAGCTCTATATGCCTGTGTACAAATGATTTACATAGACACAGAAGTCCATTGATACCCTATTGAGAAAATGCTTATGTTAGTGTCTGTTGTAACTCCACGCTTTCTCAGGAATGAGAGATAAGCATGAACACAAGGAGAAATCATAGAATCATAGACCCTTGTCCAACCTCACCTGGAATGTTTCCAGGATGGGCCATTGACCACCTCTTTTGTCCACCTTGGACAGTGCCTCACCACCCTCACTGTAAACATTTTCTTTCTTCTATCTAGTCTGAATCTCCCCTTTTCTAGTTTCAAACCATCACTCCCTGTCCTGTCCCAACAGGCCCTGCTCAAAAATCTGTCCCCATCTTTCTGACAGACCCCTTGAAGAACTGAAAGGGCTCGAGAAAGTGTCCCCAGACCTTTCTCTTCTCCAGGCTGAATAACCTCAGCTCTCTCAGCCTGGCCTCCCACCAGAAGGGTTCCAGCCCTCAGGTGATTTTTATGTATAAGGATATTTTTGTTAGAAGCTGCTGTGAAGCGAAAGGAGGAAACATGCTGGGCAGATGCTGCTACCCCTAAATATTTGGGTGTGTCTTTGGACATGGGGGGATGGGTTTTGCCTGAGTTCAGCCCCATTTTACAAAAATTTCCATTCAGGAATCTCTGCTTCTGTGACTTTGATTGGATTCAGTGACTCTGTAGCTAGTAATTTTGTCATCTCACGTTGCAGGGCTTATGAGCCTAACTGGTGAAGTACCAGGGAGATGGATGTCTGCATTCACACCGTGCAGTGCTGACAAGCAAGTTGAATCAAAGCCCATGTTACAGCTCTGCATTGAGTTGATGTAGAATAATCCCTCCTTCTGCCTTTCTCTTTTATTTTCCCACTCCCAGGTTTATTGCAGCCTTAGTATGTTGTTTATTTCCTCCACACATTGTTTCCTGGCTCTTTTGCTTTCCAGGATCTTCTATCGTTTCACCTTGTCCCACATCCTAGTGCCACATTTTCCCTGCTCTCCATACTTTCCACTTTCTTCCTCAGACCTATGGTTCTGAAAAATCTCTTCTCTTTATCCTTGCAAAGACAAACTTGTGGGTTTTTTTATTATCTGCCCTTTATTACATACCATTTAGTCACAAGGTCTAAAAGGAAAACTAAATATCCAACATATTCAGATGGACAAAATTTATTCCCTCTTCCTGCTGCCTAAAGCATCCTAAGATACCTCCTACTGCAGAACTATGTAGGTGTGGGCTCGGCTGGGCCACTGCAGAATGTGTCATCAAAGACTAAGAAAGCAGCTTCAAGTGACACTTTGCTCCCAGCCCCCGGGACTTTTTATTCAGTAGATTTTGGTCCTAACCTTTCCCCAAGCAAGCAGCTTCCTATGGCTTATTGAGGTTAATGTATTTCCATTTTGGCTGCTCCTTTCTCTTTTGCTTTGGTTATTTTTAGGTGACTCAGTTAAAGCAGATCTTTTTCAATTTTTTACGGAACTGTGTTGAAGGTGTTCAGAGAAGAAAAACTCTTTTACACGTAAAGGCACTTTGTAAGGAAAGGTATAAAGAAGACCCGTAACCAGAAGCTTAAACTAGGAGAAGTAATATATTTATAACAGCAGGTGACTGACAGTGAGAGCCACAGATGCACCATCTCTTCAGGATAATAGTTGGTATTATTCAATTAATTATTTTTTTATCAGAAAATGCACGAGTCGAAATTGTAGCTTTATGCATCAACATTCTTATATCAGTGACTTTCACTCAAAAGAATTTTTTTTTTTTAATTTAGTTTTGACCATTCTTGATGTTTTTATCTTTTAAAATCAGCTTTATTTTTTTCTCTGAAAAAAAGCCCCCACAAAACGGATTCCAGAACAATGCAATATCAATGCCATAAATAAAGGTCAAATTAAGGCCCTGGGCACACTGCTGTTTATGCGCTTTTTTTTGTAGATGTGCCTTTATTCTTTTTTTCCTAAACATATTTGTTTTTAATTTCACCTTGCTAGATGTAGACTTTGGGGTTTAACTGTGTTATAATGATCTCAAGAGCGCAGTGTGAGCACCTTGGCACTATCAGCATTTGCTGTAACTCTGACCTTCATGTCATCTCCCAGTTTTACCAGCACTAATTTTATAATTATTTCTAAGGCATGATCACTGTGCTGCATATCATTTCTGGTTGAAGTCCATCTTAATCCCGTTATCGTTTGCTGTGTTGATGCTGTGTAGCACTTTTTTTTTTTTAAATTAAAACATTTATATCATAACTGAGAGAGTTGGGGTTGTTAAGCCTGGAGAAGGCTCCAGGGAGACCTTCTTGGGGACCTTCAGTCCTTCAAGGAGCCTGGCAGAAAGATGGGGACAGACTTTGGAGCAGTGCCTATTAGGACAGGACAAGGGGTGATGGTTTGAAAGTAAAAGAGGGAGATTTAGAATAAAGAAACCAAAGGATATTTTTACACTGGTGGTGGTGAAACACTCTCACAGGTTGCCCAGGGAGATGGTGGCTGCCCCATCCCTGGCACCATTGCAGGGGAGGTTGCCCGGGGCTCTGAGCACCCTGCTCTAGTTGAAGATATCCCTGCTCAGTGCAGAGGAATTGGACTGGATGACCTTTAAAGGTCCCTTCCCACCCAAACCAGTCTGTGATTCTATGAAATCAAACATGAAATGTTTATTGTATCTACAAAGTTTCCTTTGTCAGCTAAACTTGTAATCTCATCAAAGAAAGATGTTGGGTTTATATTTGACCTGTTTTCTACAAAAACATGTTGATTGGCACTAATTATATTCCCTACCATTTGAATGTCCTTTCTTGTTTGTTTGTTTGTTTGTTTTTGTTTTTATCCAAGAACAAATTGGCGCAGTGTTGCGTGTGTTGTCTTACTTGTCCCTTTTGAAGTTCAGCAGGAAACCGATGCTCATTTCCTCTTTTAGAATATGCAATACTAACCATCCTGGTTGTGTGAAAACCTCTGTTTTTCCAAGAACTTGAAAAAATAAGCAACTTTGGGTTTATTATCCAGTTCTTCATGCTGAAGGACTCTCAACTGCAAAACTTAAGGCTCAGTTTTTGCATTCCTTAAACGAAGTGTCGCAGATTTATTATTATTATATTTTTAATATGGAAAATACAATATTTTCCCCAGTTGTGTTTTGTGGAATTGTCTGAACAGTTATCATGGAAAATTTGCAAAATTAATTGCCTCCAGCAAATACAATTTCATTGCAACTTTCAGCCCTAAAGGTAAAGTTTCACAGAGCTTTAAACATCCCCCCCGCCCCCCAAAAAAAAAAATCTGGAAAAAAGAGGAGCTAGAAAATCACAGTGAGGGATTGTAGCATCGCTCATCCTTCTCCACGTACACACACAAACGTGCACTTTTAATGTCA
Organism: Todiramphus chloris collaris; assembly: GCA_025345505.1. Taxonomy (NCBI): domain Eukaryota; kingdom Metazoa; phylum Chordata; class Aves; order Coraciiformes; family Alcedinidae; genus Todiramphus; species Todiramphus chloris. Next base: position 924,993 of record JANVCC010000018.1, read on the forward strand.
TCTCCCTGGTTCGACTTTCTGCAATATTTCTTAATTTTGTCTTAATCAGCTAATTATATCTTGGATGATTATTTTTTGTCCAGCATTTCTTGCCGTTATATATACGTGGTTGCTATTTGATGTGCCTATGGTCCTAGGAAATAAATTTTCCCATTATCCCATCATATAGGAAAAACCTTCAGTGCAGAATTTGTGGATTTAACAGGGCTGGAGGAAAACCTGGTTTGTTCCATTGCCCTCTAGTGGGCTCGCAGCACGTTTGCAGTGCCATGAAATGCAGGAGCTCGTTTGCCTTTCCCTTTGTGTGCAGCACAGAGCAGTCTTCTTGCCATTTGAGCATCCTGAAGTTGTTTGTCCACATTTGGGTAAGCTGCACTTGTATACTGGATAAAGTGGAATTATCCGACTCGTGTTTGGAAATGATGACAACAGGGGATTGGGTGGGGTTTAGATTTTGCTGTGGAAAAGAGGAAGATGAGCGTTTCCTGAATGAATATTATTTACCAAGTGAGTTTTGGGAGTGACACTCGTATACGATGACCTATCATTTAAATACACACAATCTAGAGGAGACATCATTTTTAGGCATCATCTTTTGCTGTATATAATTATGCATTCATCACGCAGTCTAGCTGAAGGAGGGCATGGCAAATGTTTCATCCCATTCATTTGTGAATTGTCCTTCCATCTTGGAGTGGAAATCTTCACTGGCATCCACAGGGGCTGATCATCACATGTGTGCAGGTCCACTTGCAGGTGCAGAGATGTTGAAGGGCCATGAGAGTCCATGGCTCCACATCTTGAACTTGCTGAGCATCTTCAGCCTTGCTGGTGCTCACGGAGACGATGAGCGCTCCGCGCCTTTGTGAGCAAACTCTTCCCTATTGTCACACTCAGTGCTTGGCACTGGACAGAGACCACAGAAGTCAACGGAACCTAACTCTCTTTTTGAAAATAGAAAGAATGTGACTTTCCCCCCCTTTAATTTCACTGCCAGATAATGTTCCAACAGATATATCAGTAAGGTGCATTAGGCGGAGTGAATTAGATACGTACAAGACATACCAAGGGAAGGAGGAGGGGGCAATAATGCTTGTGTTGGGGATCATAACAACATTAAGAATGACCTTTTGTGAATTAAAAAGCCAAAACAAAACTTGAGGCATAGTTACTAATTGTGAATGGTAAGATCAGAGAAAATCATTCAGTTCTCCAGACTGGTCATTACTGTGCTCTTCTCAGTGATGTCCAGTGATAGGACAAGGTGCAACGGGTGCAAGCTGGAACACAGGAGGTTCCATGTAAACGTAAGGAGAAACTTTCATGGTGAGGGTGATAGAGCCTGGAACAGGCTGCCCAGGGAGGTTGTGGAGTCTCCTTCTCTGGAGAGATTCCAAATGCTCCTGGACATGTTCCAGTGTGACCTAATCTAGGTGATTCTGCTCTGGCATGGGGCTTGGACTAGATGATCTTTTGAGGTCCCTTCCAACCCCTAACATTCTGTGATACGTTTATTTTGAGCTAAAAGGCAATGCATGACTGAATTATGGCTTGTTAGTCTTAGAACTTGTGTGATTTCTTTCTGTAAAATGCCTGCCTAATACATATTGACTTTGTACAATGTCATATTTCTGCGCTATCCTGGAAGGAGAGGAAAGGAAAAAGCTTTACAGGGCAATTTTGAAGTGGCATCACAGTTCTGGCTTGGATAGTTGTTTGAGGTCGGTCATTCATTTAGCATCGTGAGGAAACTGCAGCTTTCCTTAGAGAGCAGAGCAGGGGCGGCTCGAGCACCTGTGCAAAAGAGACGAAAGCACATTTATTTCTACGTCCGTGTTTGCGGATGCGCGTTGAGAGAGTAGGGGAAAAAAAAAAAAAAGGAGAAAAGAAAAATTGCAGCTTTGCACTTCAAAAATGACTCACTCCCTCTGGTGGGAACATTTAATTCTGAATGTGTGAATGCTGCTTTCCTTCCTCCTCCTCCTCCTCCTCTTGCATCCACCCCTAACCCCCCCCCCCCCCCGCTGTATCGCATTCATCTTGCTTCGTGTGACATCTGCTCCGTGTGCTGCAGAGCAGCACTTTGGTTTCTATGGTAGCTGCTGTAGCCAGTAGACCCACAGACCGGCTGGGGAGAGGAGGAAGAAATAGCCCAAGGTGGATGGATTCTGGTGCACGATGGCCGTTTGTCCTTGGGTGGCAAGCTGGGATGTGTTTGAAGAAGCTGTCCCAAGGGTAGGTTGTTTCCATGGCCAGCAACTGCCTGGGCATTCAGAGCCAGGGATATTTGCTTTCTCCTCCAGCATGAAGTGGCTGAAGGACAATAATCAAGTGGAGGGTGTGAGGAGCAGCAGATTGTGGGGTTGGTTGAACTTCACTCTGTGTTTCCTTTTGTCTTGTTTAGGTCTCCAATTCTGCAGCCAAAAGTCCTCAGCTTCTGCTTTTCAGGTGGTGAAAATGCAGATGCCAGGCCTAAGATATTATAATTGTCTATTTATAACATAGTTTGTCATTAGGATTGCCATGTCATTTTTTAAACAAGAGAGGATAATGCCACTTCACAATCTACACCTATAGCTGTGTCGTTGGGTTTGGTTATTTTTTCTTTGATTTTAAGCACAGTTCTTCCTTGATTTGTTCTGTCTCTGAATTCATTAAGAAGCCTGAATTAGCATCTTGCCATATCTTCTGTGCCTTCTTCTTGCCTCCCTCCCCTCAGGTATAAGCACCAGAATTCTGAGTTGTCTCATTTCAGCTACAACAGGTGGAATAAAATACAGAGCCCACTTATTAGTTTTTTTTTAATACTTTATATATTCAGATCAGAATATGATTTGTGTTTTGTGGTTGAAATACCCATGAAGTTTGTCATTCAAGTTGCAATGTCATGGCTCATGTGCCACCTCTTACCATGGGGCACCGTGGCTCAGATACATTCATTATCAACGTTACCATGTTGGACCATTACGAAGATATATTTATTTTAGAACAATCCCTACATGGGAGACCAACCCTGCAGGAGACAGAATTCTCTAGTAAAATTAATATGGACTTGACAAATGTGAGAGGAAAAGTTGTCAGGGATTAACACCTCTCTTGTTGCCCGTGTCCAGTATAATAAAGGGCATGTGTCATGTGCCAGTGTGTGGTATGGGAGGTCATGGATGATCCCTGGGCTTTAACACGTCTTCAGAGAGACAGCTACTAGCGCAGTGGGGTACAGTTACTGTTGGCTGTACTTTAGAGAACTGTGAATAGTCTTTTTTTTAATAGAAGATGAAGGAGTTCTTTTCATATCCTTGCTTCTATTACTCATTTTCTTTGAGAAATCTTTTCTTTTGTTCTATTTTCTTTAAATGCTTGGAATTCCAGGTAGCTAAGGCTAAGTGTTCCTTCTGGTGTGAACACCATTTTGCATCTTCAGGCATGACTGCCATACCTTGTAGGATTGTATTATCTAGCGGTGTTTGTACCTTGCATCTTTTCCATTTTGTCAGTTATTCCCCCTTAATCCTATATAATCTTTCTTGGAGTCTTTATCAGCCTGCCAGATCTCAGATCCCCCCCCCACCCTCAGTCTTGTTTAAGTAGCTGTCAATGGCATGATATGTTCTCTAAAGCTCCACTCTGTTGTCTGTGGCTCTCTGGTGCTGCTCTAAAATAACACCAATTACACTTTATCAGAAAAAAAAAAAAAAACCAAACAAACCCAGCACAGAAATTTATGCCAAAAGATGAGGAAGAACTTTTAACAGGATCTATAGTTACATCTCCATTTTGAAGTGCTGCTTGGATGCCTGTTCTACTCTTAGTCTTACTTCTCTTCCCATCTGTTGTATGGAGCCTCTTCCAGTTGCATGGAAATCCGATTCTAGTGCCACATCTTTAAGGACATTTCATGTCTATATATTGTTAATAGTCCTTCTAATAAAACCGTTTGGGTTTTTAGTTCGTTTGGTTGGGTTTGGGTTTATTGTGTTTTTTGTTGTTGTTTTAGGTTTTGTGTTTTTGTGGTTTTGTTTGTTTGGTTTAGGGTTTTGTTTTGTTTTGTTTTGGGTTTTTTTTCTAAAAGAAGACAGAAATGAGAAGCTTCATTGTTTTTTAAACTGAGACAATGTCTGACTTCAATCCCTTGAGTTACCTTGAGGTCATATTGGGTAGCTAAATCCCACACAGGCCTTCTAAAGGTACCTGTAAAAAGGAGCTAAGTATTTCTAAAGGATAGTTAAGTTGCCTGAGTCCTGTTCCTGCCTCGCTGACAGAGGGCACCCACTGTAGACAGCACCTAGTTTCTCTCAAATGACCAAGTATAGAATGGTTTGGGTTGGAAGGGACCTTTCAAGGTCACCTGGTCCAACCCCCCTGCAGGGAGCAGGGCCATCTGCAGCTAGAGCAGGGTGCTCAGAGCCCCGGGCAACCTCCCCTGCAATGGTGCCAGGGATGGGGCAGCCACCACCTCTCTGGGCAGCCTGGCACAGGCTCTCCCCACCCTCAGCACCAACAATTTCTCCTTCTCTCCACTCTAAAGCTCCCTCTTGGAGTTTCAACCCAGCCCCCCTTGTCCTGTCCCCACAGGCCCTGCTCCAAAGTCTGTGCCCATCTTTCTGCCAGGCCCCTGGCAGTGCTGCCAGGCCCCCAGAAGGTCTCCCCTTGGGGAGCCTTCTCCTCTGCAGGCTGAACCCCCCCAGCTCTGCCAGCCTGGCTCCCAGCAGAGGGGTTCCAGCCCTCCCAGCATTGCTGGGGCTCCTCTGGCCCCGCTCCCCCAGGTCCCTGTCTCTGCTGTGCTGAGCACTCCCGAGCTGGCCCCAGCACTGCAGGGGGGTCTCTCTCTCTGCCCAGAGCCCTGGGAGCAGAGGGGCAGGATCCCCCCCCTAAACACTACACACCCCAGAGCAGTGCTGTTCATTGCTGTGAGTTCAACTGTACCTGATTTCTCTGGGAGCTGAGATCAGCCCACATTTCTCAGTATTTGTCCCTGAACAGTCAAAGACCCCACAGCCCACTTAGGAGGAGTGGATCATGAATTCTGCTTGTAGAAGAGTCCACATCAGGAGAGGGAAGGTTCGGCTGAGCAGTTTCTTGGAGAAAGTTAAGATTTTTTGCCTAAAATGCTGCTGGGAAGAAACTGAGCGTGATGAGGAAGGATGTAAGACAAGCAGTAAAACCCCAGATCCTAAGGGCTGCTTGAAATGGTGCAGACACCGGATTTATTTAGGTTATAAGTTAGCTACTGTTGTAAGTTCCTCAGTCCCAGCATGGCTTTCATTTTACATACATTGCACCGTGCTCATGCTCTCCACTTCCATTTGCTCTGTTGGCTGCTGCCTCAGTATGTATAGTTAGTGCTACTGCTCCTAGAATAATGCATAATAAGAGTCTCTTTCCTATTAGAGTCTGTGACATCTTGGTTGTAGGTGGAGCACAGTTATATTTACATTTTGTGATGTCTCTTTTGCACCAGTTTTTGTTTTTTTTTGTTCTTGAGATCAGTAATTTTCTGACTTCCATGTCCATGTATTGATCAGTGGTTGAAGATAATATTAAAAATGGGATTAGCACGTAAGCAATGATACATTTAAAAGTGTCATTCATCATTCCGCAGAGGCCATCATTAATTTAATTTGTTTAATTAAAATAGCCCATTAAAATGCTGGTGCTGGATTTAGTTACTGGCATAAAACCACTACTGCCTTCCTTTTTGTTAATGGGACATAATATTATACAAGGTCTCAACAACTTCAACATTTTGCTAATTGAGTCGGCAGTTCAATTTGAAATTAGTGCTGCTGGGAAGAACAAACAAATCAAATACAGAACCTAGTTAGCATTTAAAACTTAAAACGGGGGGTTTCCTTATTTTCTCTTTAGCGGATGTGAGCAGGAGGTCAGGTTGTTATGTGAACATTAAAAAATGTCATCACCCGACCTGCTGTACGCCTGACAGTGCGTCATGTTTACACTGACAGAAAGAAGCAAACAAAACAAAACGAAAAGGTAATGAGGTAGAGCACGGAGGGGCTGCGAAATCTTCTCTGCAATGTTTATTAATGCTGCTGGTTCAATAGAAAAATGGAACCTGCAATAAAATGCTGCCTCGTGTTCTTCCCGTTTCAACTCGTGCTTTTGGAATTTGCCCATGGTAGAAAAGACAAAAATGAAATTATTCCATACCTGAGCAGAAAGGCACAATAATCTATCCATGGATATAAACAGCTTGAATTTCAAGTGTGGTTTTGAAACACTGCACACAAAATGGAGAAAGTCTAGTTTTGGCCCCTCGGTGAAGTCCTTATCGTTAGCATTGCAGCCATAACCTTCCCTGAGGGTTTTTCTTCTGCCTACGGCTGTTCTGGTTCTTCCTCGTGCAACCTTCCCTCTTTGGGTGGAGTTTGTGCTTCCTCCAAGTGAAACCCCCAAACCTTTTGGTTTTGTGTGTCAAAAAAATACACTATGTGCTTTTGCTCAGGGCTGGCTGAGGCAGCCTGGGTGACCTCCACTGGTTCCTAAAGCTTCAACACAGAGGTCTGATGGCTCATTAATTCTGTAGTAGATACTAGGGTAAAAATTTAGTTGCCTAACTTAGCACCTGGTGCAATTTGAGATGCTTCAGGATATCTCAGACATGCATATGGGGCTGTCAGATATGTCTAAGGACCTGCAGGAGTCCAGCATGCTTCTGGTTCAGTGTCTGGAGATCAAAACAACGTATCTATAGACAACTGAACCCGACCTCCAGTTCACTCTCAGATACCTTTGCTGTAGGTTTGTGCAGAACAGGGTCACAGAATGGTGCACCATTTTTCAGTGGTGCCCAGTAATAGGACAAAGGGCAACAGGCACAAACTAGAACACAGGAGGTTCCACCTAAACGTGAGGAAGATCTGCTTTACTTTGAGGGTGTCAGAGCCTGGCCCAGGCTGCCCAGAGAGATTGTGGAGTCTCCTTGTCTGGAGAGGTTCCAAACCCACCTGAACACAAACCTGGGCAACCTGTTCTGGGTGACCCTGCCTTAGCATGAGGGTTGGACAAGATGATCTCCAGAGGTCCCTTCCAACCCCACCATTCTGTGATTATGTGAGTGAGTTACAACTGAACACCTTCCTTGGGCTCTGTTGTTCTCTGTTGTGGTTGCACGTGAAAGCTATGCTGATAATGGTGTACTAAACATGGCTATGGTCTCAGTCCAAGTGCTGTCGTGCCACCGTGCACACTCTTTGGTTGTTAGCATGGTTGCTGGCATGCTTTTGGCCCTGTCTCACTAACAATCTCCAAAGCAATACTCATGAGAGATCTGAGGGTGACAAGGTGAAGGACAGCTCCCGAGAGGCAGTTTCAGCATGACCAGACCGTTGGGAATAGGAGAGTCTGGTTGCTTGGACGTGAGCCCAGCTGCACTGCCTGGCCTGTGGACCACATAATGAATAATGAATGATTCAGCACACTTTATTTTCCAGTATGAATGAAGCCATTCCACATCCAGAGTTACTTGTGTGAATGAGAAGGACCGTAGCCTTTGATCACTGTGAAATCAAGGAATTCTCTTCTCCATGAAGAGAATTCTCTTCTCCACAGTTATTTTAAATCCTGCACTTCACTTCGATGGGTGTCATTTTGCCTGTTGAGAAAACTGATGGAAATGTTTAGTGAAATCAACGTCAGAACCTTCTCTGCTGGTTGGAGGTTTTCAGATGCTCCAAGCAATGAGAAGAAGGGGTGGGACCTGGGGAGACTTCTAGGTGATGCTGTGATGTAGCAAGGAGGTTCAGGGGTGTAGACCTGGGATCTATTGGCCAAGTCGTTTTCTATAGAACTGGGGAAGTGGAATCGTTACGATAATATGGAAGACAAAAGTTCAGACCTGTCTGCAGTTTTGTGTACAACTCCAGTCACTCATCCAGGACAGAAGGGGGGAAAAGGGTGTTTAAGGTAAAGAAAAATGTTAGCACAAATCCAGGTGGGTACATATGAGCCATCTTTACATTCAGGTTTGGAAATCAGATGATCTATCATCATTAGAGCAGCTGGGTTCAGAAAAAGCTGCCCAAACAGAATAGAAGGGGTAAGGAATCTGACGATTTATGCAACAGTGCTTGCAAAGTTCATGAAAGGATGCACATGAGCTTCCAGTGGCAGGAAACTCAGTTTGATAACACAGGAAAAGGTCTTTCAGACCTGTGGCCGTATCAGTGAAAAGTGCTACTACTTCATAAACTGATTTATCCTCATTTTATCCCTATTTTAAAAGACCTGGGACTGCATTAAGCCATTATACTGCATCCCAAGCCTTGTCTTTATGTATGTATAGATTCATTTGGGAGAACCATTACTTGGTTCATCAGTTTTCCATTTCCCAGACCTTATGGTACACTGTTCTGCGTGTCCCACTATTCACAGCTGTTTGTGTCATCTCACAAGTTGCAAATCCTGAGGTACTTAAAGGACATGATGTACAGAAAATAAGCAAGTTCATGGCCAGAAGATACTCTGCTGATGGTAGAAAACTAGGTTTCCTGGGATCATACACTGACAACGAGTCAACTTGCAAATGTCTGGCTGTCAACATCATCATAAAATACATTATCTAAAATGTACAGAACCACAGAATAGTTTGGGTTGGAAGGTACCTTAAAGATCATCTCATTCCAACCCCTCTGCTATGGGCAGGGACACCTCCCACTAGAGCAGGTTGCTCAAAGCCCCATCCATCCTGGTCTGGAACACATCCAGCGATGGAGCATCCACAACTTCCCTGGGCAACCTGTTCCCAGTGTCTCACCACCCTCAGAGTGAAGATGGTGAAGTTAACTGTGAAAAAAAATCATACACTGACCACAGAACTCCCAGCATCTTAATGATGACAATGAACAGAGAAAGCTTAACATGTCTCTTTCTCTGCAAGGATCATAATGTAAGATGGCTTCTTGTCTTTGCTGATTATGCCTGATGAAACTCTCCCTGGTTTATATACATATGTATATATGTTTCTTTTATTTTTACCATTCCCATATGTCAGTTAAGTTCATAAAAGTGTGTCTGATAAAAGGTTCAGTAGAGAGACCCCTATTAACTTGGAGAGACATCTCAGACAGATAAGCACATTTAGGTCCTTGGTACCTTACATGTCAACTTGGGTAATAAACAAGAAGACATTAATAAAACTGAGCATGAAAATATTCTTGCAAATTATACGTGGTAACCTAAACAGAAAGTCCTGATTTTAAAGTTCAGGTGTATTTTTTGTCCGACAGAAGTGACAACACTGTGTCCTGATTAGCCAACCAGTTCACCAACAAGTTATAGATTTAGGGTTTATTTCCCCCGGTGAATCTAGAGTGAATACAGATCACAAACAGGTAAAATATTGAAATATCACAGATATTGAATGCACAGAATAAAAAGGGCTATATTCATGGAGTAAAGTGCCATCTAGTCTGTGATGGGTTGCAAAAGGGGTTGTAGATCTTTTAAACAGATCCTCATTTCCACTTTCAGGCTCCATTTTGCCAAAGACATCAACACTTGATATAAGTACTAGATATTGATGATCCGTGGTGTCTTCTGCAGGACCAGAGGTTTCCTGACAGTAATCATATTTAATTCAGATGATCAGTGTCTCTGAAAACAGTACTGAATGTTGCAGCGTATCCCTGATGTGGAGATATGAATTGCAAATGTGGTTTGAATTTTTTTTTTTTTTTTTTTTTCTTTTTAAACTACTAGGTTAATTATTGCTTTGATTATAGAGCTAGAATTGCCATCTGTCACAAGCTCTGTGGGATGACCAAGCTTATTTTGGCATAGTGTTTTCCTACATATAATGTTTATTATTCCCAAAATAGTAAGATGTGGGACAGATACTATCATCCTGGGACAACTTGTCATGTGATGACTTTACTCATAACATCATACCCTACTGTAATGCAATTACATTTTCATGTGACACGCTATTTAGGCTGTGAGCTGCATGATATTATATTGTGCACAGAGTTGTGACACAGATAGGGAAAAAACGCCGCATCTGACTGACATATCTGTTTAATTAATGTTATTTCCATGTAATGAGGGTCTAGCAGTTAGCCAGTAGCTTTCTTGAAAGTTGAGAGCACTTGGGAAAATAGGATGTTACCGTCAGATTAAAATATCTTAATTTTGTTAAGGATCCTCCTTCAGATCTATCACAGAACAGCCCTCTTCTCCTTTGCGTTGGGCAAGTCTCCTGGTGCTGGCTGCTGTTGCTGTATTACAAGGGGGGAAAAATAAGCGTAAACACATCCCATTTTGTTTGAGGCTTTGCAGATAAAAGTGAATATTTAACTATCATCCTGAACTGAAAATACTTCCAGGTGAGAAAACACAAATCTGTGGAAGTACCACTGAATAAACAGGCAGATGTATTATCCCCTAGCTCGAGTGTTAATTGAGCTTGGGCTCTAATTCTGGGGTAATACATGCCTGTGATGAGGGCTGCAGCTAGCAGGAAAAGTTTCAAGCCCCTTGCTGTGTAAAGTCTGGGAAAAAAAAAAATGCACATTCTGAGCCAGAAGTAAATTAAAGGATCGTTTTACACACTAGCAAGTTAATATAGTGGTACCACCAAAGCCTCTTGCAGGTGTTTTTCCTTTAAAAAATAGAGGAAAACTGCAGGATGTGTCACTCTTGCCTATTAGCTGCTAAAAAGATGCCTCTATGCCTTCTCATGCCATTCCACCCTGTCACTTACTCCTTGCTTCTTCAGGCTTTTCCTTTGTATTTTTTGATCTAGAAACAAACAAACAAAAAAAGTGATGTTTCAACCCAAGACATGCCTGAGGAATAACTTCAGAATTACTGGGTTTTTAAAAAGTGTTTCGCATTAAGCTAATCAACCCTAAATGAGAGGGCCAGGGTGTTACCTCCTTTTTCAGTTTATTGAAGAGATGATGATGGAAATCCTTAGGACCGTTTCTAATTGCATAAAAAGAAGGTAAAATAAAAGAGAAAAAATTAATTGCCAGCAGCCTAGCTTTCATGGCGAGCTGTACTGACAAAATGTGGTGTTTGTCTATAGGCAATGAATAAAGTGCATGTGATTTCAAACTCCGGGAGATGAGAATGTAAAATCTGTAGCAGGTCTCTTGTCACTGCCTCTTCTGGTTGACCAGAAAAAAATCCTTTGGATTATTTTTTTGTTGTTGTTGTTGTTTTGGTTTTTTTTTTTTTTCCCTTTTTTTTCACAGTTTTGCTGTGGAATACTCTGTGCAAATAAGCTTCAAAACCTGAGGTACCAAGCTTTTCAATGAAATTCCCATCAAAGCCCCAAATAGAAAAATCAATACGGTTCATCTAGCATTTCTAAAGTTGCTGAAATACTGCCTGAAAAAGGACAAGCTGGCAGTGGCTTCCCCACCCCCCCCCCCAAACTGCTGTGTTAAGGATTTAAAAAATCTGATATTTTAGGGTCTCACCTTTGAAACTTGAAACAAACTTAGCAGCTTGTTTTCCTCCCCTTCACGCATCCAATATGATGTCTTAGAAACCTTAGGAACCGAGTTATTACTTTGTGTGTGTGTGTGTGTGTGTGTGTGTGTTTGTCTTTCTGCAGCTGTTTTGCCAGTACAATACCAATAAAAGCAAATTTCTTCCTTGGGCAGCGGTGCTGAGGACCTGTCAGATGCACTGGAGCACATGGATCTGCTCGTGTTCCAGAGGACACCCTCCAGCCATGCCCGAGGCGGTGCTTGCAAGTCCCCGGGTGCAGGGCAGAACTCTTTCCGAGGGTGAGCCTCAGAGGATGCTCCGGAGATATTCAAGGAGATTTGCAATTTCAGATGAGGTGGCAGGATCGGGTCCCTGAAGCACTGCAGACGTTTGGGTTTTTTTGGTTTTTTTTTTTTTTGCTTTGCAAGCGGGTGCAAGAAGCGGTGGCAAATGGTGAGCGTAGCTGCCGCGTCAGCATCATTTTAATTGAATAGATATTGCTTTATTTAGCTGTACGGGTAGGATGGCTTGCGTTATTTCTTTAAATGAAGGACTGGAATGCAAATGGAGTGCGTTTAAAGTGCGGAGAGCAAAGGATGGCATTAAGAGTAGGAGAAAAACATCCAAATGAAACAGAGAGCAAAAAGTTGAGTCTTGGTGATACGGCCGCTTACGGCGAACTGGGTTGAAATGCACGTTCTCCCATTATCCTAACTCCTCCTGTGCACACAAATCGCATTCCCAGCTTATTTGGAGCCCGTGCAGTGTTAGCACAGTCACCGGGGTGTTTGGGCAGCATTATTAAAATGGCATTAGTATGCAGCAAGGTGCTCCTCGCCCTGCTAAATCACTGTGTAAAGTGGGCCTACAAGCTCTCCCTCTCTTTGTTATGACAGCATTACTCTGATGCAAGACTAATAAGACTTTAAAAGTAGAGAGCTAAATTAGGTAGATGGGAAGTGAAGGCAGGGGTAGAGACTGAACCGGACTGATGGAAAAGAGTGGGCTGGTGGGAAAGGCAGGGAGAGAGTGAACGTAGGCAGGGAGAGGTTCCGGGGAGCTGGGCTATGTGAACTCAGCACAAGAGGCCTGAGCAGGAAGGGAATTGAAGCTCGCTCTGTGTCTGGCACAATAAAGATGGCTGAAGTGTCAGCATTAAAAAAGAAAAATATGAAACCCCCCGATATTTGCAAAACGAGACGATGCGTGTGAAATGATGCATGTGGAAAAGAAGAGGGTGAGGAGTAAGGAGGACGTAATGCACAAAGCAAATAGATAAATGGCTGAAAAATCAGAATATTTCTGTTAGAAGGGGAAAACATTCAAGTCATCTTTTTTTTTTTTTCCTTTCCCTACAGTCTTGTAGCTCAAGAATGCTTCTAACCAAACAGAACGCCGTATTCCTGGTCCTAGATGGTATTTTTTAACACTTGCCAAATGGTGTCTGCTAGCTTGTAACAGATGTAAAAGATTATTTCCCAAATCTGCAAGAATTGTCACTTTACACTTGCAAAGTGAAGACGTCTTGACTGGAAATACAGGAAGAATGAATTATGCATAGAAAGTGCTGCATGCCTATTTTTAATGGTGCATGGGCATAGTTTGAAAGACTGCTTGTTTCCTTGGCTTACATTGAAGAAGGGCTGTGAGCAAGGAAAGAATGGGAAGGTGAACAGGGAAATCAGCCGTAAAACCATGAGATTCTTACAGAGGCACCAGTCCATCACTGCTGAGCAGTACTGCTCTGTGAGGAACAAAAATCAGCACGTACGAAACGTTAGTAACTTGATAGCACTGTCACTAATGAAACGGCGTTACGGCTGCAGGGCTTCCCACGTTCAGGCGAGTTCAACGGCTTCTTTATTAATTAGCCACGCAGAAGCAAACCAGAAGCAATCCTGAGCAGAGCAGCGTTCTCCCTTGCAGCGTGGAAGCGGAACGCACGTTTCTTCCCCGCTGTTTTGAAAGTCACAATTTGGAACATCAGGTGGGAGATGCTGACGACTTTCCCACTGTGCTGTCTTGTCACGGGTGATAGATGGCCCAGGCTCCCCCATCAAAGACCTCGCTCATCCCTTGTTTTTATCCAGTTGCAAAGGATGGGGAGAGTGAACAGCTTGCACATCAGAAAGTTTGTATTGGAGGGGAGATTAATGAGATGAAGACGTACTTGCTAGAGACATTTGGCTCCTTAGAGGAGTCTGAATGAAAGATTTCCAAGCAGAGAATGTGTTCAGCTTGTAGCTTCAGTACATGGTCATACAGGACCGATGAGTAAAATCACAATTAGTATTTCATTCTAAATTGAATTTTGACTCCCTCAAACAGATTTCTTTCCAACATTTCTATCATACATTGTAGACAATGTAGGGCAGGTCAGAAAACAAATTCGGTTTCTCAGAAAACAAATACTTTCTTAGACATCATCAACGTTATCAAGGTTTATGTGCTCACTTTTGTTTAACAGGAAAGTTTTAAAATTATTTGATCTGTGTGTGTACGAAAGAGCAGGAATAACCTGAGAGAGGGAGGATTCGTGTATGAAGTCCAGTCTGTGATGGCTGTGAGACTGCTCCCCAGCACTAATTCCCTGATGATCCCAATGAGGTGGGATCTCCTGCCACATTGCATTGACCCAGCCTTATCACCTGCTGAGAAGTGATCCCCACCTTGAGTACTTTTGGTGGCAAACAGCAGATGTGCCAGTTCTGATCTAATGATCATAGATGCTTTAGTGGAGAGCTGTAGAAGAGAAGGAAGTTGACTGAGGCAGCAGGAAGCAAAGCTTGGTTAGGGATTTCTTCCCAGCATCTAGTGACGAATGGGACTTTGATGGGTGTTGCCCTCAGATAATCTTTTCACGGTTTAGGAGACCACATCATCATCCTCTGGTTTTCTTTTCTCTTTTTTATCAGCTTAATCATGGAGAACATCCTGCCTGGTACTGATCTTTGTGTGTGGTGGTGTTGTCTTTGCTATTTAATAACTAATAACTTCATCACAACTGTACAATGGAGACTAAATTGCAGTCAGAGGGGCAAACAGGCCATCAAGAAGACAGTCCACATGCTCTGTGGGAATACCACTACAGAGCTGGGATTTCACACAGGATGTATTTGTCTTCTACTTCTGTAAGAAATAAGTCATTACACAGTAATACCTCTCCTGGCACTGCCTCTTCCTTTCAGAGGGGATGGGAAATTGTGTTCGGCTTCCAGTAGATTGCTTTGGCATGTGCCTAGTGCTGGCATGACTTTGGCAGCTGTAAGACCCAGATGTCCAGTTCTGAATAGTTTATCCGTGGCATCTGGGGAGTCAGTTCTTTTGTGACCTGCCTTGGCCAGCTCGCTTCTTGAAGAAGTTGATGTGAAAACTTATGTACGTTACTTTCTTCTCACTTTAGAAAATCTGATTTATTCTTTGTGGTCTTGAAACTATGAGTCAAAACTGCATCATTATAGGGGGAGAGTAACAGCGAAAACTGTGTTCAGTGAACAAACCACCTGTCTACATTAAATATTTACATCAACACACACTGCCTCTAACAAGTTTTTAGATAACTCTGTGGGTTCGTTAAGAATTGCATCTTATGATCTTGTCGTGTGTATCCCACTCAAGCCTGTAAAATCACAGGGAGTATTAAGGAAGTCCCATTCCAGGATAAAATCACCCTAAAATGTTGGCATGCCCAACTGGTTTTGTAGTGAAAAAGTGAAATCAAGATCCCTTTAAATTCTGAGAATGTGGCTCCTGCCATGTGTCTGCAATCATGACTTTGTGCCCATTGACTCCAAGGGAAGCAACCCGGTTTTGGGTCATAGACCAGGGGGATCTGCTTTTCATCTGTTAACAAAACTCTCTCAGTTCCTTGGTGGGGGGGTGGAATCTTTCGTATATCATGGCAGTGTAATGCTGGGGTTTGTCCGTGTTTTATATTCTCATGCGGTTACATCTCGTGCACTACACATGAAAATCACAGTGACCCCATGCAGACCAATCATTAACTGGTAAAAATAATCACAGCTCTGTTGGTTTCCAGGCATTCACTTTGTTTTATGCTCGCTGAGAATATGACCCCTATCCTTTCAAACCTGCTGTGGTAACAAACCTGGAGCCCAATCCTGCTTTCAGCAAACTCAGGAGACTTCTTGCAAATGGCTTTTAATGGTGCCTGAGAAGGCCCCAGATCTTACAGCTTTCTTTATGTGCTGCTTGCAGTTTTAAGGTTGGGGAATGTGTTAACTGAGCTCTGCTGGGAAGGGGGGAAAGGCAGCGCCGCTGCTCTCCATCCGTGGAAGTACATTTGTTGGGTAGGCTGTGTTCTTTTTAATGCTTTCCTCAAATGCCATTTTGTAACAGTGAAATGCTCACTAAAAATACTAAAATATTTTTAGTTGTCGAGTACAAATCAGATTGAGCTGCACATTTCCCTCGTGAGTAAAAGTGATGAGTTTGTGTTCATTAACTCGGGGCCATCTGGTGCAGACATGCTGCAGTCTGTGAATCAAACATGCATCAAACTCCAGGGATCAGAATATCCGCCAGACCCAGTGTTTGGGGGGCTTGGGTGTGGAGGGAGGAGGACAAGGGTAGTTGACTATAGATTTCACTCTTTGTAAAAATTAACTCTGCTCTACAACCTATTTCGGGATTTAATGTTACGCTGTTGTAAAACTCCATTCCAGGCTCACCAGTGACCGTTCGAGTAACCTTCAGGGGGCAAGTAATTGTACCCGTCATCCCACTATTTTGTGTACAAAATGACTAAATACTCCTGAGTGTTGCTGAATGTTTAACCTCTGAGGTTGCAGCTATGCAGATGCATCCGAGAAATAAATCTAAACAGACATTCTCAGTCAGAGACGTTGCATTCGGTGCAAGTCCAGGGTGTTTTCGCTCACATCAGCATAACTGGATCGTGTTTTCTAGTGTTTTGTGGAAAACTTTGAAAAAGGAGCTGTAATTAGAGGCCCTGGTTCCATCCTAAAGGTCTTTTCCAACTTAAATGATTCTGTGATTCTATGAAATCTGCTCTGAATTCCAACCTGGCAGCCTTTATAAGTTTCTCACCCAAATGTCTCCAGACTTTCTTCTTCCTGCTTTTCCTGTATATGTTTTTTTTCTGGGCTCTACCTTCATCTCTTCTAAGCTGACATCTGTTACGGGTTGCAGTGATAGCTGGGTGATCTCGCAGGGTAGGGAGGAGACAGTTTTAAGCCTGCGTGTATTGTGAGGTGTTCCAAAGTCACTTCACTTGCAAACCTGTACAACCTGTGAGTTCATTGTCACATGACTCCAGCTCCTCCTATCTGCATTACATCATGTTTTCATCATTTTTCATCTATCCACCTTCATATAATCTTGAGAATGACATAGCCTGGGGCTGTGGGAAGCATGGCAACACTTCCTTTAAGTTCTGGGAACATTTGGTATGAACATGGTATGAATAATGCTATGAACATCTCCTGATATGAAACATTTTTTCTCTTGTGAAGAAATGCGTGTGACTTGGTTTCCCTTTTGCTCCTTCCTACCAGGACATGCAAAGTCTGGAGGGGTGAATTTCTTCCCCACAGATGACAAGTAAGAGGTAGTCACAGGCTGGGCTGGTGTGACTGGGCTGAACACTGGGCTGAACACAACCAGTGTGAATGGTGTTACTGGGGAAGGATGATGACAGACCAGTGAATCATACATAGATGTTGCAACTGCAGTCCATGGACGCATAAACCCATCTGTGTCACTGTAAACATCTGCTTATTCCTAACTTCAGTAGGTATTTCTTTCCCTAACACCAGGAGGGGTAAAGTCTACAAGAGGGAGTTGAAATTCTTGTGAGCTGGCTGAAAGAGTCGCAGATAGAGAGAGCCATAAAACAGACAGTGCTGCAGAAGTTGCTCGTATCATTTGAGTTGTTTCAGTTGTACCTTGCAAAATTTTTCCCAGGACAGAAGTCAATCCCTTGAGTATCTCCTAGGTACTTGATGCCTGGGGTGAACTGATTGACCACCCAGAGCTTTTAGAGCAATTCTGCTGGCCAAAGATAGATGGTTACTTTAGCAGGAACTGAATGGCTCTCTGGGCTCCACTAGGCTCAATTAAGCTGCCCACCCATATGGTGAATGCTGTTAAAGATGATCTTGGATATCTGAGATGTCCAGCTAAAGCTGGCAGACGTGACTGAGTACCCACAGGAGATTTGAGTCATGGGAATGATGGTCAGGGGCTGGAGGAGATTCCCTGTGGCATCTTGGATAATCATAGAATCATATAACACTTTGGACTGGGTTGGAAGGGACCTTTCAAGGTCATCTAGTCCAACCCCCTGCACTAAGCAGGGACATCTGCAACCAGAGCAGGTTGCTCAGAGCCCCAGCCAACCTCACCTGGAAGGTTTCCAGGGATGGGACATCGACCACCTCTCTGTCCAACCTGGAACAGTGTTTCACTACCCTCAGCATAAACAGTTTCTTCCTTCTCTCCAGTTTAAATCTCCTTCTTTTAATTTCATACCATAATCCCTTGTCCTGTCACTACAAGCCCTTGTCAAAAGTCCCTCCACAGCTTTCTGCCAGGCCCCTGGCAGTGCTGCCAGGCCCCCAGAAGGTCTCCCCTTGGGGAGCCTTCTCCTCTGCAGGCTGAACCCCCCCAGCTCTCCCAGCCTGGCTCCCAGCAGAGTGGTTCCAGCCATGGGTTCAGTTTTGTGACCCCCTCTGGCCATGCTCCAACAGGTTCATTGTTTAGGCACCTATATCCTGCAGGAAGGCTTTGTTTTCTTTAAAGGGAGCTTAGCAACCTTCTTTTAAATGCCCCTGTCAAAGTTTCTGGAGGAGGATCCTGTTTTATCTGTTTTGGTAGATGTCCTTGGGTGTAAGGTGTGTTTGCCTTATCTGTGGGGTAATTCACTGGCTCATAGTATAGAAGTTGTGTCCATCCTTGCTAAAGACAAGAGCACTGTGTGCCACTAAAGCGGGACCAGCATCTGCTTGGGGTCTGGAGGGCAGTTTTTCCTCTGGGTTGAGTGTGGGCCACTACTGCGGTCTGTCTGAAAATGAGAGATAACACAGCTGATGAAATCCATACAGGAGACAGGTGAAGATTCAGGATCATAGTCTGTCACTGATGTAATAACAACAAAAATAAAATAAAACAATTTTTTTAAAAATATCTATTATTAATATATGAAGGGAGTGAGGGCAGGAGTAAGTAATCACTTCTGAGCAAAGACCATGTTTCCATGACAATACTCCTATCACCAGATAATCCATATAGCATAAGCTCGTCAGTCCTGCTGGGATGTGTTCTGGCACATTTGGAAAGAAAAATTCTGAAGCTCGAACAGAATTAAAGCTTTGAAAAAGTTGTGGTGCTTGTTTGTTTGTTTTTTAAAAGGTCCTCATTCTTTTCATTGCTCTTTTAAATCACTTGACGTACCAGCGGGACCCAGTCAAAGAACACAGCAGTGGTGAGCAGCCCCCTTGTTTCTTTTCTCTGTTCTCTTCAAGTCTTCTCATCAAAATGACCCTTCCTGGTCTGTCTCATAATTTCCTGCCTGGATTCAGTCACTCTGCTCTCCCATTAAGGGCAGTTTTGTGAATGACATCTTCAAGAGCTCATCATTGCTTTCGTTTGCCCGCGAGGGAAATGACTGCTTACTCATCCCCATTAGGAAATTGAGTTTACCTTCCAAGGAAGTTTCTTTTTTGCAGTACTTTGTACTGGAGTCTTTGCGATATCCTCAGTATGCTTGTTGGCTTTTCCTTTGTGCCATGTCTAGGAAGAGAAAGAAATGTTTGTGCTCATTCGCGCAAGAAAGTGAGTGACTTTCAGGCTGTAATAGCTTATTTTTCAAGTAACTTTTTCCATAGGACAAGATGATTCTTTGTCATCTTCTGTTAAAGGGTGTTTCAACGTTGCACCAATTTCTTTCTTTACAGGATCGTTTTTCTCCCTTCAGGCTCATGACGTTTCAGTTTGACTCTTTGAATATGGATGCTAATACAATTCTAGGGTCTGATTCTTTTTGTATAGAATCATAGAATCATTCAGGATGGAAAAGACCCTTGGGATCATCAAGTACAACCATTAACTTTACTAAGTTCACCCCTAAACCATGTCCCCCAACACCACATCTAAATGACCCTTAAACATCTCCAGGGATGGTGGCTCAGCCCCCTCCCTGGGCAGCCTGTTCCAGTCTCTGACTACTCTTACTGGGAAAAATTTATGCCTAATGTCCCATCTAAACCTCCCTTGCTGCAGCTTGAATCCCTCCCCTCTTGTTCTATTGCTAATGACCTGTGAGAAGAGCTCAGCACCAACCACCGAGTATCACCTACCTGTTATTTGAGCTCATTTTAGACTCACTTTGTGGCTTCTTTGTGCAGTGAGTGCAGCAAGTTGAAACAAATCAGGTGCATTGTTGTTGTGGAAGAAAAACTAAAGGTTCATCACAGCACTTGACTTGGCATTGCCTTGAGAAGACACATCAAGCTCCCTGAGCAAAAGCTTGACCTAGCAGAGCTCCCAGCATCCAAGTTCATTGCAGCTCATCCACCAGAACCCCTAGTTTCTGCAATTTGCTCTCCACGCTTCCCATCGTTGCCATCCGTGAGACGGTTATTTGCCCTTTCTTGGAAATTCTGTGGTTAGATGCAATTCTGAGTCAGATAGAAGTACCTCAGCAGAACGATTTTCAATTTGTTTTCTGTTAGGCTGACTGGGAGAGTCTTGCTTGTGCTTTCTGAAGGAGACTTTATAACTACTAATCTCGAGGAGCGGCGATCTCAGGGGGCTGTAGTGGATCAAATAAAGTTATTTTCGTAGAGCTGCACTTGCCTTTTTTTTTCTGTTCCTATTTCAGAAATTGCATATTGTTTCAGAGAATAAAAGGAAGAGATTTTTATTCAGTATTTTCCTCTTTTCGTTTCTTGGCTCTCTTGTTTAGCCATGTGCCTACTTTTCAGACTCGGACATAGCCTTTTTTCCAGCCCCTTGGTGATTTAATAGGCTCAGTCCCAATAAACTCAGCAAAGTTCAGGCTCCTTGGTCTCTTTGGGGATTTCAGATACGTTGCTCTGAAAGCTAACAGGGACAACGACTGTCACATACTATGCCAAAGCTCTGTGTCTACAGCGATGCCAACGTGCTGTGTCACGAAGCTGTGGCACAATATTAACTGACAGGGCAGAGCCAGCCCGTCTCTCTTGATAAAGATGACTGCAGTACAGCTCTGTGCTCACGCTGGGGCATGTGGGAACAGTATTAATTTAAATGTTTTAATTCCATCTGGATCTTCTTGGCTCTATTCTGTGACTCTAGAAGAGCTCTATTTTGAGGCGGAGTATCTGAAGAATACCCATTTAATATGGGTAAATAATCCATTGCTATGTGCTGGTCAGAAAAAGAACGATGAAGATGTCCTAATTAATCAGATCTCTTCCTAATTGGCTATGGCAAAGAGATTTCTAAGCATGCCAAGTGCTTAAAGTGGCCGAATCACTGGCTATGCCTAAATAAAACAGAGACTGTTTCTGGAACCGTTGTACTGACTTTGTCTGGATTTGCTTTGAAGAGATGGCAGCAGAATGTCAGGTAGATTAATCTTGACTTTAGTACATCTTTTCCCAGTGTGTCAGCCCTTTGCCTCCCATCCACTTTGCCCAGGAGTATGACTGCAGCATTTTTAGCCTTGGATTTTGAATAGTTCTGGTGAGGCTCACATGAACCAAATAGAATTTGACTGGCACCTCTGGAGCAAGCGATGTTTCAGTGAGTGAGCAGAACTGAACTGTTGACCGTGTGTCATTAGAGAGAGAGGGGTTTATAGTCTTAGCCAGTAGTTTTCTTCATTTTGATTCACAAAGCCTTTGAAACAGCCTGGTTGGACCATATATAGAGCACAGCTTTACAACATTCCTAAGTAATGAAATGTGATGTTGACCATTTCTATTGGCTATTTTCCTGATCTTGGTACTTTTGGATTACAACACTGGCCTAAATCTGCTCTCTTGGTGGGGAACAGTACAAACCAAACCTGGTAGGCAGGAATCAGTTCTCAGATACATATTTGCTGGGTGAAGAACTTGAGGTCTTGTGATGGTGTGTCACTGAGAAAAAGCTCTGACCCTTTGGCTTTCTGAGCTTCTGCGTTTTAGAAATCACCCCAGGAAACCTTTGAGTTACACCCAGACATCTGAGATAATCATTTGCTATCCTGTTTTATGGATGTGAGCAACCCAGGGAAGCTGTGGACGCTCTGTCACTGGATGTGTTCCAGACTAGGTTAGATGGGGCTTTGCACAACCTGGTCTAGTGGGAGGTGTCCCTGCCTGTGGCAAAGGGGTTGGAACGCAATGATTTTTAAGGTCCCTTCCAACCCAAAGCATTCTACAATTCTGTGAATTTATGATTCTATAACATTTAGAAAGGAAGAAAATTCAGATGAACAATAACTATAACATTGAGCCATCTCTGATGACTCCAACCCAAACCATTCTATGATTTAGCTCAGACACTACCCCATCTGTGTCAAATAGGTCCTGGAGAAGTGGAGAGGGTCCGTCTGAGCGCAGCACTGTGCTCAACAGAACCCCCTTCACAGAGCCTTTAGGTTTGCAGTGATACATCATTTTTTTTTCACAGATAAAAGGTATAAGCTTTTCTCCTGCACCAGCAGCAGTATAAAAGTAAAGAGAGTGAGAGAGCAGTGGCTGCATTCAGGTTACAATGAGATTATATCAAATATGTTATCAAAGTTGTAATAATTAATTGTTTCTTAAACTGTGCAGCCTATTTGTTTGATATTTCTCCCGCATTTCTAAAGCAGTGTATCATTTATTTTTCTTCATTCTTTTTTACTTTGTGAACCATATTTCTATACTTCAGACTTGATTTAGTAACCATAGCAATGAAATAAATGCATTGTCTTCATTTACAATGGTGTCTAAATAGGTTCTCATCTCTCTGCAAGTCTTTTAACACAGGATAGTTCCCTGCCGCCATAATGAGGAGGCTGTGGGCTATGCTACTGAAAGAATTTTCACTTTGATTTTGTGACATTGAGTCCAAAAGTCTCTGAAAATACATTTGTGCTTACTTTATTTCTCAAGAGTATATGGAGAAATATATAACCAGAACTTTCCAGGGGTATTTTTTTTGTGTAGAGAAAGAACATGGTTGGCATTGTATCATTCCAGATACAAAGAGATGCATTAATACCTTTTATTTTCTCACACTGCAGTTTTGCTATCAAAACCCCAGAAGATTCTGTAGACAATAAAACAAACAAACAATCCAACCAAAAAAAAAACCCCAACAAAAAACCACACACATACAAAAAAAAAAAAAAAAAAAGAGAAGAAAAGAAAAGAATGCATACTGACTTTTTCTCTAAGAAAAAGTTCCTGCTCTTGTGCTTCGGCACAATAGAAGTAAACTGGGTTCATTTCCTAAGGTTAAAAATAAAAGGTACAAATGCAAAGAAAAAAAGACAAGAAAAAAAGAAGAAACCTCTCCTTTCGTGTTCTTAACAGTGCTTTTGCAACTCGGTGGCAGAGATGTGACTCCCTTGAGCTTGTTCACCTTTTATATATTATTTCTGTTTATCATAGTCTCATACAAACATAATTCAGTCATTTTTCTACAAAAGGGGACATAGATTTCTGTACGTTAACGCCACACTCATGCTATAGCCTCGCAGCATTTGTAGGAGTTGAACATCACGTTTGAGCAGCAGTTTGCAACTATTTTATGTGGTTAGGATCATCCGGCACAAACAGAGAATGCTGTGCTGGATTTACACTGAAATTACAGCATTTTCTCTGCACATCACGTTCTTTCCATACCTCTGCCACAAGAAGAAATGCTGAATTAGTGTCAACACTGAATTCTACTCAGATAAATGCAAACTGCATGTTGCTACATGCACCATGAGCGCCTCTTGGATCGAGTAATGTTACAGCTACAGAGATTTAAATTTATATCTTTCAGCTCCAGGCATATTCTTTAAAAGAAAAAGCTCATTATCCCTTTTACATATGGAGCCTACATTTCCAGGGAAAAGAGACTGGAAAGGATTTGAACCATCAGCACATTAGAGACCTAAATGAGACTTCCCTGGAAATATTGCACAGGAATATTTCTTGACCCAAAATGTGGCTTTAAGTAAGGGAAATTTTCTCAAGAGGATGGATTTTATATCTTTGGATAGCGAAGCATCTGAAAAAAAGTTCCTTTTTGGGCTGTTAATTGTGTGTATATATATATGTTGACATATGTATGTGTCTATGTGCTATATAAACAGACATTATCTGGATTTTTGCTTTTTTATAACAGTTAAAAAAGAAATCTGTGGGGTAAGA
This sequence comes from Todiramphus chloris collaris, assembly GCA_025345505.1. Classification (NCBI taxonomy): domain Eukaryota; kingdom Metazoa; phylum Chordata; class Aves; order Coraciiformes; family Alcedinidae; genus Todiramphus; species Todiramphus chloris. The sequence continues at coordinate 948,812 of JANVCC010000018.1, forward strand.
ACAGATTAAAATGCAATGCCTCTAATTTATTTGATTTTTTTTTTGTATTTTTTCTTTTTTTTTGGTGAAAGGAAAGAATTTTCCTACTAGCTCTACTTTTAACTCTAAGTCTTAGCTTCTGGCCATTGCCTGTGTGTTATAAACACCCCATTACAAAAGCCAGCTGCTGACTCCGGACTTTTAAACTCCGTATATCTCTAATAGGCTAAATCAAGAAAATAAAATAAATCTCTTGCAAGTGCATAGCATGGCTAGCAGCAGGACAGGTAATTTATACATTCCCTGGGGTGCGCAGGGAGTCTGAAAATTGAAACTGAAGCTTAGCCCTATGTCCCAGTAATGTCACTTCTGCATCACTTGCCCATATGTTACTTAAACAGTTCTCACCTGTGTAACTACTGGGCTTGGAGCTTTACTGCTTCAAGTAAAGCCGTGCCAGAGTACAGAGCTGTACTCTGCGTTTTGGATACAGAAAGGGGAATTTACAACACGTGAGGTGGCACTTCAGAGGAGGTAGGTGTGTTCTGCCTTTGCCTCATCAGGAAAATCCTTTTATCTTAGGAAAACCTTCTGAAATACTCTTTTATTTTTCCTTCTTTCAGTACTGGTTCAGATGACAGTTCAGGTAGGTCCTGCTTTGGCAGGCTAATGAGTTTGGCAGGGATAATCTTTTAGGAGGAGGTGTTAAAGGCAGAGGTGGTTTCTCAAGACTGTAGTAAAATAGGAGTGAAGCCCTATGGTGGGCAGACCTCTGAACCATAAATAATAACAAATATTGGGAATAATAATATTCTGGTGATGATCAGACCTTTCTTTTATGGGTATGTCAAAGCAATAGTGAATAGAGAGGTTATAGGAAAACAAGGGGCTCATCCTGTCCCAGCAGATAACTCATGGGCTCCTTTTCCATACAATCTATGGGCTCCTTTCCCATACAAAATTGTTGTCTTAGTCCTTCATACATAATCTTTACCCCCACCTTCTTTCTTTGTCCCTTTGTGTGCTTCTTTGCCCCTTAGGAACCAACTTTGCTGACTACAAATGTCACAGGGTGTCATCCACTACTGTCAGTTGCATTCTTCAAAGCCCAGAAGCTCTGCTTTGTTTTCATAACTGGGGGGGGGGGGGGGGGGGGAATCCAATGCTGGGTGTTCTCAGCCTCTTTCTACTTTTGAATGCATACATCTTGGAAAAAAAACCCAAAAAAGGAGTGTTGCCTTCCATTTATGCTACAGACACTATGAAATCATGCTTGAAATAGTAGAGGTGCCTCTCTTTCCCTTTTTCATGTTTGTTCGTGCCCTACGGTGCTGACTGGCTCATGGCATTAGAGAGGTGGGAAGAAAGGAACCAAACCAGTGTGTTTTCCATGTTAGAGGTGCTGGTATCAACAGGGGGACCCTGGGTTCTGACAAACCATTCTAATTTAGATTTTTTAAGACATATTTGAAACTCTGCAAGTCCTAGAAAGATAAGCAAATACCTTGTTCTTACAAAACATTTTCTTTCTCATCTCACAGGATGCTCAAATAAGACCTAAAATAGGTGTGTGTTGGTGAAAAAAAATTTTTTTTCTTTCCTGAGCATTCAGATTCCCCATATTTCTGAGATTATGAATTATTGTATCAGTAGGCCAATACAAAATACAATGACTGTAGATTTAGAAGAGATATCTCATCACTTCAAAGCCAGTCTTATGTTATTGGAGACACTATCATGTCATCTGGTCCTTTTCCTATAGATGATCGAACTGTATTTCATTGTGCATATTTTCCCCAATTTCTCTTCCACCTGTAAGTCTCTTGATGGACAGGTCTGTCATCTTAGGTTTTCTAAGAGGAGAGGGAAAGAGATCATTGCTTCCAAAGCAGATGATGATGGAAATATGTAATGGAGATAAGTTCACTCTTCCATCATTCAGAATTCTTAACAGTGCAGGACTGCTAGAGTGAAGATACCAGTGGTGAGAAATTATGTTTGTATGGGCTCTAAAGCCCAAACTTCTCATTTCAGGGGCTCCTCATGGAGTCCTTTTGCAGCATCTATTCCCCACAGAGGAGCCCAACATGTTGTTGCAGGTCTTCTGCAGTGGATCTCGGCAAAGATGGGGAGGAATCTTCACACACATGGACTTTGCTCACAGGTACCTGCTTACCCAAGTGTTACAAGATAGATCAGAATATTTCTGGGTGACACATGAGAATGCTGAACCAGGAATGACTGATACTATTTGGTATTTGGACCCAGTGACCTCAAAAGTCTTTTCAACCTAAACGATTCTATGATTCTGTTTACCAAAACAAGTGTATATAGTCAGATTTCTTCAGCTGCTGCAGAAAGGTATCTGTATGAATGTGCTACCAGAGTGGACATGGTCTAACAGAAAAGAATGAAACAGGTGCCATTTCTCTGGTGTGCATTTCCATCACATCTTCTTCTATCCAGGGTCCTTCAAAATCTTTGACCTGAACCAGTTTTGTCATCTCTAAGTTCTTTTGCTGTGTGCTCCTACTCAGGCTAACTCTGGTTTCCTTTAGGTGCAATGTCCTGGTTTGTTTGAGGTTTTTTTACCACTGTCCAGATTTATAAAACCTGCTTATTGAAATGTTTACCTTCTGAACTGCCATACTAGGAAAGAACATCTGTGGTGAGATGCGGCTTCTGCATTTAAGTGTCTGCAGGTAGGGGCTACCTGTGCACTAGTCAGTAGAGCCCATGGAATCCAGAGAGATATGCAGGTGGCCAGATGTCTACTCAGAGAGGTTAGACACCTAACACACTTGTACACCCCTATGTGTAGACATCTAAATGTACATGTCTTGGTCTCAAACTGAATTCTTCCCTTGGGACCAAGTGATCTGCTCTAGTGTCATGGGAGGTGCTCTGACACATTGATCCCGGTGTGAATCAGCCTGTCCAGATAGGTGCAGGCCAACTGTAGGTTGTGGATCTCACCTGCTGGACCTCTGGGGCATCGCACATGGTGTTGGATGTCAGTCTGTGATAACTGATTTTATTCCATGTAGATACCTAAATATTGCTGTCTGGGCCTGATGCTGGATGTCACTCCTGGTTTTCTAGAAAGATGTTCTCTGATCTGTCATGCAAGGGTGCAGGGGAATTCAGTCTAGGAATGCAAAGCATATGTCAGTGCAGTAGATGACAACGTTTCCAACACTCCCTGGTTTCCTCGGGACATTTAAGGAATTCATTTCAGAGGCAGTTTCTTTTCATGAGCATAATTTGATCCTAATCATCTTTATACACGTAACATTAAGTTTTTTGTTTGCCTCATTAACTGTTGCTTTAAAATTTAGATGGTCAAATATTGATGAAGTACCAAGCTCCAGGACAGACCGTATCCTCATTCACCATATGCGACAGTGTTTGGGTTTTTCTTTCACCTTATAAATTTTCATCCATTTCCCTGTATGCACAAATCAATCACATTTCCTTTTGCCACAAGAAAATTTATAATAGCTGAAAACAAATGTCCCAGATTGCTACTGTTCCAGAAGGGATGTCTCTTCTACATACCATGTCCTCCCTCTGTCTTCTGTTGCTGTCTTGGATGCTGTAGAGGCATCTGAAATAGCATTAGATGACTGTCTTCAGGCAGCAGAATGGCACCCTGGGCAAACTCTCTGCCTGCCAGTGGAAGTTCTCCCTCTGAGGCATCTGGGGCCAAAATCTTATTTAGTATCTATGTCAGTGGTTCCACTTGTGGTCCATGGAGAAGTTACCTGCAACTATTATAAAGTGGAGACTCATGCTCCTGGATCTTGTTGTTTCAGCTGTCGAATTCTAACAGAAGTTAAAACGAAACCAAATGTTGCCTTAAAAGAATGTTTCTTAACATTTATTTTGTATTATAAGCCCACAGATATGAAAAGACAATGGTCTGTTTGAGGGCTAATGAAAGAAGATGGTCTGCAGAGAAGTGTAGGTTAAAAAGATACACCTTATGGTTAAAACACTGGCCAACAGCTGCTTTCTGTGTTATCTGTCCTTTAACTGAGTAAATATATATATTGGTTGATATATTTTATTGGGAACTCGTGTATCACAGCTGCTCAAGGCTGCAAGCAGAAGTGACATCTCAGTCGTTCTGGGAATCCTTTTCTCACTGGCTTGAAAAAGCCACTGTCCTAGACATTTAAAGTTGTTGCTGACCTGTGATGTATTTTTCTTCAAGTAAATTGCAGTTGCAGGATTTGTTCATTGCTAATGAAGAAAATGATGTGAAAGGTTTGTGATTTCATTAGCTAAGAATATCTTGGAAGATGTGATCCTGCTAGATGGGCTTATACAAACTCACTTACGGGTGAAATGTCTGTATGGGGAATATATTTGTTATTATTAAAGAAGCAAAAAACCCAATCATTTGTGCACTCCTTGTGCAGTTTCACCGGGGCTGAATAAATGAAGAGTTTAGGATTTAATACCCAGTGGTAAATGGAAATGAAGTAATGGGGTAAAGCAACTCAAGTCTTTCATTCCAAGTCAGTAGTACTTTCTGTGATGAGGATAATGATGTAGAACATCATTACATTCTAAAATCCGTTTTGTAGGTGATACCTGTTGAAAGGTTTGTCTCAGGCGTGTTTCCATTTGCATCAATTGCTTCGAAGTAATTAAAATCCCCAAAGATTACAAAACCAAAACAGCTTTCTCATTTCTGGAGGTAGGACAATCAGGCCACTCAATCTTGCAGAACTCCTCTCTTACTTCAGAAGGTGACTATTTTGAAGTTCAAGAGTATTGGTGTAACCCAGACACTAGAAAATCATCAATTGCCATTAAATCAACCTTTTTTCAGATCTCATGAAAGCAAATGTTATTATCTTCCCAAGTAATGTACCCCATCTTAGTCATTCTTAAGAAATCTGTAGTTCTATGTATGCCATAATGTTCATATCAATACGAAGATCTCAAGGAAGATCTATGGGCTGTCGTAGCTCTTAGACTACCACACAATGTTTTTCACGTAATAAAGAGTTTGTGTTTCCTGGACATGCAGATTTTGAAGCCAGTCACTTGGAAACCAGAGAACATGCTCTCCAGTCCTGAAATTACTTCTCTAGATCCTTCTTGTACCGTCCCCAATTTTTCAACATCCTTTAAAAATGTGGTTGGCAGGAGTGGATTTAATATTCCAGCATTAGCCTCGATGCTGCTGTAAATGAAAATCAAGCCACTCTCTACTCCTACTCGTCCTCTGCTGTGCACATGTCCATGGATTGCATTAGTGCTTTTCATCACGGCATCCTAATGGGAGCGAGTGCTAAGCTGTTTGGCTACTGTGACCCCTAAATTACTTTCAGATGCTATTTTCCATTATGTAATCCTTTGTTCTTGCTGTTCCTGCTTTCCTTCTTCCGAGCTGAACACAGACTCATATGTCTGTATTAAAATATGGGTTTGCTGATTGAGCCTAATGTACTGAGGAACCCAAGCTGATTTTATGGCTACCTCGCTCTCCTTAATACTTATGATGATGTCAAACTTTGTGTCACCCACAAATGTTATCAGCGATGGTTTTCTATTTGTTTCCAGATCCCATAAAACCAATTTTAATAGTGTTAGACCTAAGACAAGTTCTTTAAAAGGTTAATGCAACATTTAGGAGATGGATCAAGTGGTTTACTTCATAGCCAGTGTGAAACAATGCGTGTCTAGGAGTAATGTGGTCATGATAATGGTAGGTAGATGGATGGACTTGATCATCTTGGAGGTCTTTTTCCAACTGTAATGAAAAATAATAATAAAAAAAAATAATAATGCAAAAATAATCTCAGGAGTCATTCTCAGGAGTCATTCTCAGATTCTCAGTGGTGCAGTTGAGTGGTGAGTAGCAGTGCTTGTGATGTTTATTAATGCTCAACATGTTGCTTTGCCTCCAGCTCAGAAAAAGGAAGCGTTTTAAGGGTAAAAATGAGGCAAATGTTGGTGGTTAACTTATCCAGCTGGTCTCTCCTTCCATTCCTGCTGTACTTAATGGAGGGAGAAGGGCTCCTCTGCAGCCGGCACAGGCTGCAACTTGGGCACACAGAATCCTCTCCTGTCTGCAGACTGTTGGGGGATGTCAGCTTTTTTCCTGTGCCTGAAGCCGGGAGATGAGATGTACTCCTTTCCCCCAGCTATTAAATAACAATCTTCACTTTACACGGCTCCGTGATTTGAGGTGCTGAGCACCTATGAAATTCCCTCAGTAAAAAACGTCAAGAACTTTGCAGTAGCATCTGAACACTCCGAAGCCATTTCAGGCATTCGAGGAGTGACAGTGCTAACATTTCACAAGCAGCCCTTACTGCTTCCCCTGCCTGCGTTTGTTTTACAGTCACCTTTAATTTCCTGATAGCACACCAGTTTCCATGTAGGACAATGTACCATATACACATTTTCTACAACTCTTAGGAAAAGCATAGCATGGTATAATCAAAACAATACAAGATTCCGATATAATCTTCTACTTGCACAATGCTGTAAAATAATGATGTACATCTGAGGAAATATCCAGCTTTTCTGCATTTTTTTTTAATTTGTTTGTTGGGGTTTTTTTTCCAGACAAATTAACCATGTATCTAATTGCCTCATCTGCCAGCCTGCAATTTGTGCCTGGTCATAGGTATATTGCTTTTGTTTTTCACTGCTTCCTTCCCATGAACTCTACACATAAAGGGGTTGTAGAGTTCTGTGTTAGCAATGCTGCTTGCTAAAATGCTGTGATACATACCTCAGATAGAAGACAGAGCATTTAAAGTTGAGATCATGTTAAACAAAGTATAGAATGACGGAATGATACCTACCCTCATCTCCCAGTATCATAGGGAGATCTATGAAATGAGAGGAGCAGAAAACGGCAGAATCAACTCATAAACCAAATTCTCCTCCTACAAGTAATTTTGTTAAATTCAGGGGGGGTTGGATTAGAATCAAACCAGTGCAAGATTGAAGGAAGGTCTTCTCAACATGCACTGTCTAGGGGGGCAGAGGGAAGCGTGCAGGTGCAGCTCTACTTGTGGCATTTTCTGATTTTGTTGATTGCTTAATTGTAACGTTCTCAATACACTTGTTACAGAGTGGAATTTCTTAAATGAACGCCACTCAGAGCCCATTAGCACCCAGAGATGTACAGCAGCCAGCATCATCGCAGTTCAAAAAGTACCTGGGGGAAGCATCAAGGCTGGAAATGATCAGGTGGTGGAATCCCCATCCCCAAAGGGCTTTGAAAAATGTCTACATGTGGTGCTGAGGGACACTTTTTAGTGGTGGGCTTTGCAGCGTTAGGTTAATGGTTGGACTCGGTGATCTTGAAGGTCTTTTCCAACCAAAGCAATTCTATGAGTCTGCGTACAAAAACCTGAACTGGGATCCAGAGTTTTGGACCATTTGATCAGCTGATTCATGTAGCCCATTGTAATGAATTGTTCTTCCATAATGCTGCTTCTGTACTACAAAGTGTTAAGAAACGAGGAATGTGCTCAAAACCAGTTTGTACCATTTGCTGGTGGGAAGGTTGAGGTTAGGCAAGACTAATGGTTGATGGCAGATTGACCCTGCAGGTATTTTCACAGGAGAGCTTAACTCTGTCTTACAGCTTGATTACCTGCCCTATGCAACGTGTGTAGCATCAATCTACCCAGCTGGTCTTATAACCATGTGGAACCAGGATCCTTCCTTGGAGGGCTCTGGTACTTCTTGATGCAAGGATAGACTTCATAGGTATCCATCTCTCAGGCTTGCTGACATGTTCCTATGGATATGCATTTGGGGTTGTCTGGAGGGTCTTCCTGGGATGCAGCCTGTGGCTATATCTGTGCTGATAAACATTGCCAGTGCACAAGGCCCAGGCACCGAACCGCTGCCATTCTTTATTGCTTGGGTGGTCCTGGCACAGTCTTGGCCTTCGTGAACTTTCCAGACACTTCCCAAGCACACTTTGGGAACTGGCACATTCCAGATAGCATCCCCAAAAGGCAGTTTGGATGCCTCTACCCACACGAAAGAGCATGGACATGGTCAGACCATGCCAGCTGGCCTTTGGCACTGGGTTGGCTGGGTTATGGAGTTGTAAACTTTCGGTCCACATTTAAGCGAAGTTCTGTTTTAGAGATCTCATCGTCTGAGGTGGGATCCAGCACAGCTACTTTTAGCCACCGCAAAGTGAGAAGACATCTTGTCTAAGCTCCCGAACTGGGTGGCTGCGGGCGTGCAGAAAGCTGGGCTCCTCCAAAGGGCGATTCATCCCACTTAGTTACCAATTTGGGAAAGACTGACAGTCGATGATGAGCTCTTGGTGGAGCCGGTGTCGATGTCTACTAGAAGGGCAGACACCTCCTGCAGGAAGCTGATGGGAATAGAGATGGATGCGCCACGATCATCCAGCAAGGGTGCAAGCACCAGGCTACCTTGGACGACATGGATGAAGTTCATGCCTCTGTAAAGAGCAGCTCAAGGCTTGTGTAAACTTACAAGGGATGTGAGGGGGGCTGGGGTGTGAATTTACACCCATGTGAGGGGTGCAAAAGCTTTAAAGCTGCCTGGTACATCTCAGAAATGAGCCCTCAGCAGCCAAGCGATGTGTTCGCGTGAGTCGCGATGGGCTGGCTCTCATCTCTGATAACTCGCATTCAAAAAGTGCTGACTGGGAGAAGAAAACTTTCAGCTAATTACTGTCATTTTTAATTTTTTTTTTCTTTTTTTTTTTTTTTTTTCTTTTCCCTGTGAGCTCTGACTACTGTTCTTAATTTCCTGACCAGCTTGCGCCCTTCCCCCGTGCCTCTCCGAGCATCTGTGGTCGTTTCAAATTGAGCTGTACTACCTGCTGCTCCGACTTTCTAACATACCATACCAGTTGGTTTGCCAAACAGTGAACTGCCAGCCATCTGCCATCCGAATCAGAATTTACATTGTTTCATCTTAAAATAACGCCTTCGGAATATCAAGTAACTCTCTGCATCAGGTTTTGCGAACTGAAAATCGGCCAGGATTAAAAACAAATACCAAATGTGCCTTCGAAAGGAGCAGGGAGGGGAGCGCGTGTGTGTTTGTGTGTGTGTGCGGGAGGGGGAAAGTTGGAGAGGTAAAGTTTTTAATTTGCTAGTTACCTGATCTGGAGGGAGATGACAAGGCTGAGGTAATTTTAACCTTGCAAATGCAAACTCCTTCACACGGAAGCGGTCTCGCGGTAGCTGATGGGGCAGAGCGGGAGGAACGGGGACTGGTTCCTGTGCGTTAACGTGGTGGTCTCTGATTTTTTTCTTGAGTCTGATATTCCTCAGGCCTCGGTTTCTCTGTCTTTAGATACTTCAAACTAAGTATTCACAAGTTCTTGGAGTGCTCTGGCCCTAGGTCTGCTCTTTGGGTGTATGGTTTGCATGGCTGCAGCACCTAGCTGTCAATTAATGAGTCAGTTGTAGCAGAGTGTTAACTTTGTGGAGGTCTAATTTGCCCCACTCCTTAATCCCAGTCATTAAGAGGAAAAATAATACATTTACTAAAAATACAGAACACATTCTGCTGTTTGATATGAAACACTTCTAATCGTGAGGCTTTAGGATATGTTTTAGTGATGATGTCAGGCAGCTGATGGGTCTTTTGAACTCAAGCAATACCCACCACTGTATACCTGTAATGAAAGCCTCCATAAGTGATGTTTGCTTGTAACACTAAATAAAAGAGGAATCTGACTGACTGATCACAATCCCTCTGTTCCTACACTGTCTGGCCTATTTCTACTTGTAAAAGTCCGTCAGCATATCCAGCCTACGGCCTGTTATGAAAGGCAGTAAAAGAGAAAGAGGTTCAGATGTCACCGACAGACTTTAACTGGTCTCTCACAGAACGTTAGGAATCACAGAACATTAGGAGTTGGAAGGGACCTTGAAAGATCATCTAGTCCAACCCCCTCTTGCTTCTCCTGCAAATCCTCCATGGGGTTCTAAAATCTCTCGAGCCCTAAAAAATGCTTTAGTGTGGTGGTTTCTTTCAGGCAATGGGTTGCAAATATCCCTGCTGCTGAAGAAGTCATGGATAGTGTGTATGCACTTGCAGAGACAAGTCCAGTTAGATTAGTTGCCTGTAATAATGGAAGGTGCAGGAACACAGACTACACATAAACGTGTTGAGATGTCAGCCCACAAGATGAATTTCCAGTGTATTTAGTTCCTCATTACAGGGAAAATAAATGCATGTTCCAGCACCAGGGTATCAGCAGTCTTCTCATCTGGAGGTGCTCAAAAAATGTGTAGATAAGGCACTTCAGGGGTGAGGTGTTGATGGTTGGGCACAGTGACCTCAGAGGTCTTTTCCAACTGTGGTAATTCTGTGATTCTCTAGCTGAGGGAAAGGTGTATTTGGAGCAATATCCACCCGCTAGTAGTAAATTAATTCTTTCAGATGGAATCTTCACAAAACTGACATGTCTGCATCTAGGCCCAAGGCACCGAGTAAGAGTCAGAGTACTTATCTGGGGTGCCTAACACACACTAAGTACTCAGAAATACTCTTTGCAGCAGCATCTCCTCCAGGATCTTTAAACTCAGGTGGAACATATGTTTGGGGCCAGAGAGCAGAAGCATGTCACTTTGATTACCTAAGCACTCAGAGGGTGATTACTCTTACCTTGCTTTAGCTGTTGTAAATTAATGGCCTCAACCTAAACTGGTCACATAGGTTGCCTCCATTATCACTGGAAAAAGAGCAGCACTTCCAGGGGACAATTCAACCCATCCTAGTGTAGATCTGGAGTCATCATACCTCAGTGACAATTCTTCCACCTTTCTTCTGAACCTTAGGCATTAGCTAGAACCACGTGCCTACATTTTAAATGAGTCCTGCTGAAATAGGTGCCACCTACTCTTTTGGGTTCCTGTTTGTTTTATTATTTTGCAGAAGTGGCACACTGGGTCTTTCTTCTGCCAGAACCCAAGAGCTGCTCTAGAAAATCTTTTCCTTTTTTTTTTTTTTTCCCTCATAGATTTTTGAAAGTCTTAACTCTTCTTAAGAAAACACTGGGCCTTGAGACACCACTTTGTATTCTGAACTTGGGTTGGATATCTGTAGTGGGAACCCCTCATTCAGACGTTTAAGCTTCAGATCAAGTGGATTGACCCATCTTTGTGCCTAGAATTTCAAGTAGGCTAACTATGACTTACTCTTCAGAAGTGCCTGGGGCTAAGTTAGTATTATTTTGTTGAGGAGGCAAGCAGAGTCATGGCATGGGCACTTCATTGGGAAGCCGTTCTCCACACTATTAAAATGTTATAAGGTTTCCTGGTACCGTTGGCCTGTTTTGGTCCAACAGAAACTCTCCTGGATAGTCACCAGGTGTGGTTAGAAAACATGAACAGACAAGGAAATATTCCCAGTTGGCTCTTTGGATGCAACCAGTATGTCTGGGAAGTAAGAAAGCGTAGCTGTGCCACGTTAGTTGGGCCTCAGGGGCAGATAATGGGACCTGGCACATTATTTGCCAGTATAGATGAGTCTCTGCATTATCTGCAGAGCACTTAATTGAGGTACTCTGAATTAATGCCAGGCACCTGCATTTTAGGTGTTGTAACATCTAAGGAGGGACCTGAACCAGCCGGAATCTCACTGCACGTGCCTTGGTTTGCTCAGAACTGGGCAAGGACCCAGATTCTGTTTTGGGAGCTTTCTTTCTGCATTATTTATGTATATTCATGTTTTAGTAGCTGCTCAAGCCCCCAAAACCCACTTATGCAAAGTGTTGCTCTGACATGTAACGGCAAGATTGTCTCGTCTCCAAACCCACTTATGATTCATGTGTAAGGTGAGACGTAAGAAGTATTTTCAAGAAACAGATGGTGGGAACACAGGATAACAAAGAGATCCATTAGTACAGGTATTCGATGAATTTCCTTCATTGCCCGTCCTCCCAAAGGTCTCACAAAAAGATTGTTTATGCTAAAACTACTAATAAAACTCAAGAAAAACAACTTCAGTTAGGTCTTGAGGGGGGGGTGGTAAGGTTCAAGCTGGTAGATACGGCTTTACGGTAGATACTGCTTTTTTTTTTGCAGTCCCAGCAAAACTAGCAGACCATATTGATACCCAAATTACTTTCAGAATGGTTCTGAACAGGGAAAATTACCTGTGTTGAGTTTCACGCCTGCACATTCAGCCTGCTACTCATAGGCAAACTGGGTAGTTTAAAGCTGTCTGAGGTGCCTTAACATGAACCCCTAGTTTTTCTACTTGCTAATGTTTCACCTCTCTCCTCATTCATACAGAGAAGCCTGAGCCCTTGCTAATGCTTTCACCTCCCAGCTGTGTTTATTAGCAAAAAACTGTTTCCACTTGTCCAAGGTCACTGAGACACTTCTTCAGCATTGAATTACAACTCTTCAGTGCTCTTAAACTCTCACAGAAGCATTTGAAAACAGTTACCTTTTAGAAAATCAAGGATGAAGAATTCGATCACGTTCTGTGATTTGCATTTACCAGTAAATGCACTTTCAGGCAAAGCTATTGGTTTGGTTTTTTTTTTCTTTGTACTTAAGGTGAAGTCTAGCCACCTCAAAATGCTGCTCCCAGGATACCATGGGAACTGTCAGGCATCATGCAGCCCTGCAGAAAAGGAAAAAGAAGCTACAAGAAATAGAACATAGCAAAAGTTACTCTTATTTGGGAGCTGGGAAAGGTTCACTTGTTCTGGACTTCTGAGGTGGGCTCAGGTTATAAGAACCCAGCTATTTCAGGTTGTGGACAGTTGTATAGAACTGGTTTTGACTTTTCATGTCTTTGCCCTCTCTTTGTTAAGGAACCATTTGTAGGGCAAAAATGGTGAAAGTTGGTGTATTTTCACAGTATTTTTTGCCTTACAGATGGAAATATCCACTGAAGATCAGACTTTTTATTTTTATTTTTATTTTTATTTTGGCTCTGTAACAAACTTCAAGCTTTTAAATCCCCAAGAAATTTATAAACAAAAATATTTGAGATATAAATACTACTGTCCATAATCTCTGTACTGTTTGTTTATAGGAAACCAAGGAAACACAGGAAAGGTAGGTGGATGAATTGAAAACCACAGTTTATTAAAGAAAAAGGCATAATGAGCAGCCATGTACCGTGCTTGGTGTTGTGCCTAAGTTAATTCATGGCAGACTTGGAGACTGGGTTGTCCTCTGAATTATGTCATTTTTGATGGCAATGCTGCAGAGGATGGAATTGTTCAGAAAATCATTTCTATCCCGATAAATGGACTCTTCCATTTTGTGAGAAAGAAAAAAGAGAAACTCGTCAGAATTGATTTGAGGGATTTATAGTGGTCATTTGTAAGACAAAAATAGATAACAATTGGGTAAAGGAACAGTGAAGCTACTGAGGTCAGTTTTAGACATGGGATCAGTGATACTACTGGGAACATCATTAGAATATTTTGGTAGAAATGATCATTAAAATGGTTGAGAAAGGAACACTCAAGGACAAAAGCTGAAGACAAACCTAGTAGGCACAGAAATGACCTGTGCTGTGACTTCCAGCCCTGACTTTCAGTTGCTGTTTGGAAGTTGCTGCATGAAGCAATGGGTAAGTTCAGTAAGAGCTGAATCCCCTTGAGTTCTAGTCGGTCCTCAGAGATCAGTGGGGCTGGAGGTGGCTGGACTTGTCTCTTAATAGATATGTCCTGGGTGCATTAAGAAAACTGTGTCTAGCAGGTCAAGGGAGGTTCTCCTCCGCCTCTGCTCTGCCCTGGTGAGACCACGCCTGGAGTATTGTATCCAGTTTTGGGATCCCCAGTTTAACAGAGACAGGGATCTACTGGAAAGAGTCCAACGGAGGCTACAAGGATGGTGAAGGGACTGGAACATCTCTCTTAGGAGGAAAGGCTGAGAGACCTGTGACTCTTTAGCCTGAAGAAGAGAAGACTGAGAGGGGATCTTACTAATGTCTATAAATATCTGAAGGGTGGGTGTCAAGTGGAAGGGGCCAGTCTCTTTTCTGGGGTGCCCTGGGATAGGACAAAGCATAATGGGTATAAGCTAGAATGTAGGATGTTCCACCTCAACGTGAGGAGAAATTTGATTACTGTGAGGTTGACAGAGCCTGGAACAGGCTGCCTGAAGATGTTGTGGAGTCCCCTTCTCTGGAGACTTTCAAGACTCACCTGGATCTCTTCCTGTGTGGGATGCCCTGGGTGACCCTGCTCTGGCAGGGGGGTTGGACTCCATCATCTCCAGAGGTCCCTTCCAACCCCTGCCGTTCTATGGTTCTATGCCAATTATTGCTGTGACTGTAGGTCTGCCACCTGATGCATGAACAGCCAGTCTGCTGTAAGACTGGTGGCATTCACAAGCAGCAGCCAGATAGCAAATAGCACAGTTTATTCACATGGGACATACACACATTCTTTAAGGTTGCTGATGGTAAATGCACTAAGCTGTAGAATTGCTCTATATATCTAAAATGAAATTGTAATCACAAACATCATCTCCTGGGGAAAAAGCTGAGGCTGCAAGTCTTACCAAAACGTGTCTTTTCTGAGGAGGGTGAGGAGGACAAACCTGATGATCTGTCCCTGTGGTTTGGTGTCAGATTCGGGTCTGAAATAGGGCTAACATTGATACCTCGTCGTCTACTATTGTGCAAAGTGTAGGGGTGGGACTGTGGTCAAGCCATTGTTAGCTGGCCTTTCAGTTGCTCAGACATTGATGACTTCCTTGGTGTCTTCTGACAGAGATAACTGCCGCGATAAGTGGGAGAATGGAGGAATGGGATAATACCTGGCCCCACTTCACATTCCTCCTCAGTGTCATGACAACATGGACCACTGGAACTTCACCCAGCCTCCATGTCTGCTCGAGACATTTCTCAGCAGTGATGAGCTTTGCTATTTTCAGTTGTCTGTGCTTCCTGTTTCCAACAGGCATGTGTCTGAAAGCCAAAGTGCATCCGTCTTTGGTATGAGTCAGTAGCTTGAGTGAATCTTTGCATCTGGGCTGAGCCTTGTCCACAGAGCTGTATTGATCCATCAGTTTTGAGTGCTCAAAACCTCCCTGCTGTTAAGCAGCTCCTGGAGCAGAGGATCGGTGTGTCTGATTAAGGAGAAGGGTAGTTATGGATTGGGAGCCCTGGGAGGTCCTACACTCTTTATGCCTTCTGAGGACAGCAGGAAACTGGGCAGAAAGGGGTCTGTGAAAAGGAGTGAGGCATGTGGTGATAAAAATTGCTTTCTGAACAGTTCAGTGTGACTCTGGGCTCCTCACTATTTCCTGGTGAAAACACTCTTTCCTAGGAGCCTCTGTTAGAATTTTTCCCATGTACCTTTTAATTCCTGAATGCAAACTTTCTTACCTTTCTCACCCTGGACAGAATCTCTGCTATATGTAGAAAGGAATGTTTGGAAGACTGAGAAAAGCCATTAGTTTATATCCCTCTGAGAGATACATACTCCCAGAGATTGCATCCTGCATAAGACTCTATCTGTGGAAAGGGTGGAATTCAGAAAATGTTTGACTTTTGTACTGAAAACAAGACCTGTGGACTAAATTGCACCTTGGTTTGCAGACACAGTGGTTCCAAAAGGTTCTGTTCCATTTGTACTTGACATAGTTCGACCTCCATAATAATAGAGTTGATGTCATGTAGAGTTTACTGAGACAAAGATTGTGCAGGCATTCATTCATGAAGAAAATATCCCTGAGAAATGTCCAGAAGCTAAGAAAAAAACATTTTGATATAGTCAGCTGCTACCTTATGTCTAACACAAAGGTAACAGATATGGTATGAGTGCTGTACTGAGAACAGATAAAGGACCTCATATTTGCATGTGATTTTAAGACAGTTATTGCTATCCTGCATTCAGTTCTGGATCCATTTGGAAATGAAAGGCAGTGAGTTAGAATAGAGAAGAGAAGAGAAGAGAAGAGAAGAGAAGAGAAGAGAAGAGAAGAGAAGAGAAGAGAAGAGAAAAGAAGAGAAGAGTAAAGTATCATAAAATAGTAAAATGGTAGGGGTTGGAAGGGACCTCTGGAGAACACCGAGTCCAAACCCCAATAGACTAGACTAGACTAGAACAGAATGGAATATTTTCATTTGGAAGGGACCTACAACAACCATCTGGTTCAACAGCCTATATGGATGCAGAAAACCAAGATGTTTGGAACTCAGTGTTTACAGCTACAAAAAAAAGAGACATGATTTGAGAGGTACTTTTACCATTAATCTTAAATGCTTAAACATAGAAATGATCTCACATATGGGATGTTTCTTTTGACAAAGACATGGCACAAGACAGTGGTTGAAAGTCCCTACTGGGCAAAATCTCTCTCAGTATTTCCTGTAAGTGAGGATAGTTGAACATTAGGAATGTAGAAACTTGGAATAATTTAGACTGGAAGGAATCTCTGGAGGTCTTTGGTTCAAGACTTTGCTCAGAGCAGGTCCAGCTTAGATCAGGTTGCTCACAGCTAAGTCCAGCCTCTCTGGCTTCCTGCTTGAGTTTCTGGCCACCAACATGGTGAAAATATTCTTTCCTGTTACAGCTTGTGCCTGTTGCCTCTCTTCCTTCCACTTGGCACCTGTAAAGGAGTCTCCTTTCTCCTCCCATATACCCTCCTTTGATAGTTTGAATTAATTCTCAGCCCCTCCTGTGCTTTATGTGTCCCAAGCCCCTAACCATCTTGGTGACCTTTGAGGCAGATGAGGAAACAATACACTTGGCTGAAATTTTTAACAGGACACTACATACCTTCCCGAAGAACCTGCTTTTCAATTCCTCTTGCTATCATAGTTTAGCAATAGAAATATGGTGTGTCCTTTTTGTAGCAAATGACCACTATTCTAGAATCAAAACACCAGGTTGGAAGGGACCTCAAAGATCACCCAGTCCAACCTTTTAAGATAAACAATATATATATATATATTTATAGTTTAAATGAGATGGCCCAGCACCCTGTCAAGATGACTCCTAAAAGTGTCCAGCGTAGGGGACTCCACCACTTCCCTTGGGAGTTTATTCCAATGTCTAATTGCTCTTGTGGTGAAAAATGTTCTTCTGGAGTCCAATCAGAATCTCCCCAGAAGCAACTTGTACCAATTACCTCTAATCTTTTCCATGTGACTCCTTGTCAAAAGGGAGTCTTCTATCTTCTTGGTAGCCACTGTTTGTATACTGGTACATGATAACAAGGTCTCCCCTAAGCCTTTTCTTCTCAAGGCTGAACAAAACCTGTTTTCTCCACCTTTCTTCACATGCCAGGTCTTCCAGTCTTCTGATCATCCTCTTGCCCCTTCTCTGGACCCTCCCCAGCCTGTCCGTATCCTTTTGGTATAGTGGTGACCAAAACTGAACCCAGTACTCAAGGTGTGGTCTGACCAACACTGGGTAGAGAGCAATAATGACTTCTTTATCTCTTCTGGTCATGCCCTTGTTAATGAAGCACACTGGTCACTCACGTTGAGCTTGTTGTCCACCAAGACACCCAGGTCCCTTTCCACAGGGCTGCTCTCCAGCCAGGTGGACCCCAGTCTGAGTTGCATTCCTGGGTTATGTATTCCCAGGTGCAAGACCCTACACTTGTCTTTGCTAAACTTCATAAGGTACTGCTAGCCTACTCCTCCAACCTGTCCAGGTCTTCCTGGAGGGTGGCTCTCCCTACTGGACTGTCAACTTTCCCACTGATTTTGGTGTCATCTGCAAAATTCGTCAAGGTGCTCTTGATCCCAACATTCACATCACTTATGAAGATGTTAAACAGCATTGGGCCCAATATTGATCCCTGGGGGACCCCACTTGTAACTGATTGCCAGTTCGAGCAAGAATTGACTACCATCAATGACATCACCTTAATGTGACAGTCATCTTAAACTAAGTTTCCACAGTGAAGTAAACATTTGTCCTCTAAACTGTCCTGCTTTATAAAGGAAGGCAAATAATTAGGGCTCACAAAAAAATAGCACAAGGGACTTATGCTGCTTTTGTCATTTGTGGACGGGAGGGAAAGCTGTAGTAAATATGTATAATTTTGTTAGGAAAACCCATGAAATGTTTCTCTGTGCAGTATATTTCTTACAAAATGAGTGTACATCCCCTTCAAAAATGAAAGCTTTTGGTAAATGTCTGCCCCATGTCATGTCCATCTCTTGTGTGGGACAGCCACAGCTTTTGACACGGGGATTGGTTTGCCAAGGTAAGTTGTATCCCATGGCTAAGCATTAGACTTGAGGTACAAAGATGTTGTTTATGAGGCCATACAACAAACCAGATTGGAAGACTCTTCTTACTGTAAAAACAGGTTTTGACAGGTTTTTGCTGGTTTTCATTTTAATTTGAATCAGTTCCTTGGTGTGGTTCAGGAGACACTGGTTGAACCCTTGCTTCCTGGAGATGGTTGACACCATGTTTTCCTTGGAAAACTGGGGCATCTACTATCCGCCACTTTTTCCTTAAGGCCATTAAATTCAACTCAACAACAGAAAGAGAAACTTCATAGCCAGAAACCTGGAGATGATCAGAAATGAGCAGAGATGGTCAGAAATGTTCAGTGTTTGTTTATGTGTATGTACTCTAGAGTCATAGAATTGGTTTGCTTGGAAACGACCCTTAAGATCATCTAATCCAACCATTAACCCAGCACTGCCAAGCCCACTACCAAACCATGTCCCTCAGCACCACATCTACACATCTTTTAAATCCCTTCAGGGATGGGGATTCCACCACCTCCCTGGAAGCCTCTTCCAGGGCTTGGCAGCCCTTTCAGTGAAGAAGTTTTGCCTCATGTCCAACCTAAGCCTCCCCTGGCACAAATTGAGGCTTTATCCTCTTGTCCTATAGCTTGTTCCTTTGAAGAGACTGACCTAACTCCAACCTCCTGTCAGGGAGTTGTTGAGACCCAGAAGGTCTCCTGTTATCCTCCTTTTCTCCAGGCTGAACAAACGCAGGTCCCTCAGCCACTTCTCACCAGGCATATGCTCTAGACCCTTCACCAGCTTTATTACCCTTCTCTGGACATGCTCCAGAAATATATGTATATTCTGTTTATCCAGTGTATTCTATAATATAAATCCTCTTGATCCATGAGTCCTTAGCTGAGGACTGATCCCTCAAGGATCAGTACTGGGAATTGTTTAACATCTTCATATGGACAGTGGCACTGAGTGCACCCTCAGCAATTTTGCCGACGACATCAAGCTGTTGTGTGGCTGACACACTGGAGGGAAGGGATGCCATCCAGAGGGACCTTGACAGGATGGAGAGGTGGGCCCATGCCAACCTCATGAGGTATATACCTCAATCATATCCTGGGCTGCATCAAGAGAAGCGTGGCCAGCAGGGCGAGGGAGGGGATTCTCCCCCTCTACTCCACTCTGGTGAGACCTCCCCTGGAGCACTGCGTCCAGTTCTGGAGCCCCTGTCACAGGAAGGCTATGGATATGCTGGAACATGTCCAGAGAAGGGCCACCAGGATGATCAGAGGGCTGGAGCACCTCTCCTATGAGGACAGCCTGAGAGAGTTGGGGTTGTTCAGTCTGGGGAAGAAAAGGCTCTGGGGAGACCTTCTTGTGACCTTCCAGTATCTGAAGGGGGCTACGAGAAAGCTGGGGAGGGACTTTTTAGGATGTTGGGTAGTGATAGGACTAGAGGGAATGGATTAAAACGAGAGGTGGGTGGATTCAGATTAGTCATTAGGAAGAAGTTCTTTACTCTGAGGACGGTGAGACACTGGCACAGGTTGCCCAAAGAGGTGGTGGAAGCCCCATCCTTGGAAGTGTTCAAGCCCAGGCTGGCTGGGGCTGTGAGCAACCTGCTCTAGTGGGAGGTGTCCCTGCCCATGGCAGCGGGGTTGGAACTGGATGGTCTTTAAGGTCCCTTCCAACCCTGACAATTCTATGGTTCTGTATTTGAGGGAGGGAAGTGTAAAGAAGAGGGGAATTTTTGAAGATGCTGGCCTTTTGAAGTGATGTTTTTGCAGGAATGAAACAGAACTTCAAATCTTTCCATTGAAATGTTCATGGAACCATTTTCAAAGAAATAACATGTCACCGTGTCCTTACCTTCTTTTTTTTTTTTCCTCATTTTGACCTGTAATATAATAAAAAAGAAGTAGTTCTTTGCTACTTTCTCATTACTTTGTTACCATCTTTTATTTCCTTGATATTATTTTTGATTATAAGGGAGAGAAAAGAGTGGGGAAAAAGAGTTAGACAAAGGTGAACATGATTCTGATGCACACAGGAGAGTAGAAGAACCCTGAAGTGGAGTTTAAAATTTGTGATTTCTTAGGAAAACTAGAATATTTCAATAAAACACAGCTTTGCCACTGAAATTTTCCATTTTGAGACAATATTCATTTTTTTTCTGAAGAAAACATGTCTTCTGGCATTTATGTACAGTGATGCTGTTGCTCTAAAAACCCTTTGTTGATGATTACTATAGAAAACCTTTTGAAAAACAGGTGTATATATAGTAAGCTTTTATCCATGTGCTTTCTTCAGACTTTTTTTTTTTTTCCTTTTCCATTCATGCGTGATCTTGACGAAATAGATTTACAGATGGCCACGTCCTAATCTCACTTTAATTAGGGTAAATCAGAAGTACTTCCTGAGCATCCCTGAAACTATTCTGATCTGAAAGGGAATGAAAAGAAAAAATCTAGTGCCCATGGGGTAGTAATTTTATGGTTTTATTTCACCTGGGTTTTGCAATTATTTATTCATGTTTGGCTTAAACATCTCCAACCTGAAGGTGACATAAAACCTAGTTTTAAATGTCTTCCTATAGCAGTCCAGCTCGTACCCCGAGCATAATTTGTCTCACTGAGCACAATATCCTCTCACACCCCTCTAGCAAAATCTTCCATCGAAAATTCACAAGCCCTGAGAGGACTTTGAGAGAATTTATTACATTATTAATAAACTGGCTGATTAAAGGACACAGCTCCCTCTGGCTTTTCTTAAACTGGTTTTGTTCGTGGTATTTTAAATCGGGCACATTCCATAATTAAGACTTTTTGATTCCATTTCTATTAACAGTGATATGAACCAAATCATTAAAAAAAGAGAAATCAAATAGAAGTGTAGAAAGGCCTGAGGACACAAGCCTCAGGGAGCACCCAGTATCCTGCGGTCAACTGTGATATTTTCTAGATGAAAGGTATCAGAGTCTTCTGGTTGCACAACGTCTCCTTTAAATAAAATAAAAATGGAGAAAGACAGGAATATGGCATCTCAGGGAGATCCTAGCACGCTGCCTCAGCTTGGCCACAGCAATCTCAGGTGGCAGGGCTCGGAGGCGAATACCTTTCCAATATCAAGGGGCAAGGGAAAGAAATTAAAGTTCACAAGACCTACATTTGCACAAGGATTGTATTAGCCATTTGCAGATGCATTTCTCTGCGTTATACTGAGATTTGACCGGATTCTGCTTTATTAGACAAGGGGTTTAATTGAAGAAAGGGGGTTTAATTGAAGAAAGTGGCTTTAATTATGTTTAGCATATGCAGCATGTGCTGGCAATCCACTTCCAATAAAATGGATGTGAAGACCCAACCAAGCTGAGCTGACCACCAAGAAGGATCACCGATTTGCAGCTACAATGAGATAAGGCTGTTCATGAACCAATCCCAGCGAGCATGTCCTGTCAGAGCTGAATTTCACAAACCCATGGCATTTTAAGTCTTTAAGTGTAGCCTGATAAAATACGTCTATATTAGTAAACTAAATAGAGCTAGGACATGGGCTCAGATGGTGGTCCAGGCTTTTTAGTAAAGCCTCTGACACAGTTTTGGACAAATTGACTGTGCTGTTCCCAGACATGGTCTTAGAGTCAGCACATGCCAGGTACCAAACTGAAGTTTGGACGTAGCCATTTGTTTTGGAGAATTTAGTGGTATGTAATTAAACAGGACCATGACAGTTGATCTTTATCCCAGAGACTGGTCCTTTATCCCTTATAAAAACACTCCAGAAGAGGACAGATTAAGGACGAGTATATAAAACTTAGGAGAGAGGAATAATAATTTAAAAAACGAAGTTATTTATATAATATATATATTAAGAAGAGTGTGACCAGTAAGTTGAACGAGACTGCCCCATTGAGGGCACATTTTGAGTATTGTGACTGGAGAATCTCTGTGCCAAGGAAGGGCTGAGACCCCTGGGACTGTTCAGCTGGAGAAGAGGACACTGAGAGGGGAGCTGATCAATGTTGATCAATATCTGAAGGATGGGGTCAAGAGGATGGGCCAAGTCTCATTTGAGTGGTGCCCAGTGGTAGGACAAGAGACAATGCTGGAGCAAGTTCAGAGAAGAGCAGCCAAGCTGGTGAAGGGTCTGGAGAACGAGTCCTATGAGGAGAGGCTGAGGGAGTTGGGACTATTTAGTTTGAAGAAGAGGATGCTGAGGGGAGACCTTCTTGCTCCCTACAACTACCTGAGAGGAGGTTGAATTGAGGTGAGTGAGGCCTCTTCTCTCAAGGGAAAAATGACAGGACAAGAGGAAATGGTCTGAAGTTGCACCAGAGGAGCTTTAAATGAGATATTAGGAAGAATTTCTTTACTGAAAGAGTAGTCAGGCATTGGAACAGGCTGCCCAGGGAGGTGGGGAGTCAGCATCCCTGGGGGTGTTCACAATGTGAACACAATGTGTAGATGAGACACTTCAGGACATGCTCTGGTGGGATGGTGAGGTGGTGGTTTTTTTGTGTTTTGTTTTGCTTTATTATTTGGTGTGGGTTGTTTTTGTTGTTTTGTTGTTGTTGACAATTGAACACAGTGATCTTAGAGGTCTTTTCCAACTGTGACAATTCTGTGATTCTGTGATAAATTGGAACCCAGGGAGTTCCACCTAAACATGAGGAAAACCAATTTTTTTTTTTTCCTGTGAGGGTGGTGGAGCCTGTGCCAGGCTGCCCAGAGAGGCTGTGGAGTCTCCTTGTCTGGAGAGATTCCAAAGGCTCCTGGACCCTGCGCTGCTGGGCCCCCTGCTCTGGGTGACCCTGCTGGATGGAGCAGGAGGGTTGGACCAGATGATCTCCAGAGGTTCCTTCCAACCCCCACCATTCTGTGATTCTTTATAAACTCAACACTTCAATGAAAGTATTTTCTGTATGTAGGGCCAAAAATGTTTTCTTCTACACTTCTGTGTTCCTACAGAGCCTTAACCTGTCTTTTTGTAGTGACTAGGATGGGAAATATTCACTGTGTGGGTCTACCTCAGCTCTTGGCTGACTCAAATCACAGAAAAGTTGTTTTCTCTGCAACAGAACTGCCTGAAGAGCTGCTGACAGCTCTGACTGAGGAAGTGTTTATGGCTCAGTACCTGCAGCAAGGGATGGAAAAGAAACATTGATGTTGTCAAATAGCTGCCTACAGGTGCATAAATAGATCATCCAACCTGGAAGCCATTGGATTATCTCCAAAACAAGAACTGACAGGTCAAAGATAATATGGAAATGTGGGTCTGGTCAAATGATACAGGAATGGGTTAAGTCAGAAAGGAATCTGTACGACTGAAAATGGGTGGGAGAGGTACTTAATACTGAGCACTCGAAGCAAATATCGAAGACATGCATCAAAAAGTTGGTGATCAA
The DNA here is from genome assembly GCA_025345505.1 of Todiramphus chloris collaris. Lineage (NCBI taxonomy): Eukaryota > Metazoa > Chordata > Aves > Coraciiformes > Alcedinidae > Todiramphus > Todiramphus chloris. The sequence goes on from JANVCC010000018.1 coordinate 972,369, forward strand.
CAGCCATCTGAAGATGAGTCAGAGAGTACCCAGGTGGCCAAGAAGGCCACCAGCATCCTGGCTTGTATCAGCACTGGTGTGGCCAGCAGGACCAGGGCAGGGATTCTTCCCCTGCACCAGGCACTGGAGAGGACACATCTCAAATCCTGGGTTCAGATTTGGGCCCCTCACTCCAAGCAGGACCTTGAGGGGCTGGAGCGTGGCCAGAGAAGGGCAACGGAGCTGGGGAAGGGGCTGGAGGACAAGGGTGGTGAGGAGCAGCTGAGGGGTCTGGGCTTGTTGAACCTGGAGCAAAGGAGGCTCATGGGTGACCTTTTGAGTCTCAACAGCTCCTTGACAGGAGGATGGAGACAGGGGGGGTTGGACTCTGCTCCCAAGGAACTAATGACAGGACAAGAGGATAAAGCCTCAGTTTGTGCCAGGGGAGATTTAGGTTGGATATTAGGGAAAATATCTTCTGCTAAAGGGTTGTCCAGACCTGTCCCAGGCTGCTGGGGAGGTGGTGGAATCCCCATCCCTGGAGGGATTTAAAAGATGTGTATACATTGTGTTTTGTGACATGATTTTGTCGTGGGCTTGGTAGTGCTGGACTAATGGTTGGACTCAGTGATCTGAAAGGTCTTTTCCAACCTAAGCAGTTATACAGGTCTGTGATTCTATGTTGCTTCTGTTCTAATTGACGTCTGATCATGTCCTGCTCATGTAGAAGAATACATTTTTCATACTTTCAGCAAGGAAGAGCCGTCACATTCGTCTTCGCTCACATTTGCCACATGCACTCTGGCATATGAGGGCAGGCAAACCTTAACCTACAGGAGATGCTACTGGAGATGTGCTATACATTTCTGTTCCCTCTTTCTTCATTTTGTGGAGTGCGTTAGCTTCAGTGAATTTTACCAACATGAAACCGGTATCATGAAATGAAGGATGTGGCTTATGATGCTATCCCAAATTGGTCCTACCAGTAGCTCTGTGATTATCTTGCTATAGCACTACATGGACACCACTGAGGGTTGGAGCTGAATTCACCTGAATTGAGGGCGTGTTGGCCCTGACACAGGGCTACCTTAATCTTCAAGCATCGTGGCTTTCAGGTAGGCTGTGAGGTGGTGGGTTTGTTTTCTTTCATTGTGACTCACCATCGGCTCAAGAAAAGAGTTATTTTTTTTCTCTCCCTGCTGATCAGTGAAATAAGCACTGAAAGAAGACTGTGCATTGTAGGTCATCTACCCACTCTTCTACTTTACAGGTTTTAAAGTGCTTCTTCACAGGTAGCTCTATAATTTTCTAGCCTTTCATAAAAGATAGACTGGAGCTATCTGTCAGGGTCATAAAATGAAGACCATTGTGTTCTGTTTCTGATCTAACGGATAAAGCTGGAACTTGCTTTCACACCGACGCTTGAAATAAATAAGCCAACCCATCGAGACGTAAGCTCAAATCTACCTTGCCCTCCTAACTCCTGAGTACATTTTCAAAATTCTTGCGTTTCTCTCTGATATTTTGAAGCTCTTCCTGATGGATGTGTGAAAAACATTTTAGTGTTATATTTAAGACCCGGTTATTCAGTATTGCTACCTCTTAAGTGTTGTTGCAAACTGATGTAACAAGCATGGGCTGTCTCAGAGCAAGCTCAGAGGAGAATAATCCTCCGATGCAGAGATGCTTCTGGAGAGAAAGAAACCAAATAGCTTCTTTCCTCATCCCCCTCCCCAAGCCCCCTGAATACATGTCGTCAGCTCTTTCTATATCACCAAGGGTTGGGTTTTCTTTTTTCCTTTGCAATATGGCAAGCAATTTCTTCCGTCTTAAATTTAGTTTAATCAGCAGTTATGGCACAGTGTGTGGCTTTTCATAATTCTACTGATGTTTCTGCAAATGATTACTTAGTGCAGCACGTTATTATTACTGTGGACGATCCCTTACAAACATCTGTTGGGACTGACACAGGTAGAGCTGCGCTGGCCTTCAGGCAGAAGGATGGCTTAGAGGTTCTTCCCAGTCCTATTTTTATAATACTCTTCTTATTCCATTGCCTGGTTTTCTCTTTTTTTTTTTCCTTTTTTTTTTTTTTTTTTGCATGTCTTCAGCACTGGATGTCATTATCTGCCCCAAATCATCTTTTTCTTTTTTTTTTTTGGTGATGTCCTAATAATGAGCTTTTGTCATGTACAATGACTACATCTTTTTCTTTTCTTTTCTTTTCTTTTTTTTTTTTTTTTGCTTTTTCTTCATTTTCTCTCCCTTTTTATCATAATATCATCTGCTTGGGATGTTCTGAGAGAAATGCAACAAGCTATGATAAATCACCTTGTCAAGTTACGCAGTAATTCAAGCTGTTGCTGAAGTTACAGATAAAATCCAGCAAGAGGCTTTGTGGGGAAGAAAGGTGGGGAGGGGAAGGAATTCAGTTCTTCAGAGCTTGCATCTCTCTTGTGTCTGCAATGAATCTATGGGTGGGATGAAACGTGGGGGATGTGTCAACCTTGCTGTTGTTCCTAATGAATCAAGAAGCTATTTTGAAGAGTTTCTCCGTCTCTCAGGAGCCGTTTCCATGTTGCAACGTCAGATATGCATTTTGAATTGCTCTGCTTTCTCGACCTGCACCTGCAGTGCAGTAAAATAGATTAGTGTGGTGCGTGCGATCAGGTCGAAGGGTTGCCCAGACCTGGCTGCAAACTTTATAGAGCCCTTCCGCAGCCTGAGGTTTTACAGCAGCCCCAGAAAGTAGAGGCAAAGACCAGCAGCTTTGCAGATGTTGTCTATCTGTTGTCAGGGGCCTCCAATGGGAAAAAGAAACATCTTTCTCCTTTTCTCTTAAAGAAGACAACTGGGGACATGAATGTACCCAAGGTGTTAAGACCAGTTAGTCTGTAAATAACAGAAGTTTTAGGATCTCCCTTTGTAGTCCCTTCAGTCAAAAAAAAGGAGTTCTGGCAGAGCTGGAGCAACCTCCTTTCATAGCTGCTGCGTCAGCTCACAAATAAAGAGCAGCCACATCCCTTGGGAACGAAGGACTTTGCTTTCAGCTGAAAAGAAAGGGACATAGAAAGTCCAAATATAAGAGTAGGACACAGTATGTGTCTCTTTTCTATGAAAGCAGCCATCTTAAACTGAAATCATTTCTCTAAATTGCAGCTCCTCATGGCAGAATGGTAGGAAAACTGCCTGGATACTGAGCTGTACATAGAAATGAGAAACAGAACAGATCCGTGACTACAGATAAAAGAAACAGCTAAGTTTTAAAATAGTTTTACACCCAGTTCCCCCACTGGAGTAATGTCTCAATAGTTTAACACACTAGTGGAAAAAATAGCACTCAGAAAAGGCATCATCCTGAGGAATTAAGACACCCCCATTTATAATATCTAGAAATCATCTGCACGTGAGGAGTGTAAAACAAGCCCAGTGTAAACCAGTGCATAAAGTACAGCCTGAACTTGTCCTTGTGTATTAAATGGTGGGGTTCAATATTTGTAGGCACAGATGCTCCTTTGTCCACGCCGGTCACTTGTTAGCACGTCCTTGGCATACACAGGATTTTGCACCGGCTGGCACTAGCCTGGGCAATTCCTGGACAGGGTGCACAAGCTAACACGGGCCAGGAACCATTCCCAGTATGTAATCTGCATGTGGAAACCCATCTTCAGGGCCTGAGAGAGGTTAATAGGATGGATGTGAGATGTGTCATAACATTTAGCCTCTGGGCCACAGAGCAGTCTCAGGTAAAATACAGGAATTGGTGAGCACAAAGACTGTGATTTCCCTGGCAGAAGAGGGTTTCTTATAATCATCCTTCACACGAAAGAAAATAATAATAATAATAATAACTGATAGATTATCTTGACACGTGGTCTTATCAAGAACAGCATTGGGGTTGAAGTCAGGCTGAGTGACAGACATCCTCCGAGCAGTGAAATAGCCGGGGAAACGCTCGCTGTGAAACACCAATTACAACTCCTGGCTTTGCACAGATGCTCGTATGGAGTCTCCGTTGTGTAACGCCAGATGCGAAAATATCCCTTTGTTCGGCAGTTGTTCAACAGACGGTGACAATTTCGGATCAGATTCATTCAGCTGAGCTCATATATGAATTATTGAAATGGCCTGGGATTTCCCTGCCTGGGAGATAACCTCTTTTTATCTGTGCTGCGTACCTTGAGCGGAGGCCAGGGATGCTCCTCATCTGCACGTGGCTTGGAAGAAAGCTACAGGCAACGTGCTCGTATTGCTTTTGGAATCTCCAACCAAAACTTGCTCTCAAGGGGAACAAACAAGCTCCAGGACACGCTGCATGACTCAGCTGTTGATGTGAGGCTCGTGGGAGACAAATGTCATTGATCAGCGTAATTTAGAGGATGGGATGGGATTTTTTTCCACAATTTTTTTTTCTTGGTAAAAGAAAAGAATTCACACGTGCGTGCTGCGGTTCCATCTGGCTGAGTGTTTAAATCGCTGCAGTCTTGCGGTCTCATTTTGCAGCCTGGTGCATTCCCTCCTCACTGCCCATTTTTGTAGGCACTCCTGGCTCTGTGACACCTCATCCAGTCTGTAAGTTCCTTGGGGCTGAGACCCATCAGTCCCCATTATTGTGACATGAGCCATGCGCACCCATGCAGATACATATATATATATATATATATATATATAAAATTACCTTGCATATAAACCCGGGGTTGTCATGGTGATTTGAAACTCCCTGAAAGCTTGCTTGCAATGCAGTTAATCTTATGCACATATCCACACTTACTTAAAATCAACCATATGACAAGCCACCTTATATGCAAAGGCATCCAACCCACCCCGTATGGAGCTAAAAATCTTCATAGGCTGTGCAGCTGCCTTTTTTCTTTGGGGTGGGAATAATATTTTGAGCATCTCACTGCTTTTGACCTCACCTGGCTGCCAGATGCTGGCAGCGATTCCTCCAACCACGTGAACAGTCCTCATTTATAATTTACGAAATGTAAATCATGGCTTTTTGTTGGGGTTCAGGGCTCACGTGGAGGAAGAGCCTGAGCATAATTCTTAATGACACCTGAAAGTTCAGCATGAGGGTGGGAAACTGCTGTTTTCTCCATGTGGTGTATTCCTCAAATATTCAATGAAGAGACAACTAGAGGAATTAAAAAAAAAAGAAAAAGAGGGATTAATTTTGCCATCCCTGTAGAGGTGCTTGGTAGGGAGTGGTTCAGCTCCTGTGGAAGTCAGTGGGGTGGGATCAACTCTTGAGAAGTCACTGTGAAACAAAAAGGAGGTAGAAGTATTAATATTTAATTTTCAAAGACTTTGAGTTATGTGCCTTTTGTGGGAAAAAAAAAAAAAAACCAACCCAACTTTCTGTACCCATCATTAAGTGCAAAATATGCAATTCTTCCCACATCTGTATGGAAACTTAGTCTGTAGATAAAGACAAGACATTACTAAGTAATATTGTGCAATAGAAAGGAAAATGTACTGTAATAAAATTAAATTATGACCTCATCCTAAAAGCAGCAGTACGGGAGTCCAGCTCTTTTTTGGTGACTGTTGTGCCCCATGCATGCTAAAAAGCCCCAGACACCGTGGGTTTGTTAAGATTTCCATTCTGTAGTTGTTCTCATAAAATCATAGAACCATGTAGTTTTGGATGGGAAGGGACCTTTCAAGATCATCCAGTCCAACCCCCCTGCAGGGAGCAGGGCCATCTGCAACTAGAGCAGGGTGCTCAGAGCCCTGGCCAACCTCCCCTGCAATGGTGCCAGGGATGGGGCAGTGTACCTCAAGTTTTGGGGAGTTTGGCAGCATTGTGAGAAATTACCTATAATGTTCTAGCACTCCTATTTACTGGGTTCCAAGGGGGTGCTGAGCCCATATTGCTCTTTCCATATCCAGTCTGTAGATGGATTAGTCTTTTAAGATGCTGAGGGACCTGGAGCATCTCTGTGCCCAGGAAAGGCTGAGACCCCTGGGGGTGTTCAGATGGAGAAGAGCAGCCTGAGAGGGGAGCTGAGCAATGTTTATAAATATCTGAAAGGTGGGTGTCAAGAAGAAGGGGGTTAGTGGTGCCCAGTGACAGGACAAGAGGCAACAGGCACAAACTGGAGCCCAGGAGGTTCCATCGGTACAGAAGAAAAAAAAAATCTTTCTTATGAGGGTTCCAAAGAAGCCCAGGCTTCCCAGAGAGGTTGTGGAGTCTCCTCCTCTGGAGAGATTCCAAACTCTCCTGGACAATGTGATCCTGGGCCCCCTGCTCTGGGTGACCCTGCTGGAGCAGGGGGGTTGGACCAGCTGATCTCCAGAGGAAGATGGCAGGGGTACTTCAGTGACCTTTACTTATGGCTCCTTCAAGCAGTGTGGTTCTAGTTTCAGTTCCCGTGACCGTGCTCTAAACAGTGTTAGCATCAGGCAGGGTTTTGCTTCTTTGGTGGCCTGGATCAGCACTGACAAATGAGGACTTGAAACGTGTTATGTCCTTTGTTACCAGTGGAGGAGAATTAGCATCACTTCTCTTAACTATCTCCTTTGGAAAAAAAAGAGAGTTACAATGAAAGAAAAAGTCTGCAAGACCAGAACAACTTGTGATGAGAAAAAAAGAAACTATTAATCTTACATTCAGCAAAAGCCCCGTAACTCTTATGGCAGCACTGGCCTTCTGGGAGCAGGCACAAAGGGGAACTCGGGTGGGTGGATACATTTGGTATTGATTTGTTGTTTTCTGCAGTTGTCAGAGGATTGGCTGTTAGCCATCAAAAAAGGGCAAAACACCAGCCTCTGGGTCGACGTGTTCTGGTTTTCTTCTGTGAGGCCACTGAGGACAGGGAATAGATTAAATCAATGAAAAAAAAAACCCAACCAAGAAGTCTACTTTTTATTCATTCCTCCCTCAGATTTCTGTTCTTCCTATTCTTCATTCCAGATTTCTTTTCCTCAGATTGGTTTTCTTTTTTTTCTGATTTAGGGATGAATTTCTCCTTTCGAGGAGACAGGAGATACTTAGAGCTTATGCTAGTGTCTCATCCTTTCCTGGTGGCAATGATGAGAAGCTACAGTCTATCTTTGGACCTATTCCTGCTGATGATTGCTGTATATCTGGCCACTTTTGCTGTTCAAGATTTAGCAAAGGGAAAAGACCTCCACAGTGCTTAAAGGATCTGCTTTACTCAGCTGGACTCTGTGGCTCTATCTATACCAGCAGTCCCAAGCTTGTGCAATGCCCTGAGATCTTCCGTGTTCATAGAATCATAGAATGGATGGGGTTGGAAGGGACCTCTGGAGATCACTGAGTCCAACCCTCCTGCCAGAGCAGGGTCACCCAGGGCAAGTTGCACAGGAATACATCCAGACGGGTTTGGAAAGGAGTCCCTCCTCCTGTTGAGGTGGAATCTTCTATGCTCAAATTTATACCCATTGTTCCTTGTCTTATTTCTGGGCACTACAAAAAAGAGATTGGCTCCTTCCATTTGACACCCACCCTTCAGATATCCTTTTCATGGTTTTGGCCCAAAGCAATGAGTGGTCTACCCAGAAAGGTCTAGGCATTTGGCTCTTTTAGCTGAACCAGTTTGCCTCCAGGATGGTTGTGGTTACTGGTAGAAATCTGGTCCATCCTTTTAAGTAGTGTGAAACAAGCACTGGAGTACATTTTCTTCTACTCCTTCTCTTTTCTTTTTGATTATACTTTGGATTTCTTGGGTTTTGTTTGCTAGCATGTCTCCTTTCCCTTCATCTTCCTCGCCTTTGTTCTTTGCCTATTGCTTGCTAACACTTGTTACTATATATACAGTATTTCTGAACTGAAAAGCTTTCACGCAGTACCTTTATTTCTTGACTAGCTAAGTGCTTTCTCAGTTACTTAGTACTGAGTCTGACAGACACATGCCTCTGGCTTATTAATCTCATAGAGTGAGGTTCATTATGAGTATGTGCTATTAGCAAACAGGAAAGTGCTTACTTATAATTGCTGTTCTCTAAAGGTTGCCTTGTCTGTGGGTTCATCATCATCATCATCTTTGTTCTAGAAAGTGAAAATGTGTTTCTGCTAATAGGGCTGGCCCTTATTAGACCAAGCAGCAGTCAGGAGTGGCTTTAGGGGAAGATCTCGTGCTGCTTGTTTTCAAGTACCCTGAGGAATTCCTGGTGGGATGGTGTTAGAGACACCTCTGCATTCATACTGAAAGCATAAAGACTGGATTCAGAGGTCAGAGGTCCTGTCCATGTTGTACCAGAGATAAAATGTGCATACAGATGTGATCTATTGCCACGAACTCCTGCAGGAGAACTCAGCAGACCCATCCTACCCTATCTCCATACCTGGCTATGAAAGATAACCCTCAACACCAGGTATTGTCCTAGAGAAGAAGGGTCATCTGCTATGACTGCGCTGCATCCACTCTGACCTTGCTGCCTCTGAATGTAAGGAGTGAGAAAATCAAAATAAGCAACAGGAATCTCAAAAGCGGACAGACTTGCCGTATGAGAAGGTAGCACTTCAATCCTCCCAAAATCCAATACCGAGGGTACTTCCAGACTGACTTCATGCTGGAAGTGATTTTGCCGGGCTCACTTCACTGAGAGTATCATATGTGACTGTGCTATATAGGATATGTGGGATGTCATATATAGGATGACATGTAGGATGGTCTCCAGTGCTCTCTTGGTGTTCTGCTTTGCTTAGTGATACCTAGGGAATGGGAAAGCTCCTTCATTGGGTTTGCTGGAGCAGCTTTGGAGCAGATCAACAGAGAAAGGGAGAAGCTGGTGAAGACCTTGTTAATTGACAGTTTCTGGGAGAGACTGACTCTGTTTTATTAGTGGACGTCACTACAAGGGAGACGAAGACAGCTTATTGTTAGGTGATGAATCTGACTGGTCTTGTGACCTCTTAGCTGATGGAAGTCCCATCAGATCATTGACAAGTAAAGGCCTCCCCAAGACTGGGCTACCTTGTGTTGCACTTTTGTCTTTTCTGGAGGTAGCATTTAAAAGCTTGAGTGTCCTCACTTGTGCCAAACTATCAGATCCATAATCTATGTACTCAGTCATGAGCAGCCAGAGGTGATAGAGGACTTCCTGGGACTTCCCATACCCAGTCCAATTTACTGCTCTAGGTATAGCCTGGATGTTTTAGGTGGGTTCCAGGCAAAAGTTTGGTCCAGCTGTGGATTCTCTGGGGAATCCCTTTAGGCCTGGCAGCCCTCATCCCCATGGTACCAGAAGAGGAAAGTCTTACTGCGCTCTTACAGGCACCCTAAAACAGTGGCTGGGTGGATGGTTGTGGAGTGTGGTCTCACAGATGTTACCGAGGGCGTTAGTGCAGGGCAATTTTGATGCAGGCTGAATACGCTTGGCGGCATGTCTTCAGTCATGCTAATTTTCCTAAAAGAAAAAGGTCAACCTAAATGAAATGAGAAGTCATTGTGCCTCTCGCTGGGAGCCGTGCAGCACAGCAGTAAAAAGAAGTGGCAGAACAATCACTAGAATAGTACAGAGAAGAGGTTTTAAAGGGTCCAGTAACTTAAGAGAACTCCATTCACTATGTTGTCCCACTGGTATAGCAGTGGAAGATCAGCTGAAGGTCATAACTGTGGTTTTTTTTTATATGTGTGTGATGCTGAGATAACTGGTGAGTCCTTCTAATACTTTGAGGGAAACCTGAAAATTATTTTTCTTATCAAGTCCCATTTTCAGTAGAACCCTGAATTCAATCCATTCCCAACACACAGGAAGATTCATGCACAAAGAGGGTCTGATGCCTCTTCATGGCTTTCTGGTCTACATCAGTGCTGTGAGTTTTCAGGAGCGTGACCCAAGTTACTGTCCGGTGTCCGAGCACATCCTTCTCAGGGTTGGAGCAGAGGGTCTGCAGATCACTGAGAATCACACAGCACCTTAAATGCTGAGATCAGACAGCAACAGATTGTAGCACAGAGAGCTGGAGAATATCTCCTTCGCTGGAGACATTCAAAACCATGAACATGAGCCAGCAGTGTGCCCAGGTGGCCAAGAAGGCCGATGGCATCCTGGCCAGGATCAGGAATGGTGTGGGCAGCAGGAGCAGGGAGGGCATCATTCCTCTGTGCTCGGCTTTGCTGAGGCCACACCTCGAATACTGTGTCCAGTTTGGGGCCCCTCTCCACAAGAAGGACGTTGAGCTGCTGGAGAGGGTACAGAGGTAGCTACAAAGCCAGGAAAGGGTTTGGAGTGTGTGTCTTCTGAGGAAAGGCTGAAGGATCTGGGGATGTTTAGCCTTGAGAAAAGAAGGCTGAGGGGAGACCTACTTGCCCTCTCCATCTACCTGAAGGGAAGTTGTAGCAAGGTGGGAGCTGGTCTGTTCTCCCTGGGGACAAAGGACAGAAGAAGAGGAAATGGCCTGAAGTTGACCCAGGGGAGGTTGAGGCTGGAGATCAGGAAGCATTTCTCTCCAGAAAGGGTTGTCAGGCACTGGAATGGGCTGCCCCGGGAGCTGGTGGAGTCCCCATCCCTGGAAGTGTCTAAGAGGGGGATAGATGTTGTGCTTAGGGACAGGGTTTGGTGGTTTTGATAGAGTTGGGACTAAGGTTGGACTTGATGACTTTGAAGGTGTCTTCCAGCTGAAACTATTCTATGATTCTGTGATTCTATAAAACTCTCCTAGATGCAATACTGTGCAGCCTGCTCTGGGTGACTCTGCTGGAGCAGGTGGGTTGGACAAGATGATCTCCAGAGGTCCCTTCTAACCCCCACCATGCTGGGATTCTAGGGTTCTGCAATTCTGTGAGTGCTGCTTCGGTCTCAGGATAAACAGCAGTGAAACTCAAGCAGTATTTTAACATTTTAAGTTGCATATTTTAATTCTGGGAAGCCAAGGAAGTGAAACATACAATTGAAATGTGAATCCCTCACCATGTCCTGTCACTGTGGTCCTCTAGCAGAGCCATTCCGAGCTGTTCCGGAACGTATAGATGTGTGAAAGGTTGCAGAAAAAGATTATTTAACAAACAGTATGCAATGATCTGATAAAAGATGACAACATAATTAATATCCTCAAGGAGGCAGAGTTAAAGTTCTATGAGCCTTGCATTTCTCATTTCCTGAATTTTGAGTGCTTAACTGTGCATATTTAATGTTACATTAAAATAAGGGAGAGGTGCATATTATAAGCAAATAGTCCCCTTCCTGCTACTTGAGGATATTGAATTATTTCACGGAAGGTGCATTGTTTTGATGGTATCTTCATGATGTGAATTGAAGTGACATGAGCCACTATCCATGCTTATAATTCTAATTTATCATATCGTGTTAGTAAGTTGGGCCGTGCGTTACTCCATCCGGTATCAGAGTACGTGCTGCTTTTTGGCAGACGTGAGCTAAACAGGAGATTGAAATTGAGTGTCGTTCTGTTTGGGAACTAGAAGAGGGCAAGGCTGTTTTGCTGGTCTGCAACATGCCGTTGCACAGAGCGAGTGGTTGGGACTGGGGAGGAAAGCGTGGTATGGGGAAGCGACCTAGAATGTATTAATAACTTTGCTGCTGGGGGTGTTGGAGCTCCATTAATCTGAGACTCATCTGAAACGAGGTAAAGCTGCTTAGAAACATATTTCCAAACACGGGGGTAGGTAGTGACTGAGAACCAGTGGGGAAAGGGCTCAGTGGAAATTATTCCCAGAGGCGCCGATACACTGCAAATGTTTCCTCTTACAACTTCTTGAAAGGGAAGAGTGACTTCCCAGCAGGCATCCTCGGTAGAGTGTCACCAGCTTGCTCTTTAATCTGCCTCGCTGGCTGTGCTGCTGGCTTCCAACTCCAGCACCTCAGGTGTAAAAGTCACAAGTCTGCACAACCTCGCAGATGGAAGATGCACATTAAACGATAAAATCTGAACTCAACGTGCAGCACGTGGCAGAGGTGGAGTAATGAGGAGGTGCTGCAAATAATGGCAAGGCTGTTGTTCTTGGTGTCCGTTACCCTGTGCTGCCCGTTACACTCTGCTTGCCAGAAGAGTTGTAAAGCTGCATTTCGAGGGGGGGGGGGAGTTATTTCCTACATCTTTGTGAGAGCATCTCTGCTTGAACATGGAGGGTTGGTGGGGAGTGTGAACTCTGATGGCAGCTCTGTTCCCTTTTGAGTACATGAAGCACATTCTCATCCTCATGCTCTCAGAGCACCAGAGATTTTTCCTGACCTCCAGACCTTCTTTGTATAACAAACATCCCTCTCTGCTCTGATGAGATGCCCCTGCAGTGCTGGGGCCAGCTGGGGAGTGCTCAGCACAGCAGAGACAGGGACCTGGTGGAGCGGGGCCAGAGGAGCCCCAGCAATGCTGGGAGGGCTGGAACCCCTCTGCTGGGAGCCAGGCTGGCAGAGCTGGGGGGGTTCAGCCTGCAGAGGAGAAGGCTCCTCAAAGGGACACCTTTTGGGGTATTTTCAGAATTTCAGAGGAGACTATCAGAATGATAGGAACAATCATGGGTAGGGCCTGTTGGGACAGGACAAGGGGTGATGGTTTGGAACTCAAAGTGGAAGATTTAGACTGGAGAGAAGGAAGAAATTTTTTATGCTGAGAGTGGTGAAACACTGGCCCGGGTTTCCCAGGGAGGTGGTTGATGCCCCATCCCTGGAACCATTCCAGGTGAGGTTGGACAGGGCTCTGAGCAACCTGCTCTAGTTGCAGATGTCCCTGCTCAGTGCAGGGTGGTTGGACTAGGCGACCTTGAAAGGTCCCTTCCAACTCAAACCATTCTGTGATTCTATGAAGATACTATCAGAGTACCAACCCTTTGTTACCAAGCAGGACTGACCAAGAGAGAGAAGTGCCTTGGCTATAGGCAAAATATGAGATTATTTTGGGGGAACTTCAGGAGATATAAGGATACTACCTGTATTGTTTTGAAATTTGCACAAAACCACATACCCACAAAAATGTATTTACATCTGTCACCCAAGACCACTGCCCATAGTAAGTAATCTCACCAGATCCATAAAAAGTCTGGATAGGTGTGGAGAGGAGACTGGAATGTGCACAAATGGTTTTTAATGGATATTTAAGGCATTTTCGTCATCCCTAGCACTTTCTACCTATGCAAATCTGGAATAATTGTGTCTATAGACATAGACCTCAAGCAAGCAGATTAGAATCAGGTTTGTTCTATGGGCAAATGGCTTTCTACCACCATGTGGTCAATTTTCATTCACCCAGTCTTTTGTTCTGGAAGGCTGAAAATTGTACAAACACAGGACCAGATGTGTTGGGTCTGATGCAAGGTCCACCCAGCCCATTGCCCTGATGGCATCCATCTAGGCTGGATCCTCACCTAGCATCTGTCACTGTCACACCTTGCTGCCAATGGGTGGTTTACTGGCATTTTGATAACTCTCTTGGAGGATGTGGGCTTTGTTAGAGCTTTTCTGGAGGTCTGGTTCATGTGGTAGGAGGAAAGGTGTGCTTTTCCCTCAGCCTAAATGTGATGGGGTGTGGAAAAAGCATGGGTTGATCTCCTTTGTTGGGGACAACAGGCAGGTTTGGAGATAAGGTGACTGAAGCAGGTGATTAGATCTTTAGGTTAGGAAGGCAACCTGAGTGCCCAGACTGTCAGTCTTCCTTTTTCCAAAGATATTAAGAGGAAAAGGATGAGCTCCAGGCACCAGAAGATTGTGATGTTTGGGTTATTGTTGTTCTTTCTTCTCCGAGTCGCATATTCTGCTCCTTCAGTAAGTGGATCACAAAATGTTCTCCTGCCACACCTTGGAGAGGAAGAACAGCTCTGAGAAATGTGTCACCAGCCTTCTGGCAGAGAAGAGTTTTTCTCTTGGAGATCTGGAGCAGACTTAAGAAGGAGTGAAGGTTCCTTCTCTGTGGGTCCCATTAACCTCAACACTTTTCACGCACAGTGCAACAGGCTTTGAGGATCCACCTGGTTGATCAGGTTGGGATGGAAAGCTTTTGCTCAAGCCAGCTTTTCATAAGCCATCTGCTCAAGTGCCCACTAGAAATCTGAGCCATTGAGGTCCTTGCTCTGGTGTCTTACTGCGTGTTCTGGGACATGCAAAGTCCAGGTCTTCTGCTAAAGATCAGGAACCTCTATAACCTGAGGACCTGGAGTTTGGTGCTGCTTCTCAGCAGGATTTACAAGAGATTTAGGTGCCGTAGGAAAGCCTGGCCAGAGTGGAGGAGGAATGTTTGCTCTGAACCTGCTTGGATGTAGCTGTGTCCAGTAGACCAGAAAGAAAGACTTTAGGTTTACTTTGCTACCACAAACCTTTAAAGGTTGATTGAGAGGCTACACTGTTATTAAGTGAAAAAAAAACAACCCTACAGTGAGAACAAAGGAAAACACCCCACTGTCAGTAACATCCTTCCATTAAAATGCTGTAAAAATGAAGTAATAATTTCTTTTCTAAAGCCATAGTTATTTTCTGGTCACTGGTAGTATCCTGGATATTGTCTTCTGCTATATTTATGGTCCTGTACAAAGAGCAGAGCTGCAGCAACTGCAAAGACTAGTTGCCAGGTATGAAAATGATAAGTCAAAAAGCTGTCATGTGATGTAAACTTTGGATAAGAAATTTCTGTGACTGCAAAACACTGAGCCACTGAGTCATGACTCTTCAGTACTACCACTACCTCTGCCAACAGATTGCTATGTAGGACACCATGGCTTGTTTTCCCTTCACGCCTAGTTGGCACCAAAATAACTGTGCTGACATCAAAGTCCCTACGTCTGAGCTACAGTAAAGAGAGGAGGAGGAACAGGCACTTCAGGTGCAGTGGCACATCACAGTTCAGCAACTCACACGACTGTCTGGGGAGACCCCCCTGCAGTGCTGGGGCCAGCTCGGGAGTGCTCAGCACAGCAGAGACAGGGACCTGGTGGAGCGGGGCCAGAGGAGCCCCAGCGATGCTGGGAGGGCTGGAACCCCTCTGCTGGGAGCCAGGCTGGCAGAGCTGGGGGGGTTCAGCCTGCAGAGGAGAAGGCTCCCCAAGGGGAGACCTTCTGGGGGCCTGGCAGCACTGCCAGGGGCCTGGCAGAAAGATGGGCACAGACTTTGGAGCAGGGCCTGTGGGGACAGGCCAAGGGGGGCTGGGTTGAAACTCCAAGAGGGAGCTTTAGAGTGGAGAGCAGGAGAAATTGTTGGTGCTGAGGGTGGGGAGAGCCTGTGCCAGGCTGCCCAGAGAGGTGGTGGCTGCCCCATCCCTGGCACCATTGCAGGGGAGGTTGCCCGGGGCTCTGAGCACCCTGCTCTAGCTGCAGATGGCCCTGCTCCCTGCAGGGGGGTTGGGCTAGGTGACCTTGAAAGGTCCCTTCCAACCCAAACTATTCTATGATTCTATAATCCTACTGGTAGAGATGCTCCTGAATCCTCTCTTCTGCTGTCCCCTTCCAGTCCTTCTTTTTCACCAGCACTCATGTGAGACTCTGCTGACCCACTTCAGAGAACAAAAGTGGAAGAAAATTTTATACTCTTTTGTGGGTTAGTTTTCCACTGATACAATTCCCTGGACAAAGTTGACCAGAAGGTAAGAGGAGCACCAGCACCAACTTGAGGAAATTGAGAGTGCATGAATCATGATGAGAGGTCTGAGCAGGACTGTTCCTTTGTTCAGACAGTGTTGGCACCTCGGCTGACATTGCTTAGCTCAGTTTTAAGGCCACCTTCCTTTTTAAGTAACATGGTGGTTTGTATGATGCTTCACTCATCTCCAAGGTTATTGAGGCTGAGGTATTTTTTGTAAGTCTTAAGAAAAGTGCTTTTGTTAAAAAAAAGCATGAAGAGAAACAATCTTTCTCTGGGTACATTCAAAGGAATAATTTATCGAAAGGGAAATATTGATTAGGTGTGATTTGATCCACACTGACTGATAAGGTGCAGTCTATATAAACGAACTGATATCTCCTATTGATCAAAAACCCACATACAAATAAGCCAAAACCCAGACGAATGTAACCCGTTTAGCTTCCGTACAACTGTCTGAAGGAGAAAAAACCACAGAAGTAGGAATGCAGATTTTGAAAGTTTGACCCAAATAATAGGGCCAGATATGGAAATCCTCACTCAGGTCTTGACAAGCAGCAAAATGGTTCCTGGGCCAAAACTCATGGCTCTTATTTCCTAACTAAATCCAATGGAAGTTTGCCTGAAAACCATTAAGTTCATTACTTGGCACAATGATTTCAGCGACAGCTTTGAATGGGTGAGTTCTAAGTCTGGATTTGAGATCTGGCCCTTAATTCTTTGTTTGTAAGAACACACACTATCTAGTGCTGTAAACATCACTCCTGTCTTGTAAGTAAAATACACTTTTTTTAACTCAGACATTCAGAAACACCCTCACGACTTCACAGAGCTGAAGTATTGATGCTATGATACTTTGCAAAGTGTGTGCTCAAGGCATCATTAGTATCTTGAAGAGCTGGTACTTATGTCTGATGTATGAATTTGCTGGTGGCTAAATAAGGAAGACTGAGACTGCCACCTTAAATTTGCTGGTGTCATGAGGAATAGAGCAGAACACCCTCAGAGTGATTACAGGTGAGTGGACCAACGTACTCTTACATATGTAGCTCCATTCAGACCTTTTCCATCACATTCTCTCATGTAAATCTGGATGTTTTATTGATGCAGAGCTAAATCAAGTATCTGCCATCACTACATTCTCTTCTTCCACCCCCAGCTGGCATTTCCTGCAGCACATATTGCAGTTTTCTTTCTGAACAGAAGCCTTTTCTTCTACTGGAAAGCAGAAAAGTGCCATAGGTGACATAGTGTAGCAGCATTTAACACATTAAATAGCTCTCTGAACTGCTGCAGATGGGCAAAAAAAAGAGTCCTGTGTGCATGTCAAAGCTACAGGAAAAGCACATTTTCCTTTCAGAAATGAGCACTGCATTTTCCATGCACCTGGTTTAAAGAGAACAGAAACTTGGGTCTGGAAGGGACTCCCTAGGTCATCTACTCTGGTTCCTCGTTATTCCGGGCAAGCATCTCATCAAATCTTTTCCATAAATGAATTGAGTCCCATTTAACATCTAGTGAGGGTTTTTTTTCTCTCAGCAATTCCCATTGGGAGGCTATTTCCTAATTTCATTTATCTGACAGTAAAAGACAATTTTATTTATTTTATTTACAGCCTACATTTCTTCATGGCCATTTTAGCCACATCTGTGTTTCAGATTCTCTCCCAGACCTTGTCCACATCTGCTGGTTGCTCATTGGCCTTGGACAGGGTACAAAAAAGCTTTAGACTACCAGGATAGCATGGTATGGCAATTCTTCTTTGCCAGATGGTACAGTTTTTTTAGAAGAAAGATGTCAGTCACTGCATGTTGGACTAATTCTTGATGCCAATCACTACAAAACCACAGCACAACAAACCTAATCATAAATGGTTAGGGACATTGAAACCATGGAGGGTTGGAGATGTAATAACACTGGGAGCTTGAGTGAGCTTTTCATCTATGTTGCCACTGACTAAATGTCCTCATGCCCAGACTTATGGTAGGGTGCTGTATAGAATCATTGAATTGTTTAGGCTGGAAAAGACCTTTAAGACCATCAAGTCCACAAGCACTGCCAGGTCACCATTAACCCATGTCCCTCAGCACCACATCTCCACATCTTGGAAACCCCTCCAGGGCTCACGGGGACTCCACCACTGCCCTGGGCAGCCTGGGACAGCCCTGGACAACCCTTTCGCAGAAGAAATCTTTCCTCATGTCCAACCTAAACTTCCTGAGGCACAATTTAAGGACATTTCCTCTTGTTACTTGGGAGAATAAACTGACCCCCACCTCACTACAACCTGCCATGTTGACAGATAGGGCAAGAGTAAGGCTACAGGTTCCCTGATACAACACAAATACGTGAATGGAGCAATGAAGAGGCAACAAGACAGGACAAACTGACCTAGAGTGAAGTATAACATTCTGCTGACAAAGCACAGGGGCAGAGAGTCAGTGTCAGAAGACTGTGGATAAGTGATCCTCGGATAGATCCATCTGGCTTGCCAAAGATCTTATTTTTGATATTTTAGTCCCCAAATCTTGGGCAGTCAGCATCCAGCTAGGAGTCTCTCTGAGGTAGACAGATGCAGGCTGTGGTTTGGTAGCACCCATTAACAGCTCATAAGACTTAGAGATATCATGGAGCTAGAAATCACATAATTCTGAAGGGCTTAGCTGCAAATATCATTTAATGGCAGAGGACGGATGTAAATACCAGAGCCAAAGCATCATCAAAATGAAAAATGACTTAAGGCTGCTTACCCCAGCTCATGTCATCAGCAGATAAATAAATGGAATAGCGTTTTAAGCTACTTGATAATGTACAAGTGGGGAAAAAGATAAAACACAGCAGTGCTAGTATGGAACAGATTAAGAGATGCCCCAAAATAGCGTCTGAAAATGCTGTGTAAAAGTTCTGCAATGTGAATAAACCACGTAGGAAATACTCTGGACAGTCACACTGGCAGGCTGCTGTGGTAGAACTTGTCATATGAGGCAATCATTAACCTACTTCTCTCCCTCCTAGAGACTTCTGGAGTGATTGCATCCCTGGACTGTACTTCTCTTATTAACTGGCACATCGTGTCAGTGGGTGAAAGAATGAAGGGCAGAGTCTGGCTTCATTGGTGTTATTAAAACCCTTTACTTACAGGAACAGGGTGGCCACTTGCAAACTGCCTTTGGAAATGGTCCCTGGTCCACCTGCTCTGAAACCAGGTTTCGAAAGCATGGGAAAGAGTATTAATTGGTGTGGGCTGAAAACATGCCATGGGCTGCTACAAGAGCTGAGCAGTACTGATGATTGAGCTCCTCTGCCCATGCCCTGGCATGGTTTAATTTACTAGTTTGGCTGTAGCTGTGTTATGTTTTAGTAGCCCTGTGAATATAAATGAAGAAAATAGTCTTTCAGGAGCTTGTGTGGCTCTTTGAGTAAATACAGTGTGCTTCAAGGTAAGTATAGGCTGAGAAAAATAGCTATGGATGTAACTTGTTTATGTTAATTAATTTGAAAATTGGAAAGGCAGAGTGCTACTGGAGAGGGTCCAGCAAAGGCTGTGGAGATGCTGAGGGACCCAGAGCATCTCTGTGCTGGGGCAAGGCTGAGAGCCCTGGGGCTGTGCAGCTGGAGAAGAGCAGCCTGAGAGGGGAGCTGAGCAATGCTGAGCAAGAGCTAAAGGGCCCCGGGGGGCAAGAGCCTGGGGCCAGACTCTGCTCAGTGGTGCCCAGCACCAGGACAAGGGGCAGCAAGGGGCACTAACTGGAAGGCAGGAGGTTCCATCTGAGCAGGAGGAGCAAGTTCTTTGGTGTGAGGGTGGTGGAGCCTGTGCCAGGCTGCCCAGAGAGGCTGTGGAGTCTCCTTGTCTGGAGAGATTCCAAAGGCGCCTGGACCCTGCGCTGCTGGGCCCCTGCTCTGGGTGCCCCTGCTGGATGGAGCAGGGGGGTGGCACCAGAGCAGCTCCAGAGGGCACTGCCAACCCCCAGCATTCTGTGATTCTGTGCTTATTTCCCTTAGAGCAGATATGGCTGATAGCAAAGAAAATGGTGGTAACTTCATGACCATCGTATCAAATGTTAGAAAAAACAAAAAGGAGTTCTCCTCTTCATAGTTTCTTTTGGGGGGGGGGGGTTGTTGTTGGTTTTAGGTTTTTTTTCAACAGACAAATCTCTTGCTTTTTATATCTGGATTTGAAGTCTTCCATTTTAACGTATTTCTAAGTGCTCCACTGTTCAAGATCAGGTGGTTGTTTTTCTATGATATTCTCTTGGTATTGATCTCAGAGCTGTTAGCAGTTGCAAATGGCTGGAGCTTGCAGGAGACAGGTGAGGTACTGGGGTACTGGAAAAGGCAAGTTTGGTGTTTGTCTCGATACTAAATGGGAAAGGAGGACCTGACAATGTAGAAGTGGACCATTCTATGTTAATTCCTAGAACTACACTGGCACATATAATCAAAGCCTTTGCACCCAGAAGATAACAAGTTGCTGAGTAGCAGAGAACATGAACTTGTCAAGAGCAAATGACATCAAACTAATCTAATTTCCTTCTGTGAAGGGATAAAAATCCTTGTGGACAGAGAGAAGTAGTAGGTGTCATATATCTTTGTGCAAAAAAGCTTTTGATACTGCCCCTCATGACATTCCTGTATGGAACTTAAGGCAGCTAGGTCTGCATGAAACTGCTGTAAAGTCTGTATGAAATTTGCTGAAAAGCTGTAAAGTTAACAGTAGTTTTGACATTTATTCCATGTCAAAGTAGGAAGATACATTGAATGGAGTCCCACAGGTTGCTGCTTTAGGCAAGCAAATTTACAATCATAAAGTCATAGAAGGGTATGGATTGGAAGGGACCCTTAGAGGCCATCTAGTCCAACCCCCCTGCACTCAGCAGGGACATCTGCAACTAGAGCATGTTTCTCATATCCCCCCCTCCCCTGCTGCCCACGCTGCTGGGGTGCAGCCCAGGGTGCCAGTGCCTGCTGGGTGCCAGCGCACGGGGCTGGCTCAGCTCCAGCTTCTCCCCCCCAGGTCCTTCTTGACAGGACATCTCTCAATCCCATGATTCCCCAGCCTGTACTGATACTGGGAATTGCCCCAACCCACATGCAGGACCTTGCACTTGGCCGTGTTGAACATCAGGAGTTGCACATGGGCCCACCTCTCAAGCTTGTCCAGGTCCCTCTGGATGGATCCCATCCCTCAGGCGTGTCAACCACACCATTCAGCTTGGTGTCATCTGCAAACTTGCTTAGGGTGCATTCAATCCCACTGTCTATGTCACTGATGAAGATATTAAGCAGTGCTGTTCCCAGTACAGACCCCTGAAGGACAGCACTTGTCACCAACCTCCATCTGGACATCGAGCTGTTGACCACTACCCAATTGAACTGCATGTATTTGGAGTGGAAGACAGCAAGGTTAGAAAGCTATTTTATAGGAATAAATTTAGGGTGAGTATGGTGAATGGGACCCAACAATGCTGTCTTCTTGGAAAAACACGCAAAAACATCCTAGAATGTGTGTTTATGAAGTTGGCCTACATGCCATATGCAGTAAACCTGCTTTGTTTAGCTCTCACAAAGCCATAACTGTTTTGATATCCATGGTTCTGGGTGATGTCTTTCAACAAAAACATAGATCAGCTGCTGGGCGTGTAGAGTAGAGCAATAAGAATGGTCAGAGATGAGCAAAGGTTGGGCAGATATCCGTCAGGAAAGCTGGAAACGTAGCTGCTTCTGTTCTGGGACAGTAGGATGACTTGCAAAGTCTGTGTGATATCAGGGTGGTTTTTTTGCATTGTGCATATTTTGTCGACTCGTTTCTATCACTCTGTGTCAAAGTAGCGAAAGAACGTATGAAACAGGATTAGTCCTAAGAATGTTCCTTGAGGAACTCTAGTTTTAATCTTCCTCCAGTCTAATCTTGCTCTAATTTAGCATGCTTTCCTGTATCGTCCGTTTAGCTGGAGTCCTAGTACTAATTAGCATCTTTACTTTTATCACAAACAGTTTCCCATCTGGCATGAAATCAAATACTTAAGTGTCTCTAGTATTAGAAGTCACAACAGAGCTGTTCAGTCACAATTTTCCAGAAAATGAAGAAGAACTATTAACTCTGTCCGTTCTTGGAAACTCCCGTGGAGGTTAATATTGCTAAAAGTGATGTATTTTAGCAGTCTCTGTGTGTCTGCTTATGTATGCTGAATATTCAGGGACTTGAGGTCTCCCTCTCCGGTATTCGGTTGCCCAAACTGAGCTTAAACATCACAGTGGCCAAGGCCATCGTGTTAGTCATCTGCAGTAAGGTGGGGGGTTTGTATTTATTGTGGCTTTTCCCCTGCAGCTGGACTATAGTGAGTACAGGACACCATTTACACACGTAGTATAATGAATTCCTTCAGATGAATAGGGTGAAATGAGTGTTAATTCCAGCACTTCTTCACCCCAGACTGAAAGGAGTCTCAACCTACATAATCCATTTATTCTATGTTTTGTGAAAACTCCTTAAGAGAACCAGAACCTTTTATGGGAACTTGAATACCTTTTTGCTAGAAGTTGCCCCAGATCCATAGAAAAAAACTGTTTCTGATACTTGTCTTCTCCTGTTTTCCTGTGCTGGAAGTGCAGAGGCGGTTAAATCTCTCTCTTTCCATCTCGTACACACACACAGAGCCTAACACACCACTTTATGCGATGTGTCTGCTTGGCAACTTGTGAGAGTTTTGCTGGCGCGTGGGAGAGACCTGCAGGAGTCAAGTGCAGCATTAATGTAGGTTCCCAGTGGCTTAGAGGGAAGCTCATTACTGACCGGGCTTGTGCGTCTTGTTCATTTACAGTAACACTTTAAATATTTAATCGATCTCTCGTTCTTTCCTGTCATGGACCATTTTCCCTCAATTGATTCCTTTTTGGGGGGCAGGGATGGTTGGAATGCATTTATGTTAGTGGAATTCTATAAATTACACTCATTAAGAGGCCAGATACAATAGGCCAATGTGGAATTAGTCTAAGCTTCGTATTGTATTTTTTGCCCCTGGTTCTCAAAGCACTTCAGAAGCACTAACTAGATAAAAGTGAAGAGCAAAGCTCTGCTGAAAGTTAAAATACCTCCTTAAGTTCCCAGGAGCCACTGCTTAGGAGTTGTTGCTGCAGAGGTAACAGGATTATCCTTTTGGTCGTGCTCAGCTCACTCAGCTTCAGCCTTCCTGGGTTTTTCTGCCCATGAGGAGGGATGGGATGCATCCTAACTAGAGGGAAGTAAAGTGGAAGGTCGGTATGAGGATCATCACATTTTTCCATCAGGAAGGTGTGTGGTCTTCTTGGTTGCATCTCCCAAGACTCCTCACCAGGTCAGACAAAGCTGAGGCACTTGCGAGGTCCTCGTGTTACACAGTTTAGCTGTGGAGCATCTCTTCTGCAGGTAGAGATGTTGCAACGTCTGTTTTACAAGTGGGTAAATAGAGACACAAGGCAGTACAGGAACCTGCCCCAACCTCTCGTCTACAGACTCATAAATCTTGTGTTGACTTTGTGGGATCACAAATTAATTTTTACAGAGGTCTTGCTTGGAATACAGTTTGGCCTTGTTCTTGATGAACACAATATCACTTTATAAACCCTATAAAGAAATAATTGTGGGGTATCGGCCTTTCCCCAAGCCAGGCTCAGAGAAGAGAATAAGAAACCTTCAGTATCTGAAGGCAAACACTTTTAATGGTCAGGCAGAAGAAGCTTTCAGCAAATGTGCTTTAAGATATGGTAACAAAACTGATATGGTAACAAAAGAGAGCTGCTTCTGGGCGCACCAAGTTCTTTGCTACTCCTGGAAATCACCTTGAAAATGTGACATTTTTAAATCTAATTAAATCCCTTGCACACTTCCTCAGTTCCTATTGATTTTTATTTTATTGATCAGCCAAGAAACGCTTGGGTATTTTAGATACGCATTTAAAGTATCCCCGTGTCATCTGGTTTTGCGCTGTCTATCTTAAATCTCAATGTCCTCGGTTAGCTGAAATAGCAAGTCAAAAAAAAAAGCAACCCCAAACCTGTCCTGTTCCCTAGTAACTTAGCATGAAGTGCTGTCCCACAACTGTCACAAGTGTTTTTCTTCACATCGTGGTGATGCAGTGTAGAAAAAAAGAGAAAGCCAGGTTCGTGCTCTGCGGGAACAGAGTAATTTCATGTATGGGAATATTTGCTTTTCAACACAATACTTTGTAATACTATCCATTATTACATGGCTAAAATGCTCAGCCTTTGAACTCAGAAGCTTGTATCGCCTAAGTACAAGGACCAGCGTCTGTCTGACTCCATTTATGCTATTACTATTCAAGCAAGCATTTGAGTAGTGGGCTCTGAACACAGTGAAATTGCAAAGACAAATGCTGCTGTTGTCGTTATTGACGGTGCATGTCCTTGATACAAGTGCTGTATCTCAAGGAGAGAAGTATTCATGCAGTCGTCCACTGCTGACTTTTCTCAGCACCCTTCATTTCAGTTTTGTTTGGTAAGTGGCGGAGTCTTTGAATGAGGATGCAACATTTCAATTACTCTTCTCTTTTCTTTCCTGTAAACTGTCGAGGGATAAGAGCTGTGGTTGTAATTGAAAGTATTCCTCCAAAGCCTCACAATCATTATAACTGAAATTAAAACCTTACTCCTTAACTACTATTAGGTTTCACCTTGAAAAATCATGCCTGACTTTCAAAGAAGAGAGTTCCATGGCAAATAATAATAATATAATTGAGAATATAGATAATTTTGGTCATTAATTTTCCTATATGGTCACAAAGAAACACCCAGGGATGTCTCAGCCTTCTAGTTGAGGATTTGACCCAGAGTCACCATCAGAAATGTTGTCACCTAACAGAGGCATTTAACACAGGAATATGGAAATGGTATAGGCACCACTGGATGGCAAGGCGAATTTTAGGAGGACTAAACTGCTCTCTGGAGGTGAATATCTATTGATGTTGACGATGGAGTGGACCATTCCCCTAAGTTCAGCTTATGCTGGAGGTCCTGAGCATGTAGCTGTTGAAATGCCTTTTGTAGAGGAGTTAGATGGAGCCACCCCCCTGCCAGTCTCCTTTACTGGCTACATTAAAAATCTCTACTGCTATATTAAAAAAAAAAATCCAGTGTTAACAGAATTTGACTGCTAAACTAGTGAACGGGTGAGAGAGAAGAATCACAGAATGATTTTGGTTGGAAGAGACCTTTAAAATCATAGAGCCCAACCATTAACCCAGCACTGCCGGGGCACCACTAAACCATGTCCCTCATCAACCCATCTCCACGGCTTTTCAGTCCCTCCAACCTAAACCTCTCCTGGTGCCACTTGAGGCTGTTTCCTCTTGCCTTATTGTTTGCTGCTCGGGAGAAGAGACTGATCCCCACCTCAGCTGGAAGAACTTCTTTCCGACCTCAGTCTTGCAAGTGGAGCTGGATGATCCCATTTTGGGAATGTCTGACAGTTCCTCTCAGAAGTCTTTTCCTCGGTTGATTGATACTTTAGCAAACATTAATTTGGGGGGGGGGGGGATGAAATTTTTCATGCCAGTTTTCTGCCTCCTCAGACTGATATTTTTAAAGATCCAGCCAGAATTTCTCAGAGAAGGAAGCTGGAGAAAAACATGTTGTTTTCATACTAAAATATTTCTCCCAGTCTGTCTACAAGGAGCCCTGGTACCTCCCTGCTGCAGAGCAGAGATCTGAAATTTGGTAAGGGGGCATCTTTTGCACGTATTCTGACTTTTTTTTTTTTTTTTTCTCCTTGTGAAAATTTACCTATCTTTTCTTAATTTACAGGAGGTTTTTAAGAAAAAAAAAAAAAATCCTACACATTTAGGAGAGATGTCACAGCATTTAACAGCTGAAGCCTTCAAAAGAGGCTGTAGTGTATGTTTCGTGCTGCTGTGACTGTGCGTGCCATGTTGCTGCAGCTTGCTTTCCACCGCTGCCTGAGCAATGGGGATGCTCCTTACTCCTGAACTGGGCACTGGGGAGGCTGCCTCTCGAATCCTGCGGTCAGCTCTGAGCCCCTCGCTCCCAAAAGGACATTGAGGGGCTGGAGCATGGCCAGAGAAGGGCAGTGGAGCTGGGGAAGGGGCTGGAGCACAAGACCTGTGAGAAGAGGCTGAGGGACCTGGGGTTGTTGAGGCTGGAGCAAAGGAGGCTGAGGGGAGACCTTCTGGCTCTGACAGCTCCTGACAGGAGCTTGGAGCCAGGGGGGGTCAGTCTGTTCTCCCAAGGAATAAGTGATAGAACAAGAGAATAAGGCCTCAGTTTGTGCCAGAGGAGGTTTAGGTTGGACATGAGGAAAGATTTCTTCTGCTAAAGGGTTGTCCAGGGCTGTGCCAGGCTGCCCATGGTAGTGGTGGAGTCCCCATGATCCCTGGAGGGTTTTCAAAGCTGTGGAGATGTGGTGCTGAGGGACATGGGTTAGTGGTGCCCTGGCAGTGGTGGGTTGATGGTTGGACTGGATGATCTCGAAGGTCTCCTCCAATCAAAATGATTCTCTGATTCTGTGAGGAGGGAGAAGCTTCCAGTCTGGAAGGCAAAAATGAAAGAAATCAGATTTTAAGCAGGGAAAGAAAGGAGCAGATTGAGACAGAGAGAAGGGAACAGGAGAGCAAATGGGATTAGAAATTGCTTAATGCTACTTGGACACCTTGGAGAAGGAGCTGGGATCAGGAGCCTGTTACGAGATACCTGGGTGTGCAGCCTGCAGAGCTTGAAGAAGTGCTGGCAGAGGAAGAGTTCCAAGGGAACTCAAAACCACCTTATGATGGGAGAGATAGGAGTATACCCAACTATTCCCAAGGATGCTTCCTTCTCCTTTTCCCTCTATCTCACTTTTAAGATCCTTATTCACTGCACAGGGTCCTGCACCTCCTTATTTCCTGGTGAACTCACAGCTTTAAACACAACAGCCGTGTTAAATTCACCAGGACGAAGTGTTGTGTCTCGATTTTAATCCATCAAGCCCAGTGAACATCCACTTTTGCAGCATCAGGTATTAGAAAGGAATAAGACACGCACACTTTCAGAGAGGAAAAAGAAAGGAAATCAAGCTGCTTTCATGTATTCTTTGTAATTATTTCCCCCCTGTTGTTCAGAATTCAAGTTGTTGTTTGTTTTGTTTTGGTTTTTTTTTGTTTTGGGTGGTTTTTTTTTTTTTTGATTTTGTTAAAAAAAAAAAAAAAAGAAATAAAATAAAAAAAAATAAAAAAGGGCTCTAACATTTACTGGCAGTAATCATTTCACCATCTGCTCAGGCGTGCTGCTTCCAGAACACACGTTCTCAGCTGTTGAGCAGTCAGCTCTCTGCTCCCCATCCTTTTGGAGACAGGGATGCCAGCAGTTCCTAAACTGTAACAGCATGAACAAGGCTTTTTCTTTTTTTTTTTTTTTCTTTTTCTGCTTTTTTTCCCTTTCAGTCACTGGAATTTTTTTGAGGAGGCAGGGGAGTTAGGAGTTTTCACCAGATTGTTTCAAAGACTGAGCTGGTCTTGACTTGACAGTTCTTCATCTGAGTGCATGAAAGTGGTGAAAATGTGGATAATATTAATAATATTCTCTATACTAAGATATTATTACATTATTATTTAGAATATATAATAAAATCCTTCACTCTGGGGGTGGTGAGACACTGGCACAGGTTGCCCAGGGAAGCTGTGGATGCTCCATCACTGGATGTGCTCAAGCTCAGGTTGGATGGGGCTGTGAGCAACCTGCTCTGGTGGGAGGTGTTCCTGCCCATGGCAGGGGGGTTGAAATTAGATGATCTTTAAGGTCCCTTCCAACATAAACCATTCTATTATTCTATGATTCTATGATTCTATGATTCTATGATACTGTGATATTAATTCTGATACTGATACCATGTGATACTGATATTTTGACATGCCTCAAGGAGGTTTGTTTTGTAGTAGAGCTCCACTGGTGCCTGGTCTATCTCTTAAGGATGGATTTAGCCCATGTTTCTTTATCTGTGCTTAGGGGAAAGCTTTCCTAGTGGGGCGCTCTCATGCCTGGGCATAGAATCTCATGAACCGTGTTGCTGAGCTTAGCATCCCTATTTGTAATTACTTCTTCCCATTCTCTTCTGCACACTAAGCCGTTGCCGAGCTGTTCAACATCCCAGTCTCCTCTCTGACAACCCAAACCCAGTAGTGAATCGCAGGATATAAACCAGAAGGAGAGATACCTCGCTACCAAATGGGCTTCTCTGGCTAAAAGGAGCTAGGACAGCCAGAGTTACCCTCTCTACATGCTCCTGCATCACTGCCCTTCAGCTCGTGGTGAACAGAAGCACTTAAGTAAATATATGACTAATTTCGAGAGCAGAGGGTAACATTAATTAGCTCTTCCTGTCCTTGAATGTTTCTGTGTCACTGACTCCCTAATCTGTGGCTCTTGCATTTTCTGTTGCTGTTTCTCATGGCAATAAGAACCTGAGATCTCGCTTTGTACATTTAAATTCAAAATGAAAAAAAAAACCATCCCTCAGTGAAGGACCTTATTCAATTCTGCCCCTGTATAGCCAGCGCTTTACAAAGAAATGAGCCAGAGTGAATTCAGAGCCCATTAGGTATGTCCCAGGAGGCATGAATCTGTATGCTTACAGATGTACTTACAGATATAAATCTGCATTAAGAAAACAAAAAAA
The DNA here is from genome assembly GCA_025345505.1 of Todiramphus chloris collaris. Taxonomy (NCBI): domain Eukaryota; kingdom Metazoa; phylum Chordata; class Aves; order Coraciiformes; family Alcedinidae; genus Todiramphus; species Todiramphus chloris. The sequence continues at coordinate 1,000,501 of JANVCC010000018.1, forward strand.
TCCTGCTTGACCGAAGGTATTTGTTCTAAACCACACAATTTAAAGTGCAGCTTTGTATGGAGAAGTGACTCTGCAGGGTGTCTTTGTGTGATTTTATGTGTGTTCCATTGCATCAAGATCAAATTTACTCAGTTGCGAGCAGAAGAAACATTATTTCCCTCTCAACCTCATGTGCTCTTGTCCCCATAGCCCAAGCTGAACAGGAGTTTTCCCATCCAGGGATCAGGGTGGGGTTTTTTTTAATGAGATTTTGATCCAGCTGAACAGTAATGCAGACCACACAGGTCGAAGCCTCAAAAGCACTTTGAGAATATCCCTTGTTTCTCATGACAGCATCTGTGTTTGTGCATTAGCCTCTGTATTGTCACCTTTGAGCACACCGTGACACTCGGAGCAGTTCTTTGCTTCTACTTGAAAGGAAAAAAAAAATCTCAATCTCTGCGATTGAGTGGGTTGGACATGCTATTTGTAAAAAAGATTATGTGAGCCAAATATTTATCATCATCGTGGCACGGGGTGGTGGAACAGGGCAAATCAGAAGATGGGCACATAGGAAAGAGGGTTTGGGAAGAAAAGACATGGAGGCTAAAGAACATGAGGCAGCATGGAAAAGAAGAAAGGGAAAATGTTTGGGCCTGAAAAGACTCCTAAATACCAATGCTTATTAGACATTTTCCCTTTGCAAGGGAAACCCATCCATTGACCTCATGTTGCTATTATCTCCATGTAGACAGGAGCTCCTTATGGTGCTATTATACCTCCCCTGATGGTTATTAAATGTAGTGCTGCGTGTCAAAGAGGAACAGGAAAATACCCTGCAAGGTTGCTGAATTTTAAGGCAGAAATCCCTTTCGCACCCTAGGATGAGCAGATGCTGGGCACTTTCATAAGGTGTGTGACCGTGTGCCAGACAAGCTCAGATGTGGGGCACAAAGACTGGATTCACTAGCTGAAGAAAATGAGACAGGAACAGTCTATCACCATCCCTGGCTGTGTTTAAAAGTTGTGTAGATATGGTGCTTAGTAACATGGTTTATCAGTGGTCTTGTAGAGTAGGGTTAATGGTTGGACTTGATGATCTGGAAGGTCTTTTCCAACTTAAATGGTTCTATGATTTTGGGCTTGGGAGGATGGGAGAGGACAAACTGAATGTTTCCATTCCTTGAATGGAAACACAGATACCTTAAGCATGGATTAAGGGCAGCAGGTTTGAGCCCATCCGTGGTGTCAGGCACAGTGAGAGAGGTCATGCTGACTTGAGATCTTGGATTCTTTTCTTGGAAGAGCATGAGAAATCCTTTAACGTGTCTCTCCTGCCCACTGCACGTTGCATAGACAGTGGGAACCCCGTTGTTTCCCCTGGAGAAATGACAACCTGGCGAGGTTGGCATCTGTTGGTGCCTATAGCCCTGATCACAGCAAGCACTTGGACCAAGCCCCTTCATTTCCTTCTCGTAAAACCTTTCAAGGACCCACAGTGAGACGGACGTAAAGAGGCAGCAAAAGGGAAGCAGTTGTTCTCTGAAGGAAGGAGTGGAGGGGTGTTGCTAATGCTGTGATTCCTGGAAGCAACATGTCCTGCTGCAGCCTGCCATGCCAAGAGAGGCACAGAGCCACACGCGACATCTCCAAATGGTCTGTTGGCTTTCTTCAGAAAAAGGAAGAGTTACGGGAGAGGGCAGAGACCCCAGCAGAGTGTTCTGGGGAATGGTGGGGGGAGCCCCATCGTTCCTCTCTACTTTCTGTAATAACCTAAACGCAGAGTTTTGAGATTTCACAAAGCTAGCCACTTCCTAATTAGGACAAGCTTAAAAAGGACCACTTGGCATCCTTGTTGGTGAAAGCCATGTGCTACCTGCAGCAGGCCAACTCCAAAATGAAACTGATTTTTCTCTTACCTACATTCTGCATTCAAGCAGCTGCTCCTAACAGGTGCTTGCTCTCTTCTGAGCAGATGGTGACAAAAAAATGGGTTTGTTGGCAGGTTTTTCCACAAAGCAGCCTTCTTATCACACATATTGATGTGTATACAAACATACACGCGCGCTATCAGGCTTTCAGTTTGAAAAGTAATTCTCCTTCTGATAGAAGGTCAGTCACGTGGGGTCTTAGCGAGGAAGGTGCGTACTTCTCTCTTTTGTTGCCAGGGTCTGAAGGCATTTGTGACTTAGCCGCCACGTCGGAGCCCTGGCTATCATTTCCCCATTAGATCGACTCTTCTGCGGTATCTAAAGCACCATGTGGTAGGAGGGATAGGCAACGTCAGGCTGCATACCTCTGTATTTATCAGTGTGTCTTTAATAGCCCGTACTCGCTTAAATAGCAACGCACCAGAAAGCCAGAGGATTTCAGACGGGGGCTGCCCTGATGTTTTTCTCCTTGTCATTGTTTAGGGTAATATAATAGAAATGCAGAAAACAAATGATCTCCTTCCTTAAATAAAGCAACCGACTGAAAATTTACGGTGGAGGAGAGACACGGGCGAGGCATTTCAACAAAGAAAGAACAACGGCAGCATTTTATCACCGGGAAATGCACCCAGGACCCTTGAGTGCTGAAATGTGTTCAGAGCTGCCTTGGGGAAGTATGGGGGGAGATCATTTGTTCCATATTCATCACTTGAAGAGGGGCAGCTGTCAAACAAATCCTTTCTATCCCCTTTTGTTCTTGGCCTGCTATCTCCAGCTCCACCTCTCAGATTCTGCCTGGCGAGGGCTGTAAATTCGACAAAGTGGGTGCGAGGAGGTGCCAGGTTCAGAGGACTACAGCATCACCCAAAAGACCTTCCCTACTTCTATTACTTGTTGTGCAAGTAGCAGCAGGAAGACCCCATACTCGCTCTGTTTTGCTGTTCATTTCAAAGAAACAGCCTGAGCCAAGACAACCAGATGAGGATGACATCTGGCTATCAAGCCTCTGCCAAGTCACTGCTGCTCTGTAGCTGGCAGGAAGATGATGTGCTGCAAATGCCAGGTTCTCACTGAAATCTAAAGTACATTCCCTGCATTTTCTTTGCTTCATATCCAACCACAATCAGTTCAGTATTTTGTTTTACTAATGGCCAAATTCAAATCTCCTTTCTGGCTGCATAAATCCTTTTTTGTTGATCCTAGGAGGCTTATATGACAAGTGGAATTTGACCCTGAAGTCCAAGACAGTCACGTATTTTCTAAGCTTATTGACAAATTAACTTGTTGACTGTGAATCTCATTCAAGCATCCAAGCCCCTCCTGTTGGGTAGGTTTGTGGTGAGGATTGCTGATCATGTATATGAGAACAGTTTGTCTCTAAACTCTTCTGGAGTTAGAAGGTAAAGCTTGGGGCAGGTGGGTCAGCTAAAGAAGCTCTGAAGGTCTCCACTGCTATTTTTCTGCAAGCCAAAGGTGCATCTCATTAATTTAAAAAATCACTATAGCTTGTGAAAAAAAGCACTGTAGCTTGTGAAAGAAATCTGTTGCTCATCAAAGGTATGTGGACTTAAAAGCTGCCTAAGCACCCTGCAATATGTTGCTCTCTTGCACTGGGAAGCAGTCTGATCCCGTCTCCACAGAAAAAAACTTGTTGAGGGGTGGTGTGTGAAGGAGATGAAGCTGTAGGATTTACTCTGTTGCCTCATGGAGGATTTTTTGGTTTCACCCCTCCCCATGTGCTGATGTACTCTCAGCATTTTTGGCATCTGCCAGAGGGCATGAAATAAGTACTCTGGTTTTGCAGCTGATGTTCCATCCAGGTGTATTTTTCCCTCTCTTCTGGTAACATAGTTTTGCTGCAGGCACAAGTACCCAGTTTTCATAACGGTAAGAAGGAAAATAATTGTGTTAAATAAATATGCACAGAGATTGGGCTGTTGTAGTGAACTCTCTGTGCAAAGGGTGAAGGTCGTATTTCTGCTTCTCTAGTTAGCGTCTCGAGTTTGGTTTCTTTGACACATGTTTGCAGATTTCAGGAGTATCATTGTGCTTTCAGTGTGTGGGCTTGGAAGCAGAAGCCATCTGCTTTCAAGGGCACTCACACCAGAAGTGGATATTAATGCCCAGAGACTAACTTGAATCTTTTAGCTTTTCTCTGGTGAACCAGCTTGCTGTGAAAATTCAGTCCATAGCGAAACCTTCACCAAAGAGTCTGTAGTTAGATAGGGATTAGAGAAACTGTATTAATTGTATCTCATTTAGTCATGTGCAAATGTGCTAGTGACTCACTAGCAGTTTGATCTTCCTAGATAGCTTTTGTGGAGCTAATTTTACAGAATCACAAAATCACAGCAGATGCGTGTTGGAAGGGACCTCTGGAGATCATCTGGTGCAACTCCCCTGCTAAAGCAGATTCACCCAGAGCAGGGGGCCCAGGATCACAGTGTCCAGGTGGGTTTGGAAATTCTCCAGACAAGGAGACTCCACAACCTCTCTGGGCAGCCTGGGCCAGGTTCTGACACCTTCACACCAAAGAACTTTCTCCTCCAGTTCAGTTTGTGTCCATTGCCCCTTGTCCTGTTGCTGGGAACCACTGACAAGAGTCTGGCCCCATCCTCTTGGCCCTGCCCTGTAGAGCTTGACCAGCAATGAGAAGATCCCCTCTCAGTCTTCTCTTCTTCAGCTGAACAGCCCCAAGTCTCTCAGCCTTTCCTGGGTATAGAGATGCTCCAGCCCCTCAGCATCTTTGGAGCCTCTGCTAGACTCTCCCCAGTAGTTCCTTGTCTCTCTTGAACTGGGGAGACTAGAACTGGACAGAGTACTCCAGCTGTGATCTCCCTAGTGCAGAGTAGATGGGGAGGAGAACCTCCCTCAACCTGCTGCCCAAACTTTTCTTAATGCATCCCCAGGAGACCATTGACCCTGTTGCCTACAAGAGCATGTTGCTGCCTCATGGTGAACTCGTCCACAAATGTCCACATTTCAGAGCAACGTATGTTTGGATATGGCCCTAACAAGGTGATACAGTGAGTGTCACTGGATTTAGTAGCTTCTGTTTGGTCCTAGCTGTGCCCGTATCCCTTTATCACTTTGCCAGTTTTGCCTGTTTTGGTTCATTGCCTGGCTTCCGGGGTTTAATTCTGCTGTCTGATGCACGGGTGTCACAGTGACATTGGTGATGCCCTGGAGAGGCATCTTCTGTCCTTTAGATGCCACTCCAGTGGGATGGGGGTTCCCATCAGTCTTATATCAGGCCTGCCAATCTCCTGGGCATGTTTCTTGTTCCTGGAGCTACCTTTCATGCATGGGATTCACTACAATAAAACCAAAGTCTACGACTGACAGAATTACTCTGACTTCTGCTCTGAGATCAGTTGGTTTCAGCATCAAATAAGCAAGTCCAAGCCAATCTGTATGGAAATTCTCAGGACAGTAGGTGCTTATTCAAAAGGTGTTTTCATCTGCTGGCTCCAGCGTAGATCTCGCATACAGCAAATTTAAACCGTAACAATTTATTTCTTTTTTAACTTAATCAAAAGTTATCCTCTATCTCTGCCACAGGAACAGGTTAGAATATTTTGAATTAAAATCAGATTTGATCAAAGATTTGTCAAATATGGGGCATTGAAAGCTACGTACAGATAACACAACTTGCATGAATCACATTTGATGCTACGTAACTGCTCGGCATGAAGTATCATTCTGAATATCTAACAGAGTCCATGTATCTTTAGATTCTCTCCTTATCAATGATCAGAACGCATCCTCCCATGAAATAGTTAGCTGGTGGAACTATCATGACAGTGTGGTTTATTCATGTCTGCACAAGAAAATAAATTGCTTGATATTATCCTGCTACCTGAGAGCAAAAAGTTTGGGGTTTTTTTCTGTTCCCCCAGAAAGAAAACAAATTGCTAATTCAGGTTTTCAAAAGCATGTGTACTTCTATCGTTAGCAAGAAGATTAACTAACCTGAAAGCAAATGCTAAACGATCCAGAGCTTCATCTTATTAAGCCTGTGTGTTTTCTACCACTTAAAAGCCTATCAAAAACCTAAAGATCTGGGTAAATGAGATTTTCTGGAATGCAAGCTTTAAAGTTTACCTCCTTCTCTTTTTAAATGAGAAGGCGATGCGTCTATTTACATGCCGTTTCTGGAACTCAAATGGAGCGAGTACATCACTGCTGCAGTGTTTCATGGAACATCCTTTGTTTATTCACACTGTGCCACTTTTAAACTTCAGATGTAAACAACAAAGGCTTCTTTGTATTTCACACTATCTCATACTCACTACCTTCCGAAGTCCAAAGCCAAAACACTGTGGAATTTTACCCTCTTCACACTTCCTTCTTGTTGGATGCGTTCTTCCAGCCTTTTCTATTTATAGTAGCTGGAAAACTGCTTATCTTCCAATTAAAACATGCTCTGTTCATTTTCTCTTGACTTTTCAGTCCTTGGTATGGGCTAAAATTGTATTCCCTGGTAACCATTTCAGATATAATTTTAGTGGTAATTATGCATGTATTCAATAACAGAAACAATTTGTCGTCCTGAAGGATCCAAATTGCTTTAAAGTGGTTGACCTGTCTGTGATCCTGTTACACAGATGAAAAACTCAGAAAATATTCCCCTGAACTCAGCTGGTCAGACAGAAAGGTCAGAAGGACCCAGGCTGGAAATGCAGCAGCTGTCTGATGCCACGTATTTTAGGGTAAGGTTTCCATTTCAAACTAGAGTAGACTTAGTTCTGTTGGAAATTTCACAAAACTTGAGCGGCACTGACCCTTGAGATCTGCCACCGAGAAGTCCCTCCTTGCCCTTTTCACCATGAGGACAGACTTCAGTTTTATGCTTCGTTTGACATGCGGTGGGTCAGGCTGAGCATGGTGTCTGCATCAATATGGTGCTAGATCCATCTCCTGCTTGCTGATGCCTGGGAGAGGTAGCTAAGGCTCTTTGCTCCTCTTCGCCCATTCCATGCTCATCTCCATGGGAAAAACAAGGATAGACCACCCAGGCAGCTTTAGACACTTTGCTGTGCTATTTTCCATACAGTCCTGTCCTATATGTTTAGTATAAATTAAATCATATATTTCAAGAAAGCCGAGTAATGTGATGTTGATTTTTGCCTTTCCCAGGGACAAGTAGTGTCTTTTATCATCCCCTTAAGATGCATTTGAGCACAAGAGCTATCTGATGAGCCCATCCATTGAATACATAGTTCAGATTTGGACCCCTCACTCTCAGAAGGACATTGAGGGGCTGGAGTGTGTCCGGAGAAAGGCAAGGGAGCTGGGGAAGTGGCTGGAGCACAAATGTGGTGAGGAGCAGCTGAGGGACCTGGGTTTGTTGAGCTTGAAGCAAAGGAGGCTGAGAGGAGACCTTCTGGCTCTTGACAACTCCAGGACAGGAGGTTGGAGCCAGGTGGGGTCGGGTTCTTCTCCCAAGGAAAAAGTGATAGGACAAAAGGAAATGGTCTTAGGTTGTATCAGGGGAGGCTTAGGTTGGATATGGGGAATAATTTCTTCATGGAAAGGGTTGTCCAGGGCTGTGCCAGGCTGCCCAGGGCAGTGGTGGAGTCCCCATCCCTGGAGATATTTAAACGCCGTGGAGATGTGTTGCTGAGGGACATGATTTAGACCTGGCTGTGCTGAGTTAACAATTGGACTAGATGATCTTGAAGGTCTCTTCCAACCAAAATAATTCCATGGTTTTGTGATTCTATGAGAGTTGGTGTGTGCCCTGCAGAGCTGGAATAAAAAAGGATGAGTAGTGTTAGTGCTGTTTTAAAGAAACAGAAGCAGAAACATTGGGAGTGCTTCTGTTGCTGAAAGTCACCAGGAGAATCAGAGATGAGCTGGGTGGTAGTCCTGCTGATCTACAAAGTAGACTCAGGGCTTTCACTGGAAGCAGCTCCATCTTCTAACGAGGATGGACAGCACACTGCTTTTTTTGGGGTGCACAATTAGCATTGCACACTAGTGGTCATGAGAGCCTGAATAAAAAACAGAGCTTGTTATTACACACAAGAGGGCTACAAAGCTAGGAAAGGGTTTGGAGTGTGTGTCTTCTGAGGAGAGGCTGAGGGATCTGGGGCTGCTTAGCATTGAGAAAAGAAGGTTGAGGGGAGACCTTATTGCCCTCTACAGCTGCCTGAAGGGAAGGTGTAGCGAGGTGGAAGTTGGTCTGTTCTCCCTGGTGACAAGGGACAGAAGAAGAGGCAATGGCCTGAAGTTGACCCAGGGGAGGTTGAGGCTGGAGATCAGGAAGCATTTCTCTCCAGAAAGGGTTGTCAGGCACTGGAATGGGCTGCCCAGGGAGCTGGTGGAGTCCCCATCCCTGGAGGGGTTGAGGAGCCGGGTGGATGTTGTGCTTAGGGACAGGGTTGAGTGGGTTTGGTAGGGCTGGGAGTAAGGTTGGACTTGATGATCTTGAAGGTTTCTTCCAGCCAAAACTATTCTATGATTCTATGAAAATAAGTGGCAGAGTTGACAGATCGCCAAACAATTTCCTTTGTAAGGATCTTCTTTCATGTATTCCAGTATACGAATTTTTACTGTTTCAGAAATAAACATTCACGCTTGGTCTGTGTCTGAAAGTTTTTCCCTGCGATCGCAACAGAAGTAATTTCTGGATTTTTCAGGGTGAGTTCAAAAGATAAAAAAATGCACGCATTCTCCTGAGAAACTGTCATGCTGATGTATTTTGGAAGAGATACTTGTTATAACTCCAGTGTTTACTCCAATGGGAAAAATAAAATGAAGGCAACAGTAGGGCTGAATGGAGCCCTTTACATTAAATATGTGAAATGAACATTTTTACTTCTACATTGGGGTGCATTCTGGGGTGCATAGAAAAAAGTGTGTGCAGCAGGTTCAGGAAGGTTCTCCTCCCCCCTCTACTCTGCACTGTTGAGACCACAGCTGACGTACTGTGTCCAGTTCTGGGCTCCCCAGTTCAAGAGGGACAGGGAAATACTGGAGAGACTCCAGTGGAAGCTATGAGGACAATTAAGGGAATGGAATATCTGTCTGATGAGGAAAGGCTGAGAGCCCTGGGGCTGTTTAGCCTGGAGAAGACTAAGAGGGGATCTTATGAATGTTTACAAGTATCTGAAGGGTGTCAAGTGGACAGGGCCAGTCTCTTTTCAGTGGTGCCCTGTGACAAGACAAGAGGTAATGGTAGCAAGGTGAAACACAGGAAGTTTCACCTCAACATGAGAAAAAACTTCTTTCCTGTGAGAGTGGTGAAGCCTGGCCCAGGCTGCCCAGGGAGGTTGTGGATTTTCCTTCTCTTGAGGCTTTCCAGACCCACCTGGATCTTCTCCTGTGTGACCTGCCCTGAGCAATCCTGCTCTGGCAGTGGGGTTGGACTCGATGATCTTCAGAGGTCCCTTCCAACCCCTACCATTATGTGATTCTATGATTCTACTGCAACTCCCCTGGATGAAAAATAATTGGCATGACTTCTATTACTGCAAAGGATCCGAACACAAGGGAATACCTCGCATCACATGGGCCAGTCTGCATTTTGCAACAAAGAATAGTTCAGAGATAAATGAGCTATAGGATATGATAAAGTCTTGTCGATGCAGTATTTGTAGGTGGAGTGTTTTCTTCTGCTCACAAGCAGTGTGGATTTTCCTGATCTTACCATGATGCTTCTTTTGGACCCAAGTTAGCTTCTCAGAGTCATTCATCCAGTGCAGTATATGGAAATAACAGTTCTGGTCTGTAACAGCTTGGAAGATTTCCTCACTAAGCAGCACTGCTGTGTATATGAGTTGCTGTCGGTGGCCCCATCTCAGTTTGGACCTGGCCATTTTTCATTTCAGGAGTATGAGAGTAATGGATGAGTGATTAGCAAAGAACGGTCTTCTGTCTCAAACCACAGAACAGATCTTAGCTTTAGATCACTGAAAGTCAGAACAGGGCATATCTTTTCTTAGCCATCATAAATTATCCATGCAGGATGTACAGTAAAAGGCTGTTTGGCTGCGTTAAAATTGGCTAGACAAACAGAATTTCCATCTCTCTCAATGGCTCCTTCAACACCTAATTAGTTCCCAGATGCTTGTTGAGCAAGATGTCTTTTATCTTTGCTAATGTTATCTTCCTTTACCTCCTAAATGCCCCCTGGTGCCATTCTTTCCTTTCATCTTTCTTCCCTCGCGAGAAGGCAGGATGGGTGTTCAGGAAGCTCTACTCTGAAGGTCAAGCTTGTAAAGAGCGTGGGTCAAGTTGATCCTGTTATACCAGGCAGTACCTGGAGTAAAAGCTTTGAATCCAGAATTAGATTGGTATGATGGAGAGCAGGATACAACTTCCTTTCTCTGCTTGTTCGTAGGATCAGCATCCAACAGGAAAAAAATAACAATTGCAGATTTTATTTCGCTGTCAGTTGCATTTAATACAATTTAGGACAGATTCAATGTTCTTCTTTTCCCATTGCTAGAAGGTACAGAGAAGTCTGTCTGTATAAATCTGCCATTTCAGCTGGCATTGCTGATGGCTGTGGGCAGCGAGGTGGTACGCTCAGATGTAAAATAGTGGGAAATATCAGATTAACTGCACTCCTGATCCTTCCTAGGCTCTCTGAGCATAACCACTTGGGGCTTTAGATGTGTTAATAGCCAGGCTATCGGCCAACTGTGATTTACCTTGGCAGGTCTGATTTATATCCAAGCCCAGCAATTCTTTCCCCTTTGGCATGAATGAGCGACCAAACAGCCTCCTTCAAGCTAAGTATTTAAGAGAAAAGCATTTCAGAGGAAGCAGATCTTCAAACCAATGGAAGAGATGATGGATATACATGCAGTTTTCCCCTAAGGCTCATGAAGTTGTGTCTCCAGCTAGGTTCAGTTCACTCGGTTCAGATGATGAGCACTGTTGCGGGGTGTGTGGGAGGTGTCAATAGGCAAAAACTCTGGCAAAGTCAGTTTTGCACTTTTATAGGTGAGAACCAAGATACTTCAGCTTAGACTTTGCACCACCATCTTTTAAGTTGCTATTGCATTTCCTTCTTATTTGCATTTCCCCTGTGCTGCACTGTAAGAATACACTTCTATGAACACTTCCAGTAGGTCCACGTAACAGCGTTTCTCCTCCATGACCAGGTTATGTGTAGTCCCTGTAGGATGTTTATATCTTCAGATCTATAATGTAGTCACAAAGCAGCTTGTCCCCTATCACAGCAAAGACCAAAGCAAGCAGTAAAGTCAACGGGTTTCACCATTTCTGCTCATGTGCCCACACTATGAAGGATGCAGGATTTATACCAACATCATTTGCTCCTTCCTGGTTTCAGTCTTGCCCAGTTTGTGAGAGGCATGCTGCAAAGAGAGTCCTGAGACAAGATCTCTTCCCTGAAAGGATATTAATAATACTTAGAAATGATACAGCGCTCCAAAACCCTGTGCAACCATTAGCTAATTATATAGTTCTCCAAAGCCCTGTGCAAAACATTAGTTAATCAATTTTTGCAGCCCCTATCGAATAGATCAATATCATCGGATCTACTGTGCAGAGCAGTAACTGGAGAGAAGAGAAGGTGGATATCTGGTCCCAGTCCATGCCACTGCCCAGTGTGGTAGCTGGGGTTAGACTTTGGCGCTCGTCAGCCACTGCTGACAGATTTCTTGGCAGGATCCTTCTTCCCATCTGACACTCTGTATAGAATCATAGAATCATAGACTGGTTTGGGTTGGAAGGGACTTTAAAGATCACCTAGTTCTAAGCCCCCTGCCATGGGCAGGGACATCTCCACTAGACCAGGTTGCTCACAGCCCCATCCAGCCTGGATAAACACATGATTCCCAAAGGAGGTCACCTACATGGATGTGAATGCAGATTTTACCAGCTGGAGATGATTTCAGCCCATTCCAGAGCTTTGTAGAGGTCACTGGCATCAATTAGTTTGGAAAAGCCAACATCAGTAAGTGACATAGAGAAGGCTGGACCCAGCACTGCGAACTGCATTTTAATATTCACTAGAATGACAGTCAAGTGTTTACCAGTGAGGTGATCCAGCCAACTGAAGGCAGCACAAAGGAAACAAGGAAAAATACTACCTCACTGAGATGTGACACTGCAGAGCAGGCTGCCTTGCAGAAAAAGAGAGGTTTATCTACATGACACTTAGCAAAAGAAGGAGAAAACAAATTATGGGCCTCATTATTGAGGCCTCATGCTACTCACTGTGTTAGTTACTCTGGACCAAGGTTAGTTCCTCTGGAACAAGTGAGGATGTCTTGCTGAATTTCTGCTCCCAAGCCTGCCAGCAACTAATCCACAAACCTGGCAAATTCAGTTAATTTACTTTGCAGTTAAAAACATCACAGTAATCGTGTACCTAGAGACTCCCATCCTATAGGGGAGTGGCTGTGTGTAGCTAATTCCTGCAGGTCTTCTGCTGAAATAGTACACCTCCTTTAACTCTTAGTGCCTTTGGAAACAGAGATGAATTTCAGTACTACTGCTGCTGATATGAAATTTTGAGTAGCCAATACAATAAAGGGGTAGCACGGGAGATTTTAAATAGGCTCTCCCTGCTGGAGCACTCAGCATTGTGAGATTACTTGCCTTGCAGCTTTACATCAGGAATGAATGATGGTACGGAGGCACAAGGTCTCCTGGGTGTCAAGACACTCTGCAGTATTTTCAGTGTCAACCCAAGCTGGGGGTGGAGGGATGGAGAGAGCCCATGGAGAAGGATTTGGGGGTGCTGGGGGGGAGATGCTGGAGCTGAGCCAGCCCCGTGCGCTGGCACCCAGCAGGCACTGGCACCCTGGGCTGCACCCCAGCAGCGTGGGCAGCAGGGGAGGGGGGGATCCTGCCCCTCTGCTCCCAGGGCTCTGGGCAGAGAGAGAGAGACCCCCCTGCAGTGCTGGGGCCAGCTCGGGAGTGCTCAGCACAGCAGAGACAGGGACCTGGTGGAGCGGGGCCAGAGGAGCCCCAGCAATGCTGGGAGGGCTGGAACCCCTCTGCTGGGAGCCAGGCTGGCAGAGCTGGGGGGGTTCAGCCTGCAGAGGAGAAGGCTCCCCAAGGGGAGACCTTCTGGGGGCCTGGCAGCACTGCCAGGGGCCTGGCAGAAAGATGGGCACAGACTTTGGAGCAGGGCCTGTTCGGACAGGACAAGGGGGGCTGGGTTGAAACTCCAAGAGGGAGCTTTAGAGTGGAGAGCAGGAGAAATTGTTGGTGCTGAGGGTGGGGAGAGCCTGTGCCAGGCTGCCCAGAGAGGTGGTGGCTGCCCCATCCCTGGCACCATTGCAGGGGAGGTTGCCCGGGGCTCTGAGCACCCTGCTCTAGTTGCAGATGGCCCTGCTGAGTGCAAGGTGGGTTGGGCTAGATGACCTTGAAAGTTCCCTTCCCACCCAAACAGATCTATAATCCAGTGATTCTGTGATTTTCACCACTGGGGTTTTGAGAGGGGCTGTTAGATATATACAGTAGCTTTTTGTCACTTGCTGAGACATGAGACAAACTGGATATTGCAGCAGCCTGAGTAGAGGCTGCAAGCTTGCTTTGAAATGTGCATTGAGTCAAACACAGGATGATGCTGTTTTTATTAAAAGCCACAAACTACTTGAAACCAATTAATGCTCTGCTACTTTACTAATGCCTCTGCTTAGAAAATTAAATGGTTTCATTTAACAAAAGCAATTTTAAAGCTATTTTTGGTCAAATTTATAAGTGGGTTCAACCCCTTCTCTAAACTTCCAAGAACCATCTATTTTCAGCACAACATATCAAACTATCAGTGGCTTCCAGGCAGTTTTTTCAAGTATTTGGAGCTACAAGGGAATCGTGCAGTTCTGGCACAAGTCACTCCAAATTCTTAAGGCACTTTACAAGTGTTAGCTACTTCCAACTGACTATAAGCAAGGAGCCCAACACCTTGAATGTGTTGTTGCCATGCTGTAATGTCAGATTATTAAATATTTTGACATACCTTGGCTCAATATAACCAGCTGGCTACAAAAAGCTGAAGCAGCAATTGCTGTTGGTTCAGAGGGCAGCAGCAAATCAAAGCACAGAAGCACCGTGTGCTCAGTTGCTTCGGAGTAAGTGCAAGGCAGCCTTTTGTGGTTACACTGGTTTGGTTTATTCCTTGGCTGTCTACCATGTCATCTCCCCAGCTGAGGATTTCAAATGACCTAGGACAGCTGAATGGAGTTGCTGCCAGTGGATAAAACAGGTTTTGCTGACATGTAAACTCTGCCGTGTCCCAGTGACCTCGTACATGGCCTTCAAGTTAAACAGCAAGAACATCTGTAAGATGCTACCACCTCTCTACATGACTAGGACATCCCTTAAAATCTTTCTAACTGCATCCTCATGCTGTTAGATCCCCTCACTTCAGTGGGGATGGCACTGGTGGCAGACAGTTGAATAACCAACTGGTATGGCTAAAATGGAACAAAAGCAGGGTTTGATATGCTGCACTCTATGGTGGTTCCAAGCCTCTGTGTCCAAAGTCACATCTTTACTGGCAGTGATATTTGTGCCAGGTGCTGGTCCTACACATGCAGGTGATCGATGGTGCAGAGTCCAGCTGGAGACCTGTAACTGGTGGAGTCCCCCAGGGATCAGTGCTGGCTCCAGTCCCATTCAACGTCTTTATGAGCGACTGATGGCAGGACTGAGTGTCTTCTCAGCAAGTGTGCTGATGACACGGAACTGGGAGGACTGGCTGAGTCACCTGAAGGCTGCGTGGCCATTCAGCAAGATTTGGGCAGACTGGAGAGCTGGGCAAAGAGGAACCCAGTGAGGTCTAACAAGAGCAAGTGCAGAGTCCCGCACATGGAAAGGAACAATAAAAGGCACCAGTACAGGTTAGGAGGTGAGAGGTGAGCTGCTAGAGAGCAGCTCTGTGGAAAAGGACCTTGGAGTCCTCATAGACAACAAATTATCCGTTTGACAACAATGTGCCCTTGTGGCCAAGAAGGCCAACGGTATCCTGGGGGGCATGAATAAGAGTGTGGGCAGCAGGTCCAAGGAGGTTCTCCTCCCCCTCTACTCTGCCCTAGTGAGACCACATCTGGAGTATTGCATCCAGTTCTGGGCTCACCAGTTCAAGAGGGACAGAGATCTATCTACTTGAGAGAGTCCAATGGAGGCTACGAGGATGATGAAGGGACCGGAACACCTGCTTATGAGGAAAGGCTGAGAGCCCTGGGGCTTTTTAGTCTGGAGAAGACTGAGAGGGTATCTAATTAATGTCTCTGAATACATAAGGGCTGGGTGTCAAGGAGGCAGAAACAATCTCTTTTCACTTGTGCCCTGTGATAGCACAAAGCACAATGGATTCCAGCTCAAGTACAGGAACTTCCACCTCAACATGAAGAAGAACTTCTTTACTGTGAGGGTTATGGAGCACTGAAACAGATTCCCCAGGGAAGTGGTGGAGTCTCCTTCTCTGGAGTCTTTCAAGACCTGTCTGGATGCATTTCTGATGGATCTGCCCTAGTTCTGTCCTGCTCTGGCAGGGGGGTTGGACTCGATGATCTTCGGAGGTCCTTTCCCAACCCCTACCATCCTGTGATTCTGTGATCCTGTGATGCAGTGTTCACGTGTATAGCACTGGCCCAATATCTGCAGTGCCAGTACTCCAGACAGAGTCTTGTGCACACCTCCAGTCTTGGTGCCACCAGGAGGACAATTGCTTCATGCCAGTATGTGCTGCACAAGTCCAAATATAGATGCAAACCTGCATCCAAAGCAGTTGCTCTGGTTCACTGATACATTTTAGGCTAGTTGATCATTTTAAGTGTCAGTTATGGAGAAAAAGCATCTGCAAAGCTTGAGATGTCCATGAGGGCCATGACGGGGGTCATACTGTAGCAGAAAGCTATGTACTTCCTCATGCCTGTGTTCCCAGCTGCAGAGTTTATGGGTTTCCCTCATGATGACAATTTTGAGGAGCAGTCTCAAGTTCAAGCTTGAGATTCAGAGCACATCACTGAAATGAACAGTGGCAGATCAGTGGAACCAGGCGGTGGTTGGCTTCAGGTGGGAAAAGAACTTAAACTGGAAATTGCTTGCACACTGGCATCACAGGTAAGCTGTGATTGAAACTGGCTGTGCTACTGAAGGACTGAAAAGCAGGCTGCTCCTCTGCTTGAAGTGTTTCCAAGATGATCCAGCAGAATTAGAGACAAGTTAGGTCTGATGTGTTATGCTGCAGATTACTTGAGTTATGAGAAGTTGTTAGTCACACGTGGAATACAGTGTCTCAGAGAAGAGTTGATGTTGACTTCAGCAGAGGAACTGCCTGTCTTGCACATGTAATACAGTTTTTTGAAGAGACCGCGTGCGTAAAAGGGAGCTGGGCGCTGTGAAATAAGAGGAAAGTTTCTCTTCTGAATGAATAACTTGTTTATAGACAGGAAATAAAAGATACAAATCACTGAGCAGTTTTCACAGAGAAGGGAGATTGCCAGTTACCTGTCTTGGTAATCCATGCAGTTCAATATACTCATAAAAGAGCTGGGAAAGGAAGACAGACAGTAGTGACGTGCCAAAATCTGCTGATGGCATAGAGTTATTCCAGGTAAGCAAAAGTAGACATCACTACAAAAAGTTGCAGAAGAATCTGACAGGATCAATTGTCTGGGCAATAAAATAGCTGCTGAAATTCCATGTCGGTAAGTCAAGTGCAGACACAATGATAGGGTTTAAATTAGCCTGCGAAAGAGGTCCTGGCGTCATTGCAGATGGTTCTTTGAAAACATCTGCTCAGTGCTCAGTAGAGGTCAGGAAGGCAAGTGGAATGCTAAGAATTGCTGGGAAAGAGATGGAGAATAAAAGAGAAAACGTAAGTACACTACTGAATAAATCCGTGGTGATCTTGAATAGAGTGCAATTCCAGTCACCCCACCTCAATGCAGCAGTAAAATAGAAGTAGAAAAGATACAGAGAAGGGTGAGAAAACTGACCCGAGTTGTGAACGGGGGAGTCGAGGCCCGTGAAGCTTGCTGAAGGGATGAATGAGCAGGACTAAGGCAGAGGTGTAAAATCAAGATGGGTATGGCAAGAGTGAATAAGGAATCATTTCTTGCAGCAGGGGTCGTGATGACATGGTCAGGCAAGAGTGTGCTGTTTAATGTTGTCATCAATGATATCGACAGCGAGATCGAGTGCACCATCAGCAAGTTCACAGATGACACCAAGCTGAGTGGTGCTGTCGACAGGCTGGAGGGACGGGATGTCATCCAGAGGGACCTGGATAAGCTGGAGAGGTGGGCCCAGGTAAACCTCATAAGGTTCAACAAGACTGAGTACAGGGTCCTGCACCTGGGTCGGAACAAACCTCACTATCAATCCAGGCTGGGAGATGAGGTGCTGGAAAGGAGCTCTGAGGAAAAGGACTTGGGGGGTATTGGCTTGATGAGAAGCTTGACATGAGCCAACAGTGTGTGCTTGCAGCCCATAAGACCAATTGCATCCTGGGCTGCATCAAGAGAAGTGTGGCCAGCAGACCAAGGGAGGTGATTCTGCCCCTCTACTCTGCTCTGGTGAGACCTCACCTGGAGCACTGCATCCAGCTCTGGAGTCCTCAAGACAGGAAAGATAGGGACCTGATGGAGTGGGTCCAGAGGAGGCCACAAAGATGATCAGAGGGCTGGAACACCTCCCCTACGAGGACAGCTGAGGGAGTTGGGGTTGTTCAGCCTGGAGAAGAGAAGGCTCCAGGGAGACCTACTAGTGACCTTCCAGTACTTGAACGGGGCAACAGGAAGGCTGGAGAGGGGCTGTTTACAAGGGCCTGTAGTGAAAGGACAAGGGGTAATGGGTTTAAGTTAGAGATAAGTAGATTGAGATCGGATATCAGGAAGAAATTCTTTACACTGAGGGTGGTTGAGGCCCCATCCCTGGAGATATTCAAGATGAGGTTTGGACGAGGCTCTGAGCAGCCTGGTCTAGTTGAGGGTATCGCTGCTCACTGCAGGGGGGTTGGACTAGATGACCTTTGGAGGTCCCTTCCAGCCCAAGCCATTCTATGATTCTAAGAAGTTGGAAGCAAACAACAGGAAAAAACTTTCACAGGCTGTAATAAATTATGAAACTCATCAAACAAAATCTTTTGCGTGCTGGAAGTACAGTTTGTTTAAAAAAGTAGTAGTACTGAGGTTCCTAGTGATGTCTCCAAGATGTTCCTCCAGCACTTATCTCAATGCACTGAGTTGTCCATGTCTGCTCTGTCTTCTACAGCTGGGTGAGATTTGGGTTCTGCTTTGGTTTGGCCTTTCACCAGTAGAGCCTGACAGGTTTTTTGGGATGGGTTATAATCAGTTAAAGGATGATTATGATCTTCTAGTGTGATCTTCTCCATGGCAAAACCCACAGAAATCCCTTGAATTAATTAATGAATTAATTGTCTTTGAATTGCAGTGGAATATTGGGGCGGGGGGTGGGGGGAAGATCTAATATTACCTTAAAAATTTCCGTGCAGTGGGTAAAATATCCCAAGGGTTAATTACGCGCTCCCTAATTTGGTCCTTCCCATTTCTGCACGCAAAGGCTGCAGGAGCCCTTTTGACTGCAGCATGGCAATGGGAGGTCACGTCGGCTGGCTCAGGCATTTTGAGACGGCAAGGACTAAAAAAATCCTCTAGAACAAGATTATCATCAAATTATATCTGCCTCAGCAGCAGGAAATCAATCAAGAGTGGGCTGATTTACACCTGCCGGAGCCAGCACATCATGAACTTCATCATCTTTCCCAGTGATGTTTTTATCTTTGCATCGACACAGTCAGTGCGAGGAAAATATT
The DNA here is from genome assembly GCA_025345505.1 of Todiramphus chloris collaris. Classification (NCBI taxonomy): domain Eukaryota; kingdom Metazoa; phylum Chordata; class Aves; order Coraciiformes; family Alcedinidae; genus Todiramphus; species Todiramphus chloris. Next base: position 1,019,185 of record JANVCC010000018.1, read on the forward strand.
TTCCCCGTTTAAAATCAAAACATCCAAGGTAGCGTTTGGCAAAGTGTCGGAGCCTGGGGTTCCCGCTGCTTCTTGACAACAGTGCTGGTATCTTTTGCTAATGACCAAAGTGCAATATAATGAGTTGTCTTGGGCTTCTGCTTTATTCGGCGCGCAGAGTTTTAATAGACTGTTAGTAATTCTGAGAGGGATAAATGATGTTTATGCCCTCTTGTGGTGTGTTAGCGAACAGAGCGGATTTTCTAACTGACAAAATTAGACCAATGATGGAAAAGTCCCAGGTAAAAAAAAAAAAAAAAAAGCTGTAACAAATACAGTTTTGCACAGTAGAAAAATGTCTATCCCTCCAGCAGCATCCTCATGACTCAGTTAAGAGGGGGGGAAGCCAATTTTACATGCGTCTACAGCAGCAAGTAAATGACTAATGCCCATGATGACAGAGCTTGTGCCGCCTTCCTGGAGTGAAGATCATTTTCAAAGTGCTTTTCTTTGCTAGGAAGGTTAGAAACTAAGTGGAATGCTGCTTTCTAAAAGCAGTCGTGTTGACACCTCTTTGTGTCAGTTGATGATGACGTGTTGTGATACACACCTTCACATCTTTTATCTTCTTTGCTCACACATCTGAAGGGTAAATAATCTGATTCCCATGGGACAAAGCCTGTCCCAAAGATGAAAGGCTCTACATGGTGATTTTACATGGGGAAATAATGCCAGATTCCTGTGAAATTTGGCTCATTTAGCCTGCCGTGTTGAAATCCAATGAATTAACTGGTTGACATCTTCCCAACCTGTGCTGAGAATTTAGATGCAGGGCTGGAAACCCAGGGGCTCCCCAGACAGGTTAGTCACGGATTGTATATCAATCTTATTGCTTCATTCCTGATGGAGAACTGAATGCAGCAAAATGTATCCTCCAGACAGTGAAATTACCAGAATAAACCGGACTAATGTGCTACAAAATCCAGCAACTGATGTCAGACTGTGGTCAGTACTTGGCTGTGCTGAGGCAGAAATCTAGGAAGCCCTGTTGTAGGAAATTCAAAGACTTTTTGGTCCTAAATAAACACCTGTTCTTTAAGTGTTATCTGTGAAGAAGAATTATTTCCTTTACACATCATCTTTCTCTGCTAAGTATGTAGAAGACTTTGTAAAGAGACAGGGGATTATTTTCTTTCCACAGCCATGATGAGTGCAACCCCAATAGGGAGTTTAATTGAAAGTAATGGGCTTAATGGGAATGGGCTTATGGAGAAACTCTCTAAGAAGATGGTAACATTGGAATGGCCTCCTTGAAGAAACTGGAGGATCCCCATCTCAGAAGATCTTTCAGCAATAGTTCAACCAATGTTTGCTGGGAGTAAGGCAGCTATTGTCCATTGCATCATCATGAAAGAAGTTGGACTTGGTGACTGGCAACAGGTCTACAAGCTCTGTTTTTGTGATTCTGTGTGCTGATTTCCTTTCCTGGGGTTTATTTATTAGTATGACGAGAGAACACGTATTTATCTGGTAATCTTAAATACTGACCCTTCATTCTGACAGGTGATATTAACGTTAAGTCTGGCTGATAGCAATGCAGTTCTATCTCCATTTAGTACTTTACAAGTGTACTTTGCAACAGTGTTCTGACAGCAATTAAAGTGCTTATTAGGTTATCATGGACTTCAGCGAGAACAAATTACATCCCCACTGAGACGAGAGTTGGCTCCAAAATGTTGGTGCTTACCTGGTTCCTTAGAAAAGGGAAATTCAGTAGGAAAAATGTCATATCAATTCATGTTAACAAGAAATTCTCTCTATCAGAAACCTTTCAGGAGTTTCAAATTTAGTTAGGGGATATCAGAAAGAAATTAAAGTCTAACTTTAAATCCCCACCCACATTCCTTCTTCTTTTCCTGCAGCGTGATTATTGCTTCTCTTCTGTGTACTGGCAAACCTTTCATAAATTTGCCTTTAATATACCTTTCTGGTCGTAGAATCACAGAGTTATAGAATCATAGAATGGATAGAATTTTTTCATGGTGTAAGGACAGTTGGGGTGGATAACATCTTTCAAAGCTGAGGCACCTGCCAGGTGAAGTTCTTGGACATTGCAAGGCTGCTGGCCACGCTTGACCAAACTGTGCTCTACTGCCTTTCCCGTTTGTTTTCCACCTTCGTTGATGGCAGCATGTCCCTGCCTGGTATGGTTAATAAAGAGGAGAGAATGAAGGCGTGGCCATAACAAATTAAATAAATGAGCCATTAAAACAGGAGGATCGCTACCTCTTCTTGCTGGCACCTTCTTTGGTGCCCACAGCATCTCTTAGCAAAAATAACATGAGAGGAAGGATAAAGGGCTTTCAGGGATGTGCTGCAAATGTGGTCCAAGCACTGAGAGATGTCTGTGGCTCCAGCTGAGAGAAAACCTAACATCATTCATCAGCAGGGAAGCCAGCAAACCACTAATGGCTTTCCATCATGTTTCTTGACAGATATTGACGGAGGGTGGTTTTGGTCCCATCACAACAGAAATCCGTGAGGCTCCGGAGTTTTATTATGCCGAAGATTACCATCAGCAGTACCTCAGCAAGAACCCCGGCGGATACTGCGGCCTCGGAGGAACAGGGCTTTCCTGCCCTATTGGGATCAAGAAATAGCCTGTGCTTACTCCACCGCCTCCACTTTGTCTTTGGGAGCTGGAAGAAAGACCAACAACCTTGAGAGGTGTTAGAGATACACCCGCAGCATCAGCGCGTAAAGATTTGGAACCTGTCAGGGTGGCTTTCCATAATCTGAGTAGTTTCCTGTTTGATGACATAAAAAGCCAAAGCAGAGGCAGAAATCATGCCTGTTGGCAAATGCGGCTTCTTGCTCTGTGCAGCTCATGGGGTTTCCTTCTGATCTTCTAATGTGGAGAGGAAAGAAACCTCTAAAAGTTTGGCTTGAAATACTGCTGGAAGGATGAATTAGGAGGTGGCTGCACCTGCTGACTGCTTTGCATAGCTTATACCTTCAGATATGTTGATTTTCTTATTAATGAAATAATGAATTTGGTTGTGTTCTGAGAGCTTAGACTTCTGGAGCCATCACTGGGTTCATCTTAACTATCACAACCCTGTAATTTGATGTCTGAGAATGGCAAATTTGTAAGAGCAGTAATTCTCTCGCAATTCCACTTTCACAGCAACATGTAGTATCACCTGTAGTGCCTATTTTCTGAAACAGTTTTAGTAAGAAGTGAAAGTCATAATGTGATACTTCTTTCTGACAGCTCCAAAAAGTGTATAAACCCCAAAAGAAATCAATTTTGTTTCCTGCACTGCAATAAATCACTAAAAAAAAAATAAAACCAAAACACCCCAAACTGTTGTGTGCTCTCTGTTCTGTGGCTCTAAGTATATATCTGAGTAGATCTAAAAAAAAGTTTCAAATATTGTAAAAGGCTGCAGCCTGCTAATTAAACACCAGGGCTTTTAAATCTGTATTATCCTACATGACAGTACAGAGGAGTAGAGTTTGTATTGGACACACTGCCACCTAATTATCCCTATGATTAATTGTATTTCAGTAGCTTGTGGAGCCCCCACCAGAGCTCATTATGGCAGGTGCTGTGCAAACGTGACGTTGGGTGGACTCCTGCCCCAGCTCACCTACAGTCAAAGTAGCAGGACAGACAGAAAGGGGCAAAATACATTTTCATTTTGATGAAGAGACTAAAGCCTACACCTAAAGGACATATGGAATATGGGATCCTGTGGGTTATATATGTGCTATGGAGAATGCTAGGACAAATAGCTTCAGTAGGAGAGATGGGGATGGGTTTGTCCCACCTGTCCAACTTGCTGCTTGCGATACTTCCCAGAGCAGTGGGAGGTGAAGGCTTGAATCCATCATGTGTTTCCTATTTTAGAGGTTGTCTTAATGATGAAGTTTGAAGAGCACATGACATTGGTGCGCCCTTTTGTAGATGTGCTTTCTTTGGGGAAAGCTTGTAGGAGCTCACCTTGATGCGTCAATTCCAGGAAGAAGAGCATAGAAAGCCATTTTTGAGGGCAAGAAGGTGGGGACCCAGAGACATAAATCCACAGCATTTCCTTTTGGATAGCTGACCATGACACTCCCCTCCGTATCTTTGATGTTTCCTGCTCACCAGTCCAGGTTTTAGGCTCAGAAAGGCCCAAAACAGCTTCCTGAAGGTCTCCAGCAGACCGGATCTTGTTCTCAGCTTGGAGCAACTGAAAATGTGCATCAGACAGTCAGTCTTTGGGCTTGTGAATCCACTGTTGATGTCCTGCCTGTCTTTATCCAAAGACTGACAGTGTGGCAGGTGAACCCACCCCAATAAAGACTGAACTGTCTTGATCACTGAAAGGGAAGTTTTAACACTAGAAGACACAGTTTGGGGGGTTGAACTGCCCAGCTGTGTGGCAGCTGTGGTCATGTACACACCTTGGTTGAAGAATAGGAAAGACAATGCCCTCAGACAAGGAAATGCCTTGGGTGAGAGAAGTTTCTAGACTGCTGACCATCTGTGACCACAGATCAGATTGGACTAGGGTATAAATAGAATCATAGAACCATAGAATGGTAGGGGTTGGAAGGGAGCTCTGGAGATGATGGAGTCCAACCCCCCTGCCAGAGCAGGGTCACCCAGGGCAGCCCACACAGGAACAGGTCCAGGGAGGGCTGGAAAGGCTCCAGAGCAGGAGACTCCACAGCCTCCCTGGGAAGCCTGGGCCAGGCTCTGGCACTCTCACAGGGAAGAAATTTTTCCTCATGTTGAGGTGGAACTTCCTATGTTTTGCCTTGCTACCATTACCTCTTGTCCTATCCCAGGGAACAACTGAAAAGAGCCTGGCCCCTTCTCCTTGACACCCACCCTTCAGCTATTTCTAAACATTCATAAGATCCATTCTTTGTCTTCTCCAGACTAAACAGCCCTAGGTCTCTCAGCCTTTTGCAGCCCTTCATCATCCTCATAGCCTCTGCTGGACTCTCTGCAGTATTTCCCTCTCCCTCTTGAACTGGAGAGCCCAGAACTGGACACAATACTCCGGATGTGGTCTCACCAGGGCAGAGTAGAGTGGGGAGGAGAACCTCCTTGGACATGCTGGACACACTCTTCTTTATGCACCTCAAGTTGGAGCCCCACTGTAGGCAAACTGAGTCAATCCTCTTCAGAGCAGTGGGTTTGCAATTAGAGACTCTCCCCTTGGGTTGAGACTCTACCCAAGGTAACCCCTCGAGGTTATGAGCCCTCACCTAATTGGGTGAGTGATGGAACATTTTGGACCATCATCCCCAAAACTTAAGCTTAAGTCATTTGTGTAGTATTAATTACGTTTGACAGACATCTGAGCCTGTACTTTACTGATGTTTTTTGGACTGCTAAACAATTCTGATTAGACTAAAACTCGTTTAAAGCACTTGCTTTGTGCATGCCAGAGAATTAGCTCCCCATCATCCCTTGCTCCTCAGCTGATGCTGAGTTCGTTCCAGTCTCACAAGCTGGAGGAAACCTGTCCTTTTAGCCAATTTATACCCAGGGCAAGCTTGAGAGCAACTACCTCTGTTGGACTCTTGCTGGAGATGCCCCAAAATGTGCCCACATCACACTCAGGGTTTCCAGTTGCTGTGGTAACTGATCGTCTGTCCTTAACATGTGGTGCCACTCAATTGTTCCAGCGCTCACTGTCAAGGAAACCGGTACTTTTGTCTAATTTCCTACACATGAGGTGACATAAAATCAAAGAAGAGAGGAAAATAAAAATCTTACTTCCATCCTCTGCCTTTTCAACCTCTGCGCAGTTCAGACTTCAGTGGGATGACTCCTAATTTACTCCAATGTACAAGGCAAAACATCCCATATGCTGAACCATTCGGGTGCTCACAAGATGCTGCCTGGTTCCCTTCTGTCCTTTCTCCTCCCTGCCCTCCTCCTCCACACTATAGCTTTTGTTTTGAAACAAGATGGAAAGCCTTTGGAGAAAGCACCATTCTGTCCTTAATATAGCCAAGCTCAAGTCTGAAGCTGGATGAGGTTTTTTTTTATGTCCTGTCCTGATGGAAATAATGTTTTGGCTTAGAAATCAACGTAGATGGATCTATTGATGCTAAAACTGTCCCGCACCAAAGTATTGTGCTGATACAGAATGAAGTATGGAGTTACTGGTTCATATGGAGCTTTTTTTGACCCTTTGTAGTTGCTGCTGCAGGTGCAGATTATCAGGGATATAATCACTGAAGGTGAAATGCTAATGATTCAGCCTCGTGGACTTGTTTTGTAAGCTGGTTTTAGTCTTATAAGCCACCCTTGCCCACAGGGTAGAAGGGAGTGTCTGCCTCAACGTCTTTGATACTATATTTTTAATATGTCACTGTTTCAAATTTACCCTCTCACAGAGCTGCCTCTTTCTCCTGAGAACATAGACAGGGTCTAAATGAAGAAGAGTGTCAAGGGTTAGGACAGACCACCCATTATTCTGACCACCAGAATAATGACAGATGCTCTCTATTATTGCCTCTCTTTTCCTACAGGGAAAAAGAAAGGGAATAAGACAGAGACTTATCGATCAGAAAACTAAAACCAGCTTTAATGAAAATAATAACAATAAAATTAAATATATACAAGTATATATAAAACCAGTATGGGACCCAAACACTCTAATGGCAATTATGGTGCTGCCATCACTGATGCCATGGAACAAGTACTAGGGAAGTCTCAGACTGGATTCAGTGGCAAGATGGGAACTGGATTCTGGAACTGGATTTGGGAACACATGGATTGGGATCGAAGGCAGAAGGGACAGAGCCCTCCTTGGACACCGGCCATTGAAGAAGAGCTTGACCCGCACTATCCCTCAGCTTTATACTGGATATGTTGTACATAGGATGGAATCTCTAGATGATCATTTTGGGGTCACCTGTCCTGGCTGCTCCTCCCCACAGGTGCTGACTTTTACTTTCTGCACCCAAACGTGATGCCCAGGATTGAGCAGTGGCCTTGGTCTGCACAGGAGCGAGCATCAGCAGGAGCCTTTCTGCACCCCCAGCCCTTGGCAGGGACTCTGAACATGGAGCGTTGTCACTGCTGGAAGCAGAGACTGTCTGTGAACATCTGCCCTGAACTTCAGACAGGGCAGGGACTGAGAAGAGACGGAGCTGAGAAGGAAAATCTCTGAACAGAATTGTTCTATTCTAGCTCAAACCAGGAAAAAAAGAAAATTAGTTCAGAGTTAGATATACTCCAGCACTTCTCAGAGTCAAAGACGAAAGCTGGTGCAGGACCAGCATCTAAGGTCTTCAGAGAGAAGAACATGGTTCAAGATCCAAAAAAAAGGCTACAGCATCCAACACGTGATGTCCACTATTGCAATACCCTGTGAAAGTCAGTCCAAGATGCAGACAGGAATTTCACTGGTGCCCTCTCCCTATCATAGCTAAAGCAAATCCCAAGCCTCTTGAAAGTCACTTATCTTTCCCTCATCACCTTAGAAAGGACATCATCTGATGTCAACAGCAGGAGAAACAAACTCATTCTGTGATGTCACCTCCTGGTTGCCCTGGCAGTGAGATGTGTTGCCTTAGATGAGAACATGGAAGATGACCGGAGGCATCTGCAGAAGTGTCATGGCTCTGAGTGTTGACAAAAAGTGTTGGTGCAAGACTGGGATTGAAATGCTGCTCCTTACCCTCTTTCGCTTAACTTCTCTGATCAGCAGCAGCAATCAAGAGGGTTTTTTGCTCAAACTTCTACATCCAGAAGTGACCATCAGAGTGGAACTACTAGCAGCCCAACAAGATATACACATATCAGTGCATTATATAGGCCTGGGCTCATTCCTTGTACCCGATGGAATATAAATATAGCTTGTACTACAGCTTGATATGGAACTTTTCCACTCATACTCCCTAAACAAGGATTCTATCCAGCCTGCCTGTGGGAAATGGTCTATAGCCCTGCCATTCCCTAAACTGCCTGGGAATTGCTTGGTAGAGTGATTGGGGATACCAGGGGCTTTTGTAGAGATCGGGTGGACTGGGTTACTATAGATCAGAGCTTTAGGAGATGCCCAGCCCCTCTAGTTCAGTAAAGCAGTCAGTGGTACTGCTGTACATGAGCAATGTGTCTCATTTTGGACCCAGAGTGTGGCTGCCAACCATCTTATGAGTCTTTTCTAGAGGCTGGCAAGAGGATCACAGCAGGGAGATATGCTAAAGCTGGGGAGTTCCATGGCATGTGAGCATCCAGAGCAAAGGCAAACATATCTGTGGAGGCACCTTAATCACACATTGTGGATTTTAACTGCAGCCCATATGAGTACTCAAGGGAAGCGTTGATAACATCCCTCCTTGTGGGTGTAGGATATGTATGTAGAATCACAGAATCATAGACTATTTTGGGTGGGAAAGAACCTTTCAAGGTCCTGTAGTCCAACCCCACGCCCTGCAGGGAGCAGGGACATCTGCAACTAGAGCAGGATGCTCAGAGCTCCATCCAACCTCACCTGGAATGTTTCCAGGGATGGGGGTCAAGTGCAACATTTCTGAGCCAGAAAGAAAGCCCTGAAAACTGGAATTGTCTCCTTTGGGGAAAAGAGGCCCAATTTTGATCAGAGGTAGTGTAGCAACAGAAATGTGCAGAAATCTGCATAACCAGGAAATGCAGAAGGGGAAAATTTTGAAGGACGGTCTGAGCAGCCTTGTGTAAATGCCCAAGATGCTGTTCTGATGGTCCCAAGCGTTTCTTGTACATCTACACACGCTGCAGTACCTTGTAAAAAGAGATGTATTCCATTCCAGATCATTCTAACTCCTGAATTTACCTTTGCTTTCATACAGCAAACACCCTTACCTGATGGAAAGTCAGATTTTAAAACAGCAGTTTCTGCATAAATCAACCCCACACGATTCTCAAGGGCAGAACCCAACACTTTGTGAGACCCCCTCCAAAATTTGACAGGTCCAAAAGCCAAGGCTGCTCGGTGACAAATGACCTGTGGCATCACATCCTGGAGCAGCTGGCTGGGGGCAGCGCCATCCAGAGCAGACAGCCCAGGGCACAGTGATCCAGAAGATCCAGCCCACTCCATCTGTTCACTAGTGACTGGGCTATTTATAAGTCGGTTGCGTTGATGTTCTACCTCTGCACCGCTCCACCCTGAAAATTAACGTTGCCTAGAAGTGAGGGTAGATTTCTACAATATTTATAGCTAACGTACTCCGCAATTTGCTGAGCTCCACCCTACCCTGGAGGAGGTACCAACCTTTAGAACACAAAGTCTCATGTCTACATGGCTTCTGTTTTGTTTATAAGGTCACCAGATCTCACTGTTATTGACCTCAACCTCCCGCTGGAAGAACATAAGCCGGAGAGATTGATCCTCCATCAGAACTTTTGACAGAATGAGCATGGAAAATGATATCACTCTGCTCCTGCTCAGGTCTCCCACTGAGTTCAGCAATGAGAAAATCCCTAACTGCTTGCCCTTCATATGTGACATCAATACATGGCAACACTGCTGGGTTTCTGGGTGGGGAACCACATGTGCAGGTGAGATGCCATCGAGACACGTATTTGCTAATGGAGGCTGATTTTTATCCATCATATCCAAGGAGGTTGTAGCAAGGTGGGGGTCAGTCTCTTCTCCCAGGTAGCAAGTGATAGGATGAAAGGAAATGGCCTCTAGTTGCGCCAGGGGAGGTTTAGGTTGGATGTTAGGAAAAATTTCTTTAGTGAAAGCAGTGGAACAGGCTGCCCAGGGAGGTGGTGGAGTCACCATCACTGGAGGTATTTAAAAGACACGTAGATAGTGTGCTTAGGGACATGGATTTGTGGTGGGATTAGCAGTGCTAGCTTAATGGCTGGACTTGATGGTCTTGAAGGCTATTTCTAACCAAAATGATTCTATGAATCTATGAGTCTTTCTATGATTTAAAGTAGATGTTGTCTTCCAGGAGGGGTTACCCACCCTAACATCCGCTCTCTACCTCCCTGGTAAACATATCCAGACCCTCGCAGCCTCTGCACATCCACCAGTTCTCTGTTCAGTGAAAGAACCAGTCACTTGCTGACCCGCAGAGCAAAGTCCCTGCCACTCTGAACATGTGTGTTCAAGCTGAAACCTTAGAGTCACCTTTGCCCTGCAGGAAATCAACGTTACTTGGATGCATGTTTTTGGCATCCCAAGTAAGACAAGCTCCACTGTGGTGGGCAAGTTAGGCTAGGTCTAAAGTCATCTGGAATAAGGGAAATGAAGGTTTAAGGTTGTCCCTGGCTTAATGCCTCCATGAACCAGATTGATTTAATGGTACTGGCCACTCCTTTAATTCAGTCATTTTGAAGAGCAACTTGATATTGCTAATTGCTCTTGTTTAAGCCCTAATAAGTGTAGCTCCAGCACCAATTGTGACCCAAAAATGTCTACCCTGAACAAATGTCACTAAATGGCTAATGAGTGATTTCATTATCAGAAAGAGGTAACCAGAACAGAGTGGGAAAGGTTGTGTTTTGGGGCTTTAATGGTCCTTCCTAGAATGCAGTAAGTGGATGTCCCATCTAATCCTTGCTGTTCTTCTCTGTAGGGTTACTGTCCCCTCTCTGAAACTCTGCGTTTTCCTCCTCAGGCTTCATTTAACTCATGTAACAGTAGCAGATCACACAACACTGTATTATAGCTGTGAAACTCTCCCAATCTGGGACACTTAACACTCTCTCTCCAGCTCCCTGAAGGGAGGTTGTAGTGAGTTGGGTGTTGGTCTCTTCTCCCAGGTAACCAGTGATGGGATGAGAGGAAATGGGCTTAAGTTGCACCAGGGGAGGTTTAGATTGGATATTAGGAAAAAAATTCTATACTGAGAGAGTGGTGAGGCCTTGGAAGAGGCTGCCCAGGGAGGGGGTGGAGTCACCATCCCTGGAGGGGTTCAAAGAATGTGTAGATGTGCCACTTCAGGACATGGCTTAGTGCTCCTGATAATATTTAGTAGACGGTTGGACTTGCTGATCTTGAAGGTCGTTTCCAACCTTAATGATTCTATGATTCAATTTCACCAAGGTAACACGCGCGTAGAAACAGAAAAGCAGGAGGCTGCTGCAGAGTCCTGCAGCTTGGCAGGATTTCTCATCAGCCAGTCTTTTTGCAGAGCTTGTGGCGTGGCTCCACAGACCAGCCTCACCCTGCTGTGTGGGCTTGGCTGACATTACTTCTGCTCTCCAAACTGCACCCTAAGTGAGGTCAATGAGCTCAGCCCTGGTGCACACTTTTTCTGCCTGGGAGATGTTTCAGAAGAAAACTGGAAGAAGCTGAGCTTGGTGAGAGGAATGTGCAATGGTGTAATACCAGAAAGTTTGAGGTATTGTTCCTCATCAGGGAAAAACGGATCATTTCCCATCTCTACCAGCCTTTTGTGTGTGGACATCTTTCAGCTGGTACCTCAGGCAGCATCAGCCTGACTCTCTTTCAACTGCAGTCAATTAGACAGACCTCAACAAGGAGAGATCCTTGGAGATGCCTACAGCAAAAGAGTTTCATTTGTGGGCACTTCCATGGAATGACCCCATCTTAGCTTGGAAAGGGACCTGGAAACTTTCATAGAATCACATAATCATAATATCATACAATCATATAATCATAGACTCATAGAATTACAGCATCATAGACTCATAGAATCACAGAATTTTAGAATGTTTTGTGTTGGAAGGTATCTTTAAAGGTCCTTCTGGCTTTCTATCCTTTAGGTTTTACCTCTGAGTGTCACTTTCCTGAAGGTGCTGGGGGGATTTAGCTCAGTGAAATACAGAAGGAGTGAGTTTCTGATCATCTGTAGGTCTCCTCCACAGCAGCAACATCCTCCAAAAGTCAGTTTTATCCCTCAGTCTCAGGTTCAATTTAAAGAGAAACGTGGGGTGAAATGAGTGGGTTCTCCAAGTAGTGCTGCAAGTTTGCAGTCTTTCTGTCACTTGCTGTTGCCCACTGTAATTTTCGTTTTCCCTTCTCAAGAGAAGATTATTTCCATCGTGTACTGCCATTCTGAGAGCCACATTGTGAAAGATACAGCTGGTCCCCTGACTGAGACATGGCCTCATAGAATGGTTTGGGTTAGAAGGGTCTTTAAAGACCATCCAGTTCCAAACCCCTCTGCCATGGGCAGGGACACGTCCCACTAGACCAGGTTTCTCAAAACCGCATCCAACCTGGCCTTGAACACTTACAGGGAATGGGCATCCACAACCTGTCTGGGAGATGAGTCTTTCCAACTGTGCTGCTCAGAAACGTGGGTAACTCAAGCAGAGGAATGCAGTTCATCAACAAGACCAACAGGGTAAGCCATCCCTTTTGGAGTCTTCCATCTGTGACAGAGTTCTTCTACAAAAATGAGTTTTTTTTTTTTTTTAATCCTATCCCCAGGATTTCAGCTTTGCCTGATAACACCTCCCCACCTCTATACCTACCTCCTCACCTCCTAGGCTTGCATAAATTCAAAGCCACAACTTACCTTTGTTAACACTTGGACAGTCCTTGTAAGCCCCAGTGACCCCATACAGGTGTGCCCCAAGACACTCTTGCCCTGAGATGTGTTACAAATTCAGCTGAGAGCCATCCCAAGGGATAGTCCCTGGCTGTGGTTTCACCTTTACATGTCTGCACTGTACTGCAGCTTTTGTTAGTTGTTCTCTTCTCACTGCATTAGTGGTGGTGGTGCTGGAATCCCACACAGATGAAGCTCATCAGCAGGGAACAGTTCTTGGAGTGGAACCTGGAGCTAGAGGAGAATGTGCTGTGCGCTGAGCTGGAGAAAGGAGAAAGAAACACCTGAAGTAAACAGGCTCCTGGATGGTCATACTGCTTGCTGGGTCACAGAGATGTTAAAGAAGCACCTTCACTTCAGGAATGAACACTGAGCCTTCCCACAGCTTTCTGGAGTTGCTGAAACTCCTCCACAGAAGGCCAGGAGAGGATGCCCAGAGACCAAGGAACTTCCTGCAAAGACATAATGACCTGGTTGTTGGGGTGCAGGGCTCTTGAGGTTGGAATGCAGTGGTGCTGCTGGAAACAAAACACCTTGTTGAGCAGACAGGTCTCTCCTTACGCTCTCCTTCCTGCCTGATTCACTCCCTGCAGTGAGGGAGGCAGGAGCCCTGCAAGAGAAAACATGATCTGGAAGGAGAATAAGGGAAAACAGTGGTTCCAAATAAGTCCCCTTGGACAGAGATGTTCCAGATCTTGGCTCCAATACCAATGTCCTTTACTAACATGGCAGGTTGGTCTGTGTGTGCCAGAACTAGTCATATCTTATTGCACGGAGCTGGTCATATAGGATGATGGACTTTTCAAGCTAAATTATAAAGGGTTCCAGTGGTATTTGGTATCAGAGACAGCTAAGGGGAAAGACCTGACACAAACACCCAAATGTGGGAAAACCTCTGTGCCCCCAGAACGTATTCTATCACTGTCACAGAATCATAGAACCACAGAATCACAGGATCATAGAATCACGGAATCAAAGAATCAGAGCAGCATAGAATCACAGAATGGTTTAGGTGGAAAGGGACTTTTCAAGCTCATCCAGTCCAGCCCAGCCTCCCTGCACTCAGGAGGGACATCTGCAACTACAGCAGGTTGCTCAGACCCCTTTCCAACCTCACCTGGAATGTTTTGAGGGATGGAGCATCTACCACCTATCTGGGCAACTTGTGCCAGTGTCTCACTACCCTCAAAGCCCAAAACCATCTTTTCTTTCATAGTATCCAACCTCCAACCCCTCTTCTGAGAGCCTAGTAAGGACTGTATTTTCCTGCAGCCTCTGCAGGGACTAAGGTCCCCATCGTCCACTGGCAAGGGTGTTCTTTGATGTGTGAGTGGGTTTGCAGGACAGGTGGGCAGACACAGCTTCATCCTGTAGGAATCGTTCACTGAGGGAACCAAAACAACACTCAGGACAGAGACCTTCTGCCCTTTAGGAAAGGTCGTGGGTACAGAGACAGTGGACTGCAAAGCCACTGTGAGCTGAGCCCATAGCTGAGCAGAGGAGGGGAAGTTTTGCTTTGCAAAATCATTCCTTGATTAGCCACGGAGCATCTGTCTCTGAAACCATTCATCTAGTGACTTTCACCTCCATTAAATTCAATCAAAAACTGTAAAAAGAAAACTGCCACAGGATAACATTAACATGATTAAAGAATGCAGCCTTAAGTTCGGTGGCTGAATTATGCTGGGGAAACAGCAAGAGCACTTGTCCCCAGCAAAATGAATCTCCTGTATTCGGAAAGCTGATGAGGGTGCTATTTTGATCTACAATAATATTAGAGTCTTCTGAGAAATGGACTGGAAATGTGAGCTTTCCAAGCAGTGGAAGTACAGAGCGGTTGCATGTGTGACAATGCTCGTAACCCAGCAGCTGCCCGCTTTTAATGGAAGCTTGACCAGGCAGAAATGCCTTGCAAGCTGAAATAATAAGAGAACGACAAAACCATACTCTAGGCTTCAGGAGAGGAACAGGTGACGTGACTTTTCATCAGAATTTGCTAATTTGCTGGAGGGGAAGCATTTTGCTGATGGCTGGTTTGCTGGAAGCACTGATTGAAGTCAGGCAGGGCACATCTTGGCCTGGTTAAGCTGGCTCAGAAATCTGGTGGCTGGTAATGAACTGGCTGAACATGATGCTTGTTCTTCAGCAGGGTCTGCTGGACACTCAATTCATCTGCCCTGGGCAGATAGTGAGGCAGGCTGTAGACATTGCAATCTACCAAGCTACATTTGTGATGCCTCACTTGTCTATAAAGATTATGGGGTTTGTGTCAAATGAGAATGAGGCCAGATTTCAAAATATCAAAATCCTTTACTGTCACAGTACTGTCAAGGAGGTAGAGCAGCCCTGGGCATGGTTTTTTCCTATGCCACCCAGCTATCAACTGGATGGTTTCCAGGTACAGCCCAAGATTTTGCATGGGTCAGCAGCCACCCACAATAGAATCACAGAATCATAGAATCATAGAATGGTTTGGGTGGGAAGGGACCTTCTAAAGTCATCTAGTCCAACCCACCTACAGTAAGCAGGAACAGCTTCAACCAGATCAGGTTGCTCAGAGCCCCAGCCAACCCGATCTGGAATATTTCCAGGGATGGGGCAGGATCATTTTGGATCCTGGTATGCCAGTTTAGAGGCCAGGATGGAGCAGGAGCACAGGTAAGGCAGAGACCCCTGGTCAGGGAGCAAGCCCTGGAGACACTGAGCTTGCTGATGTAGATGTGGTCACAGTAAACCTGGAAGCCATGTACCACACAGATGCATGATCTGTCTGGACATGAAGTAGATAAAAAGCCTTATGTTAAGTTTTTCTGAGAATCAGGATACATTTGTTCATGTCCAGAGCCAGGCTAAGCTGGGCAAGTTGCATTGTGACCCAAGGTTTTAAGTCCTTATGATACTGATCTGGATCCAAAAGATTACCATCCCATGTCTTTGCACTGGGGGCCATTTGTGTGCTAGATTTTCCCTGTTGTGACAAGCTGTTTTATATGAGTATTGACCCCACCTGAAGCTCTGTGTACAGCTCTGGAGTTCCCAACACAAGAAGGAAGTGGATCTGTTGGAGCAGGTCTAGAGGAGGCCACAAAGATGATCAGAGGGCTGAAACACCTCTCCTGGGCGGACAAGTTGAGACTGTTGGGGTTGTTCAGCCTGGAGAAGTCTCCAAGGACACCTTATTGTGGCCTTCCAGTATCTGAAGGGGGACCTACAAGAAAGCTGGGGAGGGACTTTTGACAAGGGCTTGTAGTGACAGGAAAAGGGTTGATGGATTCAAACTGGAAGAGGGTAGATTTAGATTAGAAATTAGGAAGAAATTCTTCATGCTGAGGGTGGCGAGACACTGGAACAGGCTGCCCAGGGAAGCTGTGGATGCTCCATCACCAGGTGTGTTCAAGGCCAGGTTGGATGGATCCTTGCACAACCTGGTCTAGTAGGAAGTAGGGGATTAGAACTAGATGATCTTCAACTAGAGCTAGATGATTTACAACCCCAAACATTTTATGATTCTATGATTCTAACCAGAGACACAAAGTCTTCACCGAGGTAACATGTAGAAGAGTCATCCTACTGACCTCCACCATCATACCCCCATGTGGCAACAGGGAATGAATAGAAAGTCTCAGACATTTCACCAGCTGCCATTGTGCTAGTACCAGACAAAACTAATATGTGGATCAGTGGCCATATTCCTGAAATAATTCGAGGAGACTGAATAGCAGAGCTCCTGAGGATTTGTGCCTTTAAAAAAAAAAAAAAAAAAAAAGAAATCCATTCACTCTAAAAAGAAAAATCTATTGTATACCAATTCCCTGGTGCTTCTGCAGACAAATATATAGATTGGCTGTGAATTAACACTAACAGGATCTGTAATTGACTTATGGTTCTATTTAGTCATAAACATTAGCATTAATGGATGTTCATGGGGTATAAGCACTAAAGAACAGGCACTAGAGATGGCCTATGTGTTATTTTTCTCGTGTGCTACATTTCCATGACCCCACAAACCCCAACTGCTGTCTAATTCCTTGCTTTCTTAAGCATCTTTTGTCAGGCTCTGATGCAATGGCAACTTGAACAATAATTAGAGTATAAGAGACTCACAAAGCAAATGCCTCTTCAGTGTCTTGCCTATCCAGACAAAATTCAGTAAATGGCCCAATTATATTCCAGAGAGTTTCTGCAAAGGAGGTCTGTGGGGGTAGCTCTGCCATGTGGTGATTAGGACAGAGTGTGTTCAGCTGGAAGTCACAGTTCACATACAGTTCAGGTCAGCAGCAGATGAAGGGGTCCCAGTCTCTGGCCTGAGTTTCAGGGGGAGGAAACATGGTGTGGCCACAAACAAGCAGTGGAATGGTTTCAACTCAGCTTCATTCTGCCCTGACCTGAGTCATGCGCTGAAGGAGTCTAACCCCTTGCACTGCTTGTAGCAGGAGGTGATTTTGGCCATCTCTGATAAATGTCTGAAATGATGCTACAATGCATATAGGGCTCTGGGGTTTAATTTCTTTAGTTCTGTGGAAAAGGCAGAGGAGGACCTCTCTCCTTCACCTGTAATATGTCCAGCCCACATATACTGTCAACAGTTTGGAAAAGGCAAATGCCCTTTACAGCATCAGGGATGCTCAGGGCTCTCATCTCCCATAGCTATGGTGATAGCACTAGCTGTTGTACAGCCCTGGGTGGAATTTTTCCGGCCAGATACATATGTCTTTTCTGTAGCCATGATAGCATCTACTGAGTCATCTTTTCATCAGCAAGGAGAAAAAAAGCACTTCTGACATGTCATTCATAGAGACTGTTTTAACTGTCTATTTTAAAATGAGACCAAACCCTGTACAAGAGCTCATTGCTCCCCATGAACTAAAAGCAAGTCCAAGGTGTCTAGCTCACAGGGGGACACATGGCTCCAAGGTAGGACAGTTGCCTACAACTATGTCTCCAGTGCCATTTTAGATATCCCAGGATCGCCCTGTAGCATCCTACTGCCCCTCTCTCAAACTGTGCTTCAGCATCAGCAATGTCACTGCAATGGGAGCTTGACACTGGAAACACCAAGAAGTGATATGTCTGGAGCTGACCTCACCCCTTGCAGCCTGGTTTTGTTTATGCACAAGGGTGCTAAGCCACTGCAGAAGGGGATTCTATGATTCTATGTTTGGACTCAATTATTCGAAAGGTCTCTTCCAACCAAAAGAATTTTATGCTTCTATACTTTTTTTAAAGAAAACTTCTGCGAGTGAAATTTGGGTCCTTATGTGTAAATTCTCACAGATCTAAGGAACAGGCCATGAGAGAAACACGGTCAGTTCCTCAGGCTGTTCGGAATATCCAAAAGGAGGAGGGTAGGTGATGGTCTGATTGCAGCCTGTAGGGATGGTGTGGTGTATGAAGTCTGAGGTTATAAACCCTTCTGCCTATCAGACAAAGGTCTCCTGGGGGCCAGAAGTCAAAGCTAACCACCTTTCGGTCCAAAGTTAGCAATAACTATACAAAGTTATTTTACTATTGTGTAATATGGAAGAGAGTGATCCACCCTCCATCCTTGTTGCGGATTCTCCATCACTGAACTGTTAACATGATGAGGTGGATTTTTGGGGTTTTTTTTCCTAAGGGACAGATTAAATGGGGAGTTATCCTGGGAAGCCCCAGAACAAAGGAGTAGAAAGGTGTTTCTGCATTTGCAGTCTCTTAAATTTTCTTTTGAAGGGTGCTTTGATGTTCAGCTCATAACAATTAGATCTTTTCTCCCGTGTCCCATGGTTTTAGAGGGTTTTCAACATTTGATCATTTTATGATGTGGGCAGACAAGGGAACACATTGGCTTAGTTCTTTAATCTGTGAAAAACACTCCTTCCTCTTGCAAGGACCCGGGGTGTTGATGTCTCTTCTGCTTTCTTCCTCCAGGTTGTAGCTTTTGGTCCCTCAATCTGAAGCTCTTTGGTTTGCAGCAAAACGGCGTTACTTTGAGTTCCTGGTGAGTGAGCAGAACATCTCTGTATCCAGCTGAACACAAAATCCGACTGTGTGCTTGCCCTCGGAGTGGGGGAATGGGTGTGATGACTCAGAGGAGCCTCTTCTCCTTGGATTACAGTGAGTCAACAGGGCTTTAAGGGAAAGCCATGACTCACAGGCAGATTTAAATTCTTTGAAGGAGTCAACAAGCATGTGGCAGAGGGTGATCCAGCAGATACCATGCACTGAGATTTCCAAAACTCATTCAGTGAGGCTTCTCACCGAAGGCTCGTGAAGAAACTGAACTGTTGTGAAGTGGAAGGGCTTCGATTTGAAAGGGAGGCTGCACAGAGGAAGGATTTGACTGGAGAAAGGGCTTACAAGGGGAGTTGTGTTGGTGTCAGAGACAGGAATTGTGATGTTCAAGGACGGTGGATGCTGAGATGACCAAATTGGCTGATGCCACAGCATTGTTCAGAGTGATCAAAATTAAAACTGTCTGTGCACAGGTGCAGCAGGATCTCATTATTCAGAGTGACTGAAGGTTAAAAGAGCAGATGCAGTTCACTGTTGATAAAGGAGAAGTAATGAATATAGGGAGAAGCAACTCCACCTGACAATAGGCTCTGAATTAGCTATTGCCATGTAAGAAGGTCTTGGAGTAACTATGCATAGTCCTTCAAAAACACCAACATGAGGCTCTGTGGAGGTAGAAGAGGCATCAAGAGCATTATGAATTGTTAGGAAAGGAATAGGTAGCTAAGCAAATGCGTGTCATGCCAGGGCACTAATCTTGGGAGCCTATGTCTAGTGTGCTGTGTGTGATTCCTGTCTGTGAAAAGAGGAGTAGTTTCAGAAAAGGAGAAGAGCAGACTAGGAAGGATGAACAGGGGCATGGCTTCTGGTGGAAAGGGGAATAAAAGGGCAGGACTCTGAGGCTTCTAAAAGAGACGTCTGATGGTGACATAACACAGGGTTCTAAAGTCATGAGCAGCATGACAGTCAAGAGCTGTCCTCTTGTCACTGCTGCTCAAAGCACATGAGGGAGGGGCTGTCAGATGCCCGTATCAGGCAGTGGATTTAAAACAAAGAGAAGGAAGTGTTTTTTCATCCAACAGATAATTAAACTATGGAAGTCACTGACCAGGATGTTGTGGGTATTTATTCTAAGGGATAAATGGATTCAGAAAGCAATTAGATAACTTCCTGGATGAAGATCTCTCTAAGGCTATTAACCACTGTGATGTAAATACAACTCTGTAAATACTTACCCTGTTTCTCATTCTTCTTCCCTGGGCACTTGCTGCAGATGCCCGTCAGAGACAGGAGTCTGAGGCACAGGAGTCTTTGGCCACATGCATTATAACCGCCTTTAAGTCCATGCCAGGGCTGTTACTAATGGACCCTGCTGGCATCAGAATGGATGGAGTTGAGCAATCTTATTCTCCCATTTTCCAGCAAGGAGATGGAGGGGAAGAGTAGCTGAAGGCTCCTATCTGGCATCTCAAAGGGATCCCATGAAAGGAGTCCAGGTGCCTTGTGTTACCTGGATCACGTCTGATACCTGCAGACTCAAAATGGACATAGCCTCCTTCCTTCCACCTTTCTCTAAAGATCTCTTGTTCACAGTGAAATAACTGAAGAAATCATCTGCTTGTGAAAACTTTTACTTCCTGCAGCCAGGGCAGCTCTAATGGCAAAGAGTTGTTATTCACATGCTGATTCTTTCCAATTTACACAGTGCTTACCAACATGAAAATGAAACCAGAAGCGACTCGCAAAGATTTGATATCCACCTAATGAGTATCAGATGGGTTGTTCTCCCTCCTCCAGAGCTTCTCCCACCTAAGATTTATGTGGCTGGACGTGTTTGTTCCAATCAATTACCATGTTGCAGACACATGGACAAATAGGAAAGGAAGAAGATTACACCCTTGATCCAAAGCCCACTGAAGTCAGCAAAAAAAGCTCCTGATGTTCACAAAAAAGGCTTGGATGCAGTGAGAAGGATGAAACTTTTGATCAGTTTTGTGAACAAAGTGCCTTGTTCTTCAGTGACAGGTTTTAGCCAACCCATAACTATTTAGCAGTGGGTATATATTGCTCTCACCTCAACTAATGGGAGGATTAACATGCAGTTGTGGAAGGCATGAGTTCAGCACCAGACCTGATTTGATGTGGTTGCTTTTCACTCATCCTCCATCTGACAAGAAACATGCAACAGAAGCAAAGATGATATTTTTAGGTTGTTTGGGGTTTTTTTTCTGTCCAGAAACTTGGCACTGAGACTGAAGAGCAGGAGCAGGTATCTGGCATGTGTCACTGACCAGAAGTATTTCACCACCAGGATACAGGAGGCTGAAAGCTGAAAGCATCATTTAATAAATTATTTGAGCTTTGGAGTCGTTAACCTGAGTGTTCATTAAATTAGTGCTACTAGAAACATCACAGAGCTGAGATAATTGTACCAGTGCTCCAAACTTGCTCCTCCCACAGCATCTCCTACACAAGGATGGAAAACCTTGGGCCAGCATTTCTGAGAGCTTATGGTGGATACAGGGATATTCAGAAGTTTCCAAGAAGTGAGTTTATTTTCTCTGTCTTTAGCCCTACAAAAAACAGGCTACTGATTCATCTGGGCTACTGATATAATTATGTAAGCAAGATTATCACATGGAGAGGATGGTTTAGCCCACTTTGTGGCAAAAACATGGAGTTAAATAGCAGAGGTGAAGAGAAATGGCACGCTAGAAGTCGCACCCATGAAGCAGAGCAGCTTAGCCCACATGGAAAGGGATCTGAAGCAGGATTTGGATCTCAGGGCTTGTGGATTAGAGAAATGGATTTGCAGCTGCTGCCTGGGTGTTCACAGCATTGCCTAACTCCTCATTTACCCCTGTTTTAAATCGCTTTCTGCAAGTGATAGTCCCCCAAGCCCTGCAGTCAGCGCTCCCTTTCCTTGCCAACTGGGCAGAGAACAAGATGAACATGGTTAAAGAAGCGAGCAGGGAAAAAAATGATCTGATCCGAAAGGAAAACCGCGTGACATATACCTTAAATAGGGATTCCTGGCTCTGCCACATCGCCTCGTGCAAATCGCATCCCGTTTCTGCTCTGGTTTCTCAGCTGTGAGATGAAGTAAGACTTTCCCTTCCCCCCCGCCCCCCAGCAGGATAGGCACAAGGAATCGAGAATTAGCTGGTATTTAAGCACCCTGGGAGAAAGATCCTTTGCCTTTGCCAAGTGTGAACGGCCTCCAGATTAGACACTCTGAAACCGATCTGCCCCAGTAGCGTGCAGGGGCTGTGCCAGTGTTAAAAACCTCCTGTACCAGGAAAAGCTAGCACGACACATCCCGACACATCCTGACACATCCCGACACATCCCGACACGCCACCGAACAGGCATCGTCAGCCGTTGCTGCGTCACTGGCTTGCGAACGGCTCCCACTCTCTTGACTTAATTTATTATCTCTGTGTAGGAGGCTCAAAGCGCCTTCCTCGCGCTACCAGGATAATAACGTTTGGCCTGTTCCTGCCCTGAGGGAATTAGCAGTAAAATTCCCAGTAATTTAATTGTGCATAACAGCCTAGGAGATGTTCGTTCATTCAAGCAGGATGCCATCACCAAGGACACTGATAGCGTATGGATCCAAGGTCACTGCAAGGTCACTTGTGCAATTCTCAGAAATTCTTGGATGAAGCAGGGTCAGGAAATGTCTTCAGATCCTGAGTCTGAAGAGGGTCCAGCAGCACTGACTGAGCTGCAGCCACGTAACACCATTTCAGGGCAAACTGTGTTGAATTTACGGTTGGATCAGATGGTCTTAAAGTTCTCTTCCGACCTAAACGATTCTGCTGTGATTCGACGACTGCTGAAGCAATATCTGCTCTGTGTTTATCTTATTTTTTTCCCTCCTGTATGAAGGTTGAAACAAAAAGAAAAATAGAAAAAAGAATTACAGGAAGTTCCACCTCAACATGAGGAAGAACTTCTTTACTGTAAGGATTACAGAGCACTGGAACAGACTCCCCAGAGAGGTTGTGGAGTCTCCTTCTCTGGAGACTTCCCAGCCCTGTCTGGATGCATTTCTGAGGGATCTGCCCTAGTTCTGTCCTGCTCTGGCAGGGAGGTTGGACGCGATGATCTTCGGAGGGCCCTTCAAACCCCTAACATCCTGTGATTCTGCAAAAATTAATTAAATATAAACATATTTTAATGACTTAGGCTGTTCATCTAGTGAAGTGAGTAGGAATTCAGCCATAGACTTTAGTGGGTGCTGACTAGTCTAGAGACTATCCAAACCTGCCTGGATCTGTTCCTGTGTGGGCTGCCCTGGGTGGTCCTGCTCTGGCAGGGGGGTTGGACTTGATGATCTCCAGAGGTCCCTTCCAACCCCTACCATTCTATAAGTCTATGAGTTGCAACAGGGGATTACAGACACTTCCTCATTAATTAATTAATGTGTTAGCTCTGGGTAGCTGCTGGCAGAAGGCGGTTCATACGTTAATGACAGAGACATTTCCCAGAGTAGTGTGCAAAGAGGGAAGGACATTTCCCAGGAAAGCTGGCGCAGGAAATGGCTTTGTCTAGAATTTACAGGAGGTAGAGTGGAAAAAAGACTGAAACCCACTGTGCAAGGAAATTTCTTTAAAGCAGGGGCTGCACAGCACAGGTGTATGTCAGAAAAGTGCTGTACCTGTCCGGGTGCATTTTGTGTTTTGATTTAGAGGACTGTCAGCCACCTTGATAATGATTCAAAACTGTGAGAAGTGACTGACACACCAGAGCTGTGCTGCCATTCAGCGAGACCTGGACAGGCTGGAGAGTTGGGCAGAGAGGAAACTCATGAAGTTCAACAAGGGCAAGTGTAGAGTCCTGCACCTGGGGAGGAACAACCCCCTGCACCAGTACAGGGGAGAGGTTGACCTTTTGGAAAGGAGCTCCATGGAGAAGGACCTGGAAGTTCTGGTGGACGAGTTCACCACGAGCCAGCAATGGGCCCTCATGGCCAAGAAGGCAAGTGGTGTCCTGGAGTGCATGAAGAAGAGTGTGGCCAGCAGGTCAAGGGAGGTTCTCTGCCCTGGTGAGGCTTCATCGGGAGTACTGAGTCCAGTTCTGGGCTCCCCAGTTCAAGAGAGACAAGGAACTACTGGAGAGAGTCCAGCAGAGGCTGTGAAGGTGAAAGAAGGGATCTCTGGAGATCATCTAGTCTAACAGCCTGTTAAAACAGGTTCACCTAGAACAGGTTTCCCAGCTTCATGTCCAGGTATGTTTTGAAAGTCTTCAGAGAAGGAGACTCCACAGCCTCTCTGGACAGCCTGGCACAGGCTCCGCCACCCTCACAATAAAGAAGTTTTTCCTTCTGTTCAGATGGAACCTCCTGAGTTCCAATTTGTAACCAGTTGTCCCTTGTCCTGTTGCTGGTCACCACTGAGCAGAGTCTGGCCCCAGGCTCTTGCCCCCCGCGGGCCCTTTAGCTCTTGCTCAGCATTGCTCAGCTCCCCTCTCAGGCTGCTCTTCTCCAGCTGCACAGCCCCAGGGCTCTCAGCCTTTGCTGAGCACAGAGATGCTCCAGACCCTCAGCATCTTCATAGTACTTTTCATTCTTGGATGTTGTCTCGTGGTGACAGGATTTGGGTATCCTTCTGGGACCACAAGAGCATGTGAAAAAGGCTGCAAAGGACAGAGCATTGGACTGATCTTCTCTTACCTTCTGCATCTGTTTATACTAAAGGGATCTCAGGGCTGAGCTGGGAAATTTTGAGTCTAAAATTTCCTTGTTCCCTCAGATCCTCACGAACTTGGGATAGAGTTTCTTTTTCCCAAACAGCCTGTGGGATGTGGTTGCTACGGGAGACCTGAGGCCTGATCCTGCTATAACAACCTCCTTATGCCATAGGTGGACAGCGGGGGACCTCTGGTTTGCAGCTACTGGAGCACCATGCAGTGGTTTCAGGTCAGCATCAGCAGCTGGGGAGAAGATTGTGTGACAAAGCCAAACCATGTGATCTTAACATCTGCTAACAGCTTCTGAGGATGGATCGAGACTGAGACAGACATAACAAGGAAACCTTTCTTCACTGAAGGTGTGGATCACTATGTAAATGGAGGGGTGGTACCTTCCAGCTGGTGTTTCTTGAGTATTGTCTCCTTTTATTTATTATTTTATTTTCTTTAATAGCAATTAGATTACTCTAGGGAAGATTTTTCAAAACTTTCTAAATGTCAGACCTACTGTGTCATTCTTGTTTTGCTGCTGACCCATATCGTCATGTCCCAGGTCAACCTGCTCCATCTCACTGCTGTGGACATAGGCACCAAAATGAGATGCCACAGTAGAGACAGGGGAGCAAAGCAGAGGCCGGAGAAATAAAATGCAAGAGCCAAGACTCAGACAAAAGAGGCCATAATCCTCTGAAAACCACACATTTTCCAGACTGGTGGACCAGATCAGGCACAGTTATTTGCTAAGTTCAGATGCAAAGTCAACATGTGTCATCTTGAAGGAGTTGTTCCCCTTGGAAAGCTGAAACTGTAAGAAAGCTCTTAGCTTATTCACTTGCTTATTAGCTTAGTTGTTGGTAGGATAGTTCTGCTTTAATGTATCTGCCACCTAATTATTAGCTGGACTAAAATATCTTCTGTCTTTCAGCTGACCCAAACTAAGACCATCTTCAGAGACCACAGCAGCTACTCAGGTGATATGTAAAGCTGCTGAGACATGACTACATGTCATATTCAGTATCTCCTTAAGCTAGAAAAAGGCCAGGAAATCTTTTGGACAGTGGTGGAAGTTGTAGCATATAACTAATAGTCTTTATATATATATATATAATCATATAACTAATCAGTCTTATTTATCTGCATTGCAAATGCTGGGGTTTGGTTGTCAAAGGGAATAGAAAAAAGCTCTGTCTGTCTGTGAAGAACTGCTCCTGAGCTGTCCATAAATTGCTGTCTGCAGAGTTTGGCTTTGTAATTAGCCAAAATGAATCCTTTGCAAGTAAATAGTAAATCAAAAGGAAACTACTTTTTTTTTTTTTTTCCTCTGTTAGAGGACTTTTACAGATGTCCCTGAGAGGTCCACATCCCAGCCTGAGCTGGGACTGAACTGACCTTTCATACAACACATGGTCCTTCATCACTTCTCCAGCAGCAAAGGGTATTGCAAAAGACGTCCTGGTCTTCACAAGGAAGTTGCTTTTCTTGGAAACTGTGGGGAAGGAAGCAAGCAGTGAGGGCTCCTTCATGTCCCACCTTTGCAACAGCATAAAAGCACCTGCAATTTGCAGCAATGAGAAAACTCAGTGAATGTGCAATGGGACAGAACCTCACAAATTGGTTTTAATTGCCTTGATATTTTCTGGCTAGCTGGTGGAGAAGCCTTATAAATGAGAATTAATTCATCTACCTTAAGCTAATGCAAACCCATCTTGGCATAAAAGTCAGACTTTATTTTCTGTGTTATCTGAGCAGAAAATAATGCTTAATTATTATTAGTTCTGAGTAATGCTTATGAAAATCGCTCCACATTAATTTCACATGGCGGACTGGCTAATGGATGCATAAAGGTCTTGTAACCCTTTGCAAAAAGACTAATAAAAGCTAAAAACAAGGGGAATATATTACTTTAGCAGCTATTAGTAGTAGACAGTGTCTGCTGGCATTAATACCTGTATTTATTTTCCTTTCTATTAATAATAAATCAACAGATTCTAGAAGCTGTGGCAGGGGCTGGACATCAGGAAATATTTCCTAATGCTGCAATGTATTCAGCTACAGAATTGGTTCCCCCAAAGGGAATGAGAGATGTCCTCCTGCTTGAATTATTTTAATGCAGGGATTGTATAATGTAGACTTTTGTCTATGGCACATGGCCTGGAAAAAGCCCGCCCTGACAGGGAGATGCTAAAGGACTCAGTAGGTCTTTTCCATCAGTAGCATTTGCAAACTGATAATGGTTTATGCTGAATGAAGGCGATGGTACTTAGTGGTTACAGCAGGGCTTTTGATCCATCCTGCTGCTCAGTTTACTCAGTGTCCTTGGGGAAAGAAAGTTTGGGCTTTGTGCCTCAATTTCCCTAATTGGTAAGTGGTTCACTTTGCTAAATGGAAGCATCGGTTCTGCAAATTAAGACCAACTATGTAGCTGCAAAGTATTAAAGAGGGAAGAGACTTTTTCCTCCTTGTTTAAAAGACCATAAAATTCATTTAAAGTGAATTAATCTTTGCTACTGCACACACTGATCAATATTTACAGTGGGAAAGAAAATGTTTGTTTAATATTTCTACATTGTAAGTAAATCTGATTAAAACATGTTGGTGCTGTGTTTTGCTTGAGAGGTATTTGTTTTTTGGGAGAGCACGCCACTTTGATTGTGGATTTGATGGGAATGTGTTGGAGTCACATGAAATCGAAATTCAATCCATCGGCTGTGTCATTAACATTTCAGTGTGACCCACACTTATTTTTACAATAAGGGAGGTGAGACACTGTCCCAGGTTCCCAAAGACATGGTAGATGCCCCATCCCTGGAAGAGTTCAAGGCCAGGTTGGACAGGGCTCTGAGCAACCTGCTCTAGTTGCAGAAGTCCCTGCTCAGTGCAAGGGGGTTGGACTAAATGGCCTTGAAAGGTGCCTTCCCACCTAAACCAGTCTATGATTCTGTGAAATTCCTCTGGCAGTCCTGTGGTAGCCCACACTATTGATCATGGATGGCTTTTCTGAGCCCTGTTTGACCTGCCCATGCGCTTCAAGAGCACCAGCTTGCCCATCTCTGGGCAAGTCACAGTTCTTTGCTGTTCTGACATTGCTGTGCACTACTCCTGGTCTTTATTAAGCCTTGCAAAATGAACCACCTTGTAGCAAATGGGCTTACAACGTCCTGCAGCATCACAAAACATCTTCCTCTTACTGGGTATTTTCAAGTATCTATGTTCAAAGCGCCTTCCCCCCATGCTGAAAGGTGTCTTGTGCTTGCCGACACTTCTTGTATTCACAACTGGTTGCTTTCTCCATGTCTCCTCATGAATCACAACTTCGAGGGCTCTTTAATAGACAATTCACTTAGTTCCCACAGCCCAGACCAGAAAAGTATTTGGCAAGCAGCTGCAGAGGCACCTCTGCAAGAAAGGGTGGACTTCAGGGTACTTTTGGAAAGTAAAAGTTCTCTTCCTCAAGGTTTTCAAATTTATATGTCTCAACACAAACTGTGCATACATTAGTCACAATGTAAGGAACTCCAGAGCTAACCCACGTGCCTCCAAATTAGGGGAAAAAGAAGGAAAGGATGATACGTTGTCTTAGGCACCGAATAGAGACACAGGGGCATAAACTCAGCTCTGCAGGAACCCTGTGAGATCCTGGAGGAGCTTTGTAGGGTTCCATATGAGGAGGACTAACTCTTGAAAATTAACACCATCAGTTGTGAGCCATCTGGAATGACTTTGGAGAGCTATCAGGACAAGAATGCTTTGCTCTTTATCCCCTTTCCTTTGATCACAATGGGGGAGGATTTGAATGGACTTGTGCCTTGGACATAGATAGGGAGGAATTTTCTCACCACTCATGTGAAAAGCACTGCCTTAGGCTGGCATGCTTGAGAATCTGGGTAAAAGATGGGAGAGTGAGGGTTTCCACTAAAGAGGCTCATATCAAGCAAAAATTTTGGGGGCAACCTTGGTCTGAACAGGGGAAAGAAACAATACAAAGTGATCTGTCATCTATGAGCAGTTTACAGTGAACCCCTGAAACAAAGTGTGCTGGGGCAGTGGTCTACATATTGCTTTATTTCAAGCAGTACTTAGGATTTGTCCTGTTTTGCAACTCCTGGCGAGAGGCTGAAGCTAAAAGTGGTGGTAGACAAAGCAGAGGGCTTTCTTAGGGTGGGAGGGCACCCAGGAATGATGCAGCAACTCAGGAGCACTGAGGAGGTGTTGAGAAACCTCCAGCCATCTGAGTGTCACTGTCCCAGCCACGCTCACAGCAAGTGCCGAGGAGGTGGAGTGGGAAGCTGGAGATGGATGTGTAGGGGAGCATGAAGAATCACAAAGTGTTTATTCAAGGCGGGTCCAATCGCTGGGTGCCTTGTGACAAGATAATTATTTTGCAGATGAGTGAGCAGCTGTCACTCCATTTGCACGACTGGTAATATCAGAATGAAGCCATTCGTGCAGAAAGGAGCCTCTGGCAAATGCATGTTATCACATCCAAGGTGCCTGGGGTATGGGTTCAGGGTATGCTGCCACTTGCAAATGCCTCTGATGCCCCACATTTGAACCTATTTCACAGAGGAACCTGGCACACCATGTCCTTCAGGGGATTGTAATGCTCTTCAAAGTCCTCTGCCTGCTGCTAGATCTCAGGGTATGATCTTTCCCTATTCTTTGTTCACTGTTCATCCAGTATCAGGAGGAGCCAGATTTTGAGCAGAATCTTCATATACTGCATATTGGGTCTGTCTGGGATGGACTTAGCTTTCATTGTACCAGTCCATATCATCAAGTCATCAAATTGTTTAGCTTGGAAGAGACCTTTCAGATCATTAAATCCAACTGTTAATCCAGCACTGCCAGGTCACCACTAAACCATGTCCCTCAGCACCACATCTATGGGTCTTTTCAATCCCTATAGAGATGAAGGATCCACCACTGGCTTGGGCAGCCTCTTTCAGGGCTTGACAACCATTTTGGGGAAGAAATTTTTCCTAATATGAAACCTAAACCTCCCCCTGGCACAACTTGAGGCTGTTTCCTCTTGTCCTATTGCTTGTTCTTTGGGAGAACAGATTGCCCCACACCTGGCTCCAACCTCCTTTTCTTGTAGAGAGCTTGGCATGTGATGCTCTGTCTTAGATTTGTGGCCAAAACAGTGTTATTAAACACTGTGTCACACCAGTGTCTTAGCTATTGCTGAGCAGTGCTTGCATAAGGCTCTCTCTGTTCCTCACACCAAGCACGACTGGGGGGCACAAGAAGCTGGGAGGAGACACATCCAGGACAGCTGACCTGACCCCAACTGACCAAAGGGAAATTCCAGACTACATGATGTCATACTCAGCATCTGAAGCTGGCGGAAGAAGAAGGAAGTGGAGGATGTTCAGAGTGATGGTGTTTTGTCTTCCCAAGTAACACATGATGGAGCCAGTCTCTCCTGGCAATGGCCAAACACCTGCCTGCAGATGGAAAGTGATGAACACATTCCTTATTCTGCTTTGCTTGCAACCACGGCTTTGCTTCGCTTATTAAACAGTCTTTATCTTGACCTGCAAGGTTTTTGCCTCTACACTGAATCCCGCACTTGCATTTTACAGGTATTGTTAAAACCCCTGGAACTCACACACCTCCAAGGATGCATTTAAACCACTAATTGCAGGTTGGTCCTTACATAAGCTCCAGGTGACTCTGTTGTATTTCCCCAGAAACCTGCATACAGGTTGTGTGGCTTCATACCTCCTATAACCTAAATGGCACCAAGGCTTCTTGTCCAGCTCCAAAATCAGCTGGCAGAGTCCTGCATGATTCATACTGTTAAACTCTCAGTCTCCAAGTCAGGGTGGACGTTCCAAACTACCTCCTGGCAGTGGTCCCTGGCCTGTGCTCAGCTGGGACGTGTTTGGGTTGATGCTTGTTAGTTTGGGCTAAAGCAGGGCCAGGGCTATCAGTGAACAATGTGGTTGATAAAGTTCCTGTACCCACTCAACCCTGTTTGATTTACCAGTACAGAGCTATAGCTTGTGCATCACTCCCTCCTCCAACCCCTGCTTCTTTTCCCTGCTCTTCTGCCAACAATTCCTGCTCTACAGCCATCCCAAACATCCTCCTACCAGCCTGGCAGGCTCACTCCAGTCATGAAGCCATTATTCAAATCCTCAAATGGGCTTAAAAAGTACAGTTTGGTGTTCTGTTTTTTCCCACTGTGTTTAGAGGAACACTGAGTCACTGCTGAAAAGGGCTTTGACCAACCCGCTGCCTGCCGTTATGGGAAGGGGTTGCATCACAAACTTTTCAATACCACCTACGTCCCTGCCTGGCTGCCAGGATTTCAAAGCAATCACTGCACAATTACAGGGCTAACTGTACAATAAAGAAAAGGGAACGGTACCATCCCACTGTGATCTCATGGAGAACCACAGAACTGCTCTTTAATAAAGGTAAATCAATTTTTTTGCTTTGCTGCATAATGAGCCTCTGATGATTTCAGCAGGACGAATCCCAATTAGAAGCGGGTGGAAAGGGGGCGTCCCATCTTGGGAGCGTATTGGAAAGACTGAGAATCTTTCCTATTGTGATTTGTGGTTAAATGAAGACTTTAACATTTTAAAAATCCACCCTGAATTAGCCAGGCACAGTGCTGCAAAGCAGGTTTCAAACATTGCCATTATTTTTTTACCTAATACAGCCTGGTGAGGAGAACATCACCTGCCACCCCAGTTAGGATCGAGAGCGTTATAGGCTGTTTGGTGGTGGGGCTATCTATGGGTGCTGTCCTGATTCATATAAATGAATATTTCCAAGGATAAAAGGGTGAGAGATTGACAGATTTCTAATACAATTTAAAAAGAAATTTGAAAGATCCCAAAGTAGCTGTAAACAGTAATGAAGGAAGAGCACTAAACAGCAGCGAAGGTAGAGCAAAGAAATAGAGTCAGAGAAAGTTTTGGGTGGGAAGAGACCTTTAAAGGTCATCTAGTCCAACCCCCCTGCAGGGAGCAGGGCCATCTGCAGCTAGAGCAGGGTGCTCAGAGCCCCGGGCAACCTCCCCTGCAATGGTGCCAGGGATGGGGCAGCCACCACCTCTCTGGACAACCTGGGACAGTGTTTCAACACCTGCAGCATAAACAATTTCTTCCTTCTCTCCAGTCTAAATCTCCCTCTTGGAGTTTCAAACCATCACCCTTTGTGATGTGTGGCCCTGCTCCAAAGTCTGTGCCCATCTTTCTGCCAGGCCCCTGGCAGTGCTGCCAGGCCCCCAGAAGGTCTCCCCTTGGGGAGCCTTCTCCTCTGCAGGCTGAACCCCCCCAGCTCTGCCAGCCTGGCTCCCAGCAGAGGGGTTCCAGCCCTCCCAGCATTGCTGGGGCTCCTCTGGCCCCGCTCCACCAGGTCCCTGTCTCTGCTGTGCTGAGCACTCCCGAGCTGGCCCCAGCACTGCAGGGGGGACCTCATCAGAGCAGAATCCCCTCCCTTGACCTGCTGGTCACATTGCTTCTGATGCAGCCCAGGTTCAACCTGAACCAGACCTCATAGAGGGTTGTAGGAACCACAGACTTACATTGCACCACTTGTGTGTTCCGTCACTAAGCAACAGTGGTGTTACCCAGGAAGCAACCTTACAAGACCTAAGGGCCTGTTTTGGCCACCTCCAGGCTATTAAGCACTCTGATCTGAATATTTCCAAAGATGGGAGCTCCTACATGGAAGTAGGCACCTTCTTCCCTGTGTGGGAGGTGATTTCCATGGGGCATTGCCTAGTGATGTGGTGGAGCATGGTGTGGCATATTGCACTATCATCAGGCCAGTACAAGCAGATGTGTCAAAACAGCTGTCTGTCCAGCACCAAGGGTTTTGCAGTTTCCAGGGAATGCAGGCTGAAGTTTCACCAGGTCTCTGGCCATCGCTCTGCTTCTTTCCTTGAGCTGAGTCAAATCAACCGTATGGGCACTATAAGCTAAACCCAGTCCAGACCAGCAGCCCCTCTATTGCTTTGGGACTCTCTGAGCAAGTAAGAGCACTCTGGGCCTGGGTGTAGAGGCAGAGCTGGACTATGAGAAGTGTGAAACCTTGTTGGATATCTCAATCTGCCTCACTTACACTGAGGTGAAGCCAAACTAGCTTCCCTTATGCTGATGATGGTACACCATATAAGACAACTGTGAAGATAGAAGGACCACTAAGTGATACAGCATGTGAATGTTTGGGGGTTTATCTATTATTTTATTAGAAATAGAAGAGGAATGGCCTCAAGTTGCACCAGGGGAAGTTTAGGTTGGACATGGGAAAAGATTTCTTCCCAGAAAGATTTGTCAAGGCCTGGCCCAGGCTGCCCATGGCAGTGATGGAGTCCCCGTGATCCCTGGAGGGGTTCAAAGATGTGGAGATATGGTGCTGAAAAGACATAGTTTAGCCGTGACCTGACAATACTGACCAGTTGGACTGAATGATCTTAAAGGTCTTTTCCAACCTAAATGATTCAATGATTCTATAATTCTACTAGTTTTGGAGGTATAAAACTGGGCCAAATAAACCTAGTTGGGAAGTTACTCAGTGCCCTCCTTCTCTCAGTCACCAGTTTGCTGCAGAAATTAAATGTAATGAAAATTAGGCAAATTTTTCATGTACTTCCCAAATTGTTTGATCTTTATCAGCCAGGTAAAATGGAGAAGTTTGAGTGATGCAAGGTGGAAATAGGGAAATTGTGTCCATTTAATAAACTAGGCATGTTGGATGTTCCTCTGTAATACCACACTTAAAGGATTCCCTTTGCATTCCTGAAAGCATTGGCTGTGAACATTGAACAGGGCATTTCATGGGAGAATTCAAACCAGCATCCACTACCCCTAAAATCTAGATTTTCAAAGAATTTCAACAGTCGCAGCCAAATTCTGACCTCTAAAATGGTTTTGCTCAAACCTTAAGGGACTTTCAGGTCAGGAAAAACTCTTCTTACGATGTAATTTTGACCATCCGTGTAGCTCAGTGCAACAAAACCATAAAGAAATAATATTATTCTGTTACTGGTCTATTAAGACTTTAACAAATGCACCGTAATGCCCAAGCAATGAAGAGCGTGGCACACTTGAAATATCAAGCTCTGCTATTTAAACAGAAGCTGGCTTATTTTAAAGGCGGAGTTTAGCTGTGGGTGATAAGCACAACAGAAGGTGATGTTTCAGGTAGTTATCTTACACCAATTGAAGTTTCAAAGAAATTTAAAAAAAAAAAAACCTCTATTGCTTGCCCCCCTCTTTTGTGGCTTTGTCTAAAACCTCTCCTCTGTGTCAGGAAACGAAAAATAAACTTTGGTTTCTCATGTGCTTTACCAGCACCTTTCTAACAGAAACAGTGCTGAGATACTGCAGTAAGAATAAAAGAGAAATTAAATGGTTTCTTGCTGGAAACTCATAGAGAAAAGGAGGTTGCTCATCTTTTTGCATTTTAAAGCTTTTTTCTTTTTTTTTTTTTTTTTAAAGTGTAGACATGTATGTGTGCATATATATATACTTATATGCATATATTTAAGAGAGGTCAAATTATGCTTTACCTTTCTCAGTCTTGATTGTAATTTAAAAATACAACCTCTAGATGGCAGAAACTGCCTTTATTTTTTGGTTTTTTGGGGTTTTTTTAATTTATTTTCTAAATCCCCTCACAGGACGCCACAAACCCAAGTTTTAGTGTAATAGATGGATTTATAAATAGTCAGCCTTATCCAAACCCACACATATTATAGCATGGGGTGACATCATCCAGCCCTAAGCCACACTGAATTTGCTTTATGCTTCTCATACTGCAAACCTTATGCCACACTGCAAATATCTGTCCTCTGAGCCAGACAGGTCCAAGTGCTGTTTGGTGGCCAGTTTTTTTGTAGTTTAAGTCTGAATGAAATCAGGATGAGCTTGAGTGCCTGAATATTAGAGGATCTGGATTATTTAGATGTGTGGTGCAGCACAAGACAGGTGACAGAAGAATTGCAGGGTTGTTCTACCTGATCTATCAATCAGAAAAGAGACTGGTTTGTGGGGGTACAAAATGGTTCCCTAGCCAGAAGTTTACTTTCTAGGCTAAGGAGGTCACTTAGTTGGGTTGTTGGAGACTTTTTTTGCTATCTGTGGAGTGAGGCAAGTGATTAATTCCTCCTACCTGGGGCATCTTCTTCATCCGAGGGCCACTGCTGATGCCTCACCCTTACAGCTTCATACCCTGTTTTGCTGACGTTGATGGCTTCCCATCCTCACCTCTGAAGCTGTGGAATTGATGGGATTGTCTACAAACAAGGTGTTTGCATGTTACCACAAGCAGAGGATGACAGACTGGGTCTCTGAGAGTGAAACAGGTTTTCATGTATCTGCCTTCCCATGGTATCATAACCAGAATACACCTTGTCCTGCCTCTCTTCTGCCTCTGGGTAACTGGTAGGACTTTTCTTCACCCATTTCTCCCTCTTTATATTTTTAATTTTCTATTCCCATTTCTGTTCTCCCCCAAGGGTTTCTGCATCTTGGCCAAAATTATGCTCTTCCAACACTGATGTAAAGAGTCAAGGTTTGTGGCCACCTCATACCCTCCAGGAGCATGTAGTTACCAAAAACACTTACCTGTAGCCAGGGGGAGATAGGTAAATCTGAGGGATATGTGGCAAAAAATTTTACTCCGCCAGCAATCTGGAGCACATGAATGTGGGAAGCCAAGCATCAAAACCTTGACTATAGCCCAGCATCGACCAAAGAACATAGGCAAGGACCTAATGCCAACATCCTTGGCATTATTTAGTGAGAGATCTACTTTCAGGCAAGGATTGTGTAGGTGAAAAAATATCAGGGGAAAAGCCTGCAAAGCAGAATATAATGCAAGAAGAATGGCCCAGTGGCTTCAGATGATGAGTCCATCCGGTCTCTGCCAGTAGCTGAGCAGGTGAGCATGGGCAGGGCTACCAAGTATTTTCTTGAAGGCTGGCCTATTTGTTCCTCCTGAACCTTGTACGAACAATAAATCCATTGTTATGTGGCCAGAAAGGACCATTATAGTCATGGTATCCAATGCTCCTCTGTAGGTCCGGCTCTTAAGTTTCATGCAGAACTCTTCTTCTCCATAAGCCTGCAGGTGAACCATGTACATCCTGAGAATGGGGCTCACTTCACCTAAGCCCAGCTCCAGCACAAGGGCATGATGCCCCTGAGACCTCTCTTGAGAAAGGTGCATTTCCCAAGGCAGATGCCATCTTGGTACCCTAGGATGTTACAGCCCTCAGGGTCTTGAGTGTTTTGAGCTTTCATGGATTCACATGGTCCCTGCCCATGTTGTGTGGTGGGTCACTGTGTGCTGCAAGAAGGTGTCCTTTGCTCTCTGGAGGAAACAAGAAAGGGCTACAGCCCAGTGACAGTTGCAATGTTGCCAAGTGGACTTGATGATCCCAAGGGTCTTTTCTAACCTGAACGATTCTATAATCTAAGTACAGCTGATCTCACCTTTAGATGCTTATGGCACATGCTTTTATATCTAATCAGATCCTTAGGCTCCTACTATGGCCTATAAAGCCCTATCAAATGATCCCTCACAGTAATTCACCTCTCCCTAAGTCAGAAACCTACATCTGGTCCAATGACTTGCTTCGTTGACAGTGCTGGCTGGGTTTTTGTGGATGTTAACCAGAGGCTAAACACCTTCCTCTGATGTAGATGTCTATGCTATGGACATGAGGTGTTTGATCCAGCTGCCCCCACACACACAGGCACCTGCTGCCATTTGAGATGTCATCCAGTATGTGAGACATCTGCATCCCCTGGCAGGTGTGACATTGTAGATTTTTGTCTTCTGGGCTAGCACCTGAAGGTCAGATGGGACAGTCTAAGGCATCTCACATAGCATGAGAGGCATGAGACCTGAAGGAAACGGAAAAATCAGGTTTCTAATAATAAGTCCCCAGGAGACTGGTTGAACAAACTATCTAGGATGCTTGTGTGGGAGATGTGGGTTTAATTCCCCATTGCGTAGGAACACTGGAGCCACAAAAGCACAGTGAGATGGGACATACTCAGCCCATTTTGCTGATACTGTTTCTCTCTCCACCTCTCACTTAGGTATTCAGTAGAGCCAGGAGGACTTGGATGATAAGTGATATGGCCACCAGACATGTTTTTTCCTCTCTCTCCATTCACTCCTGTCTTGTTCCAGTTGAAACTGTGATCAAGTTAAAATCAAGGGCAGGAATAAAAGGAGATAAAAAAAGAGCCAGACATATCTTGGCAGGGTGGTGAGCCAGGACTGGCACTTCCACTGAAATTGTTTCTGCTGTCAGAAAGAGGGATTTGGGCAAAACCAAGTCACATCCATGGATAGATGCTGGATCAAAGCTGCTTGTGCTCAAGGATGTGAATGAATGCTTTCCTTGTCACACTGATGTCTCTGGGTAAGGAAAACTCCATAAACACATGCAAGTTGCATGACAGAGAGAAGAAGGAGCCTGGATGATGTTTCAACTTATCCCAAGTAAGAATCTCTCACATTGTGCTGGTAAAATTCAAAACCCATTAAGAAATAAAAATATGACCCTGAAGGAATCTAAGTTCCTTGAGCTGAAGGGAAGGAAAAGTGAGGCAGAGGGTTAGAGGGTGTCACCCAGGAGTGTAGCCAGTCCCAGTGCAAGAGGTGGCTTCCATGTGGAGCCATGAGCACTCTGAGAAGCAAAGAGGAGTGCCCATGGAGTGGACACAGAACTCAGGAAGCACTGGACTCTGTTCCTCCATCCTAGAGCATGTAAGAAGCTTTGTAAAGGGCTTTATAAAGTGTATCAAGGAGGGGAAACTGTCATTTTGGAAATAATATAATCCTCTGTCATTCTCTCTGAAGGCTGGTGATGTTCCAACCAAAAGAATGGTTTCATGCACTCATCAGCCCCATTATACCTCAAGAAAAGGTCTTAATATCTTCATAAAGTAAAATACCATGACAACCACTCAGTTCTTGTCTGGGAAGTTATCAGGCAGCAATGGAGATCACCAGGGGCCAACTAAAAGGTGAAACAAACCATAACTGGGACTCAAAATATATCCATGTATCAAGAACAGGTGCTTAGCTGAAAAGCCAGGTCACAGAATCAAAGAATGGTGGAGGTAGGAAGAGACCTCTGGAGGTCAACTGGTGACAACCCCCTGCTCCATCCAGCAGGGTCACCCAGAGCAGGGGGCCCAGGATCTCAGTGTCCAGGTGCCTTTGGAATCTCTCCAGACAAGGAGACTCCACAGCCTCTCTGGGCAGCCTGGAACAGGCTCTGACACCCTCACAGGAAAACAAGGTTTTACTCCTGTTCAGATGGAACCTCCTGGGTTCCAGTTTGTACTCGATGTCCCTTGTCCTGTCACTGGGCACCACTGAGCAGAGTCTGTCCCATCCTCTTGCCCACCGGGGCCCTTTAGCTCTTGCTCAGCATTGCTCAGCTCCCCTCTCAGGCTGCTCTTCTCCAGCTGCACAGCCCCAGGGCTCTCAGCCTTTGCTGAACACAGAGATGCTCCAGCCCCTCAGCATCTTTGTAGCCTCTGCTAGACCCTCTCCAGGAGTTCATTTTCTCTCCTGAACTAGGGAGACAAGAACTGGACACAATACTCCAGCTGTGACCTCGCCAGGGCAGAGCAGAGGGGGAGAAGACCCTCCCTTGACCTGCTGGCCACATTCTTCTTAATGCACTCCTAGATACCATTGGCCTTCTGGTCCACGAATGCACTTTGCTGGCTCATGGTGGAATTGTCATTCACCAGGACTCCATCATCCTTCTCCACAGAGCTGGTCAACCCCTAACACTTGGCCTGTACTGGTTGACAGTCCTTCAAAGAGGCCTTCAGTTTGGCTCCTGGAAACTGCAGGCACGTAAGTGATCTCTGCCTGGATGTTGTTATTTCCTGAGAATAATGTCCCTGCGTGTGAGATCCTTGGCCCTGCTGCTGCCTCAATCCAGGGCAAAGAGGGGTCCATCCAATAGTGGTGGTGAAAGGCTGGTGTGTATCCTTGTGCCCTCCCTGGGAAGGGAATCTTTGGACCCTGGGGAGCTCTCTACTCCCTCATCACACCACGGAAAATGAGTTTGGCAAGGTGTGGGGTCAGCAGCAGCAGGATCAGGCCCATGACTCTGTGGTTTGGCACTTTCATCCCAACAGCCGTACGTCCAGGGATTTGGAGAATACTGCGGAGATGGAGAAAGGAAGGAATAGAGTTTCACCTTTTATTCTTTTATCTTGGCAACAATGTGTGGTGGGAAAAAAAAAAAAAAAAAAAAAAAAAAAAAAAAAAAAAA
>JANVCC010000018.1:1057757-1078507 GCA_025345505.1 Todiramphus chloris collaris
AAAAAAAAAAAAAAAAAAAAAAAAAAAAAAAAAAAGAAGAAGAAGAAGTTGTGAATGGCAAAATTAACAATAATATGACACACACACACCCCCCTTCCCCATCCCTCCTCCCTCTCCCTCTGCCGTCCATTCAGGAGACCGACAATAAACAAGGTCATTTGATTCATTCAGCTTGGGGTGTAAACAAAGCCTTACAATAAAATCTCCCCACCAGGGCCCCCCTTTTTCTCTAAGAATAGATGTCCCCCCCTGCTACGCCAGGTCCCTCCTCCCCAACCCCCCCCGCTTCGCTTCTCCTCTCCCATCATCCCCAGATCGGCGTCCGCGGGCGTCCAGCTCTGCTGCCACATCCGCAGCCCCCATCCCGGCTCCGTGGGGCCCCGCTTCCTACTTGGTGTGGGAACCTCTGCTTCCCTGGGCAACATCTGCACGGACAGCCCCACTTTCTCATGCCGGCAGCAGCATGGCCTCATCGTTGGGATCCTGATCTAGACAGAGAGAAACAGAAAATAATAGTAATATTAATAATAATAAAGCAAACCTGACGCGACAACAAAGGGATGCGCATCCCCCACCCTGGTCCACAGGGAGAAGTCTGTGGGATGTCCAAGGAGCCCTGTAGTAAGATCAAGCATAGGATGGGGTCCAGGGGGGTGCATGAGCGGGAGACCCTGGGGGTTCATAGAAGCACTGAACAGTTTGGGTTGGAAGTGACTTTTCAAGGTCATCCAATCCAATCCCCCTGCACTGAGCAGAGCCATCTGCAACTAGAGCAGGGTGCTCAGAGCCCCGGGCAACCTCCCCTGCAATGGTGCCAGGGATGGGGCAGCCACCACCTCTCTGGGCAGCCTGGCACAGTGTTTCACCATCCTCACAGTGAAGAACTTCTTTCGTCTCTCCAGTCCAAATCTCCTCTTTTTGACTTGAAAACCATCACTCCTACAAGCCCTAATAAAAGTCTGTCCCCATCTTTCTGACAGGCCCCTTGAAGTATTAAAGGGCCACAAGAAGGTCTTCCCAGAGCCTTCTCTTCTTCAGGCTGAACACCCCCAACTTTCTCAGCCTGGCCTCCCAGCAGAGGGTTTCAGCCCTTGGAGCATCTTTGTGGCCTCCTCTGGACCTGCTCCAACAGATCTATGTCTTTCCTATGCCAAAGACTCCAGAGCTGACCAGAGTACCACAGGTGAGGTCTCACCAGAGCAGACAAGAGGGGGCAGAACCCCTTCCATTGAATCTGATGGCCACACTTCTCTTGATACAACCCAGAGTACAGTGGTTATAGGGTTATAGGGTGTTTCTAGGGGTATTGCTGTATGTTCGTTCCTAAAGGTTGTTGTTGGATGTCTCTGTATTGTGGGTGGTAGGGTTGTAGCATCATGTGGAATGGGACATGTAGGGCAAGGATCCTTTTGGTGGGTATGAGCCCTCTGAAGGCAGATCGCTTAAACATTCTCCTGGTTAAGGTCCATTCAGGGTGTGTTCATGCCAGAAGGTATGCCTGGGAGGCTCCGAGACCTTCTCCATCTCAGTCCTTGCTTACAGTAACTCCTACAGCTCATTAAGTGGATGCTGAAGCAATGACCAACACACCTGGGGACATATCCCCATCTGGCATGTCCACCTTGCTTTTTTCCCCTGCCATCTACACATGCTGGGACTACTCTTATGGGTCCTGCTTGTGAGTTTTTGCCCCAAACATGAGGACATCTTGCATCATACGTGTTCTTCAGAAGCTCCACTGAGATTCCCTCCAGCACCTTGCAATGGTGTCAGGGTATACAGGGGATGGTGGGATGCAGGAAGGGAGATCTGAGCATGCACATGGCATACAGGAGACTGCATTTCATGCTTTGGTCAAGTCAGAAATTAGCAATAACTCTCCTAAAACACTCAGTTTTGATCTCTGTGTCTCAGCAACATGGATACACCTGGATTTAAGCATTGGAAAAGATGGCTCATCTTTTGTTCTATTGAGTCCACCACAAACTTTCTCTAAGCGACCTCAAACAGCCCAAAACCTCAGGAGCACCTTGGTTTCCTACTCAAAAGCACTGAAACAACACTGGAGAAACTCACCTTCCCTCCCTGTGCCTCAGTTTCCTACCTTTTTTTTTTTTCTCAGTGTTCAGCTCCCTGCTTTACTTAAATTGTAAATTTGCAATATCAGGGGTTGTCTCATGGTATTTCCACATCACTTAGTAAAACGGGAAAGAGATCATCTTTTACAATATATCTAATACCACTGCACTTTCACAGGGTGTCTTGAGCTCTGTAATAATAATAAAAATAATAAAAAGGAATGATTTGTTCTTTCTCAGGGGAGGAAGGCTATTTTCAGAGCTGTTCAAGCGATGGGTAGTAACAATTCTAATACAAAGCCTGTTTTTTGCAATTCAGTATTTGCCACATCAGGAATCTGACCGTAGTTCTACTTTTTGTTTTTCCAATGGATCAATTCCACAATTTCTTGCGGTAAGAATCCTAGAATCACAGAATACCAAGTTGGAAGGGATCTCAAGGATCATCTGGTCCAACCTTTTTTGTCAAAAGCGTGGTCCAGATAAGATGGCCCAGCACCTTGTCCACATGAATCTTAAAAGTGTCCAATGCTGGGGACTCCACCACTTCCCTGGGGAGATTATTCCTGTTGCTGGTTGTCCTTGTGAAAAATTTTCCTCTTGTGTATAGCAGGAATGTCCCCAGGAGTAACTTGTCCCCATTTACTCCTCATCTTTTCCATGTGACTCATTGTCAAAAGGGAGTCTCCATCTTCTTGGTAGCCACCCTTTAAATACTGGAACACAGTGATAAGGTCTCCCATAAGTCTTCCTTTGTCAAGGCTGAACAAAGCCAGTTCTCAGAGCCTTTCCTCATATGGCAGCTCCCCAGTCCTTGGATCACCTTTGTGGCCCTTCTCTGCACCTCTCCAGCCTGGCCACATCTATTTTGTACAGAGGGGACCAAAACTGAACCCAATATTCCAGGTGTGGCCCAACCACAACTGAGTAGAGTGGTATAATGACCCTATCTCAGCTGGTGATGTTCTTGTTGACAGAACCCAGCATCCTACTGGTTTTCACTCATTGAACTTGCTGTCCACCGGAACCCTCATATCCCTTTCCTCAGAGCTACTCTCCAGCCAGGTAGATCCTAGCCTGTGCTGCACTCCTGGATTATGTTTCCCCTGGCACAAGACCTTACACCGGTCCTTGTTGAACTTCATCAGGTTCTTGTTAGCCCACTCTTCCAGCCAATCCAGGTCTTCCTGCAAGGTGGCTCTCCCTTTGAAGAGTCCATTTCCCCATTCAGTTTGGTGTCTTCAGCAACCTCCATCAGGGTACATTTGAACCTCTCCTCCAGATCACTTACGAAGACATTTAACGGTGTTGGGCCCAATATTGATCCCACTTGTGACAGGTTGCCAGTATGAAAAGGATCACGACCTTCTGGGTGCAGCCTGTCAACCAGTTCTCCACCCACCACACAGATCAACGTGCAGACCATAATGTATCGGTTTCTCTAGAAGGAGGCTATGGGGAACAGTATCAAAACCCTTGAAGATTTCCAGGTAGGCAATGTCTATCATGCACCCCACATCAACCGAGAAGGTTACTCATAGAAGGTGACCAGGCTCATCAAGTAGTTTCTCGTCCCGTATTTTGCAGGAGAGAGAATTCTCCAAAATATGAACTTTGAAAGGATGAACTGTGAGAGGGAGGAAAACTGTGGTCCAAGTCATTAGGTAGATGTACTGCAAGAATAAACAGACAATTAAAATGAACTCTTCTGCTTCCATTATCATCTGCATAACTACTCTACTTAGGTGCTGGCCCCAGCTCTGGAGTCCTCGGCATAGCAGAGACAGGGACCTGGTGGAGCGGGGCCAGAGGAGCCCCAGCAATGCTGGGAGGGCTGGAACCCCTCTGCTGGGAGGCCAGGCTGGGAGAGCTGGGAGGGTTCAGCCTGCAGAGGAGAAGACTCTGGGATGACCTTCTTGGGGACTTTCAGGACTTCAAGGGACCTGTCAGAAAGATGGGGACACTTTTTAGAAGGATCTGTTGCAAAAGGACAAAGGCTGATGTTTTAAAACTCAAAGAGGGAGATTTAGACTGGAGAGAAGGAAGAAATTGTTGATGCTGAAGGTGGTGAAACACTGACCCAGGTTGCCCAGAGAGGTGGTGGCTGCCCCATCCCTGGCACCATTGCAGGGGAGGTTGGCCAGGGCTCTGAGCACCCTGCTCTAGCTGCAGATGGCCCTGCTGAGTGCAGGGGGGTTGGACTGGATGACCTCTAAAGGTCTCTTTCCACTGAAACCGTTCTGTGACTCTATGATGCTATAACATAAACATGCCTTTTAGGCAAGGAAAATGCCTCTCTTCCTCCCTCTCTCACACACCCGCTCACACACACTATCTGATAAAATGTTGGCGGGTGTACTTCAGTCTTTGACAACTGGTGCTCTCCAGAAACAATTTCAATTTAGGTCATCAAGCAGCCTGCACAACTTTGTGTCTTTCTAGGAGTGGATCCATCACTGTGTGTTCATCCCTACTCTGATGAAATGGGAAAGAACTGTCTGGTGTGGACCAAGAGACTGATGTTTTGCTGATATTGCTGGTGATGTCCCTGATCAGAGGAAAAGGGAGATGTCTGAGACCTATGTGTAAGCTCTGTGTAGTTCTTGGTCAGGAAAAAAAAGTAGGGAAGTAGTGAGTTCACATTACACAACAGCATATTTAAGCTTGAGGCAGCACCACTTTCCTGAAGTTCAACTCAGCAAAGTTTCATAGAATCATAGAACCATGGTATTATTTAGGTTGGAAAAGAACTTGAAGATCATCCAAGTCCAACTGTTAACCTAGCACTGCCAAGTCCACCACTAAAGCATGTCCTTAAACACCACCACCTATCAAACAGCAGAAGACCCTGATTAGCAGAAGCCTTCCTGTACAGACTCAGTAAAGCATCTGGGGTGCATATGCAGAAAAGCCTGGTGGGGCAATCCTGGTGTATGTCACCAGGATTTTCCTGGTCTTACTCTAGCTACAGC
Source organism: Todiramphus chloris collaris (assembly GCA_025345505.1). Classification (NCBI taxonomy): domain Eukaryota; kingdom Metazoa; phylum Chordata; class Aves; order Coraciiformes; family Alcedinidae; genus Todiramphus; species Todiramphus chloris. The sequence continues at coordinate 1,062,808 of JANVCC010000018.1, forward strand.
AGTACCAAAAAAAATACCCCTGAGCTGGGAAACGATGAGAAGGACAAAACACACTACATTTTTTTCTGCAGTGGGCTTCTTTGATGTGTAGTAGGATCACTCAAGGTCTGATTTTTTAAGATTTGCAGCCCATAATTTCCACAAGCTTGGCAACTGCCCTTGGGGAACAATGTGGCCCCTAAACGGGGCAATGGGAAGTTCTCGGTTTGAAGCTCTTTGAGGCGATGCATTGCAATGGTGAAGGAAAACTTCAGCTCAGTCCCTGGGAATTCTTCTACAGCCAAGAAATCCTCATTGTTGGAAAGAGTCTCCCAGAGGAAGTGATTGAAATATCGTCATGTGAATCATATCTGTATCAAGGTTGGGCTGTAGGAAACAAACCTTTGCTGAACCCTGGGAATAGATTAAATGACCTAAAAAGACTTTTGCTTGTTTGTTTGTTTATTAATTTATTTATTTATTTGTGTCATGCAGAAATGGCCTTTAGGAGCCCATAGTAAGTGATGCCTGCTGATTTTGGAGGTCCAGCAGGGCTGGGTTGTCCTATATTACCCACCACCAATTGTGCTGCATGAAGTGCTTGAATACAGCTGTAAGATGGTTTGTTTCCTATTTAGAGAGGTTTGAGGTACCATAAACGATGACCCTTGCAGTGATGAAGCCTGCATGTGATGTGTTCTTGTGGTGTTGCTGAGGTGTGGTGTTTACTGAGGGTCAGAGCAGTTGAGATCAGAGACTGGCACCATTGGAGGAGTAGTGGGGCCATGAGAACATGAGACATAGCGGAGGATGGAAGATAGGTTTGGGGTCCTGCTTTGGGGAGAGTGGCTGGTGCAGGGGTGGGAAAGGATGTGTGGAAGGAGGTGTATGGTTTGGGGAGTTGAGCCTTGTGCTGATGTGAGGAGGCTGAATTGAGACATGACACCACATCTCAGGGAGGAACATTATCCATCAACTCATTTAGGTTCTGGACCCCAAGTCTTGTCTAGGGCTGAGCAGGGGTTCTGCCAGACATACTTTCCAAGATGCACCTTGATCTCTACTATTACTTCTACCTGTCACCCCTATCAAGACTGTCATTTCAGGGACTATGTTTACAGACAGCAAAAAGTCAGTCTGCTCCAAAGAGCTTAAAATCTGCATGCACCTTCCATGAATTTACTGAAACAGTCAATACATACATGAGGAAAGTGCCAAACATATCACAAAGCTTCCTACCTGTCTTAGCAGGTAGAAGGAAGACTGTGAAACCCACCTAAACTGCTGTTTGTTAGGTAGCTTTAACAAATATCTATTTTTTCTTCGTCAGCTGCTTCATCCTGCCAGACATCCTTACTGCCCTGCTTCAGCTCAGTCCTGCTGAAACAAACATCAACAACTCATCCAATTGCCTATATTTAACAGCCCAAATCTGGCACCGATTTATACCAGCGCTGGTAACAATGGCATTGAACACCTGTCAGTGACTGCATTTGCCCAGGGATTCACTCTGTTCCATGCTGTGTGTTTAATAATTCCTGTGAACAATGGGGAAAATAAACATTTATTTTTGGTTTTTTTTGCTTAGCTCCTGCTCAAGCCAACGCCACCGTCCAAATTATACATGAGAGGTCTGCAGAGGCTGGTGGTTGCTTCCTAGATGTGTCGCCTCTTTCCCTCAGAAACCACGTTGTCAGCAGCAATGTTCTCAGAGAGGGCATTTACCACTTGTATGTAAGGAAGGAAGAAGGAAGAATGAGCCGGAAAGGGGCAGCGGCGTGCAGGGCTCTGAAAGCAGGGATGATAAATTTGAACTTGAAGCACTGGATGACAGACAGGTCTTCTAAGAAAGGCCTAGATGGTCTAAGTAAAAAGGATGGGAGATGCGTTTGGTGCCTGGCTGAGGCTGGAATAACAAGGGGTTGAAGGAGACAGCGTTGGAGGTGGGAGCTGTTGATGGAGGGAATATAACACATTGCAGCTGGAGTAGGATGTAGGGATGCAGCTGGGGAGTATTGGTGGAGGTTGGCAGTGCTGTCTTTGGATGCAGAAAGGGCTTGGGAGGGAAAGGAGACTGTGTGCCAGGGAGAAGTTGCCTTCCCCTGGTATCATCTGGAGAGCCGTTGAGAGCTGAAGGGTCTCTATGACCCTCTAGACAGTGTAGACCTTTACATATTGTAAGGTACATGTATCAATTTAATTCTCTTGCTAGTGGTTTTCCAGACATCAGCCAGTGTTTAATATTGTCCACTTTTTCGACAGAAATGAGCCCTGTTTGGTGAGGTTGAGTAGTCATTTGTCCCCAGTCACAGCTGGTGTCTTGCTAGAAATCTGTGGATGGTCAAGAATGAGTGCCTCTGCAGTGGCTCACCAGGAAGGATGAGTGGTCTATTTAAAATGAGAATTTAGGGCCCTCAAGCCTTGGATTCTTGAGGAAACATACTGAACTGAGCAATGTGGTAGTACTTTTCTACCTGTCAGATCTGGAAGGGGATCCACCACAGAAACTTGGAGAGGCTTTGACGTTGACCTTGTGGGATGATGAGGTTGACAGTGGTCAAGGAGACAAATTCACCTTCCCTGTGATCAACTGAGCTCTGGGTTTACAAAACAAAACAAAACAAAACAAAACAAAACAAAACAAAACGAAAAAAAAAAATTGGCAGGCTACGTCTGTCCAAAGTCTGAATGAATAGAAACTCCAAAGGAAGCACCTGCTGCTAAAGGAAATCCAGGACAAGTTTTATTATCCTTTTTCACAGGTCTATTCAGGACTACATTAGGGGTTTCCTCTTTCCTTTTCTGGTACTTCACACTCATTCACAACAAAAAACATATTGTGTTATGAATTATATTCCAGAGAATATAGCTGGAGCTTATAAAGGCGCTGGCCAAAGAACTTTATTTTTAACCTTACTCCCTTGTGAATTAATTTCTCAAATGAAAGCTTTGCAATTGTTTGGGGTTATTTTTCTCTCTTTTTCTTGGATGGGGCACAAGGGCAAATCCTGCCCGCTCTGTGTTAACAAAAAGTGCCTCTCAAGGAATAAGGAGCAGAGGAGGTGAGTAAAGCTCTCAGTGGAGCTCAGCTACAGAGAACAAATGGAAACTAGGAACGCAATTCCTCCTAAGCCAGCAAAGTGTTAGGAGGCCTCCCAAGAGTGAGGCATTGACCACATTGCTGCATGAGGAAGCTGATGGCAGTTCTTCCATTTCTAATGTGCTGTATCTGCACAGCACAAGGAGAGAGAAACCCCCTGCTGAAGGACCATGTAAAGAGCAACTTTTGGGGTTGAGCCTGAGACTGTTTGAGCCAGTGATGAGGTACCCAGGAGGCACTGAGGAGTTTGCTTATCAAACACAGCTGCTCAGCTTGACATCTTCCAGGTACAAAGTACATAAAAGCTGAAGGGCTTTGCAAACAGCCCAAGAGTAACACATGAGCCACTCCTGAAATTATATGTTTGCTTTTTTGGGTCATTTTGCACCTGTGCAAAAAGGATATGACCTGATCCCCGCGTAGCCTGGGAAGGTTTTACACCATTCTACATCCTTCTGCACCTCAGAGGCAGCACTGGGCCCTCTCTGTAGCAAATATACAGTACTCCATGAGTGCAAGGAGCTTCTTCTGCATGGATGCAAAGCCTTTTCTCATTCACCTTCTGATCCGCCCTGTAAAGTCTCCTTCTAGTATTTAAATGCCCTTGTCTATCCCCCACATCATCAGGAGGTCACAGCTCTGAGCATGGCTTTGTCATTGCTGCAACCTTCCCCTGCCCCTCTAGGTGCTGGTTCACCTTCTCACAGGTTATAGTTTGGTTGGGAACCCTTTTTAAGAGAGGAGATGGCCCTCTCTGCTTTTGAGCAGCAACCAGCACAAGTACTTCTTCTTCAGCCTGAGGCTGGTTGTTGCTACTGCAGCGGAAATAGTAAATTATAGCAATTAACAGTGGCATAAATCAGAAACCATGACCAGATGAGGTCACTGAGGACTCGAGGGCTGCATCATACCAGTAAATTAACCCGGACAGGAATTCCTTCATCCGTACTGCTAAACTGTTTGAGCAATTCTTGACATGATTTTGGCCCAGGCCAGTGACACTAACCCCAGGAATGGCTCAGATGTTAGCACGGGCCAGCCATTAGCTGGGCTTCTTGTGTGGGACCTTTGTCTGAAGGGTTAGAGGGCAACCATCACAGGGACATGGCCAGGCAGCAAGTCCTGTCACTGATTATTAGAGATGCAACCCATTTTTAATGAGCATGGGCTCATTTTTAATGAGTGTGTTAGCACGGAGATGACATTTCTCTACAGGGAGAACCTGATCTGGCTCCCAGGTTACTATTGCAATTTTCATGGTCCTTGATGCTCTTCACATTTTTTCCCTCACAAGGTGTTAGATAAGGGTGTTTTAACGTGTTGCCCCAGGGTCAAGCTGTTGGTCCTTGACCTGATAACTTGTACTAGTATTTTCATTTGTGGGCTGCCTGGACTTGGGCAGCTGATGAATCTCACTTCTCCTTCAGCACAGGAGATCGGGGTCCTTCCTGTCTGACTCCTTAACTGTCTTTTCACCTTGCCACACAACCCTGCCAGAAAAGACCTCCATATTTTAGACATTTAGGTTTTTCTCCTTCTCTGAACTAGTAGCTCAGGAACACCAGCGATGATGTAGGATGGTGCTGGAGTCAGCAAATGTGACCCTGCCTCCACGTTTGACCACCACCTGTCCATGTTTCATAGATGGGATGGTGCAGACAGGAATTAGGTCCATGTGTGCAAGGGGAAGAGCTAGCACCTGCCCACTGAGTGAAAACTGAGCTGCTAGTCACATAAGTCAGTGGGAGAAGTATATCCTAGGACAGTTGTGCTAGGAAGAATTATGCTGCAAGAGGAGAGGTACTCCAATAAATAGTTTTTCAGCCCAGGCTGGCTTCATTGCTCTACAACGGTTTGATGATTTGAGCTCTTGGTCAGAAAGAAGGACTAGCCAGTATGGGATTAATTTTGTACCAAAAAAATGTGTATCAGTCATCTTGCACTTTTCTTCTTCAGCTCCTTGTCTCAGGATTATCATATAGGGAACCAATTCAATTCCCAAAATATAGATGCCTAGTGCAATCTGTGATAACCGGTGGAAGTGGGCTGGACATCCTCAGGGAGGTCATATGTCACAAGGCACTTCTGTGTAGATAACTGAATCCTGTCTTTCATCTCCACTGGCTATAATGAGAGTTTAGATGAAGTCATGTATAGATACTCTCTTGCAGATACCTAAATTGATATGACTGCAGTTGGCTAAAGACAGGCTCTGAGAGCTGTCAGAGATACTCCAAGGATGATCACAGAGGTCTTTTCCAGACTGAGTAATTCTGTGATTCTGTGATCGTCACAGAACAGACACTTAAAAGGGAGATACATGTCTCTGGAATAGCACTGGTACACCATCTAATTTAGATCTTAGATCCAAATGACACACAAAAAGTTATATTAAGGTAATGGAGTCTTTCCTTCAATCTGGAGCTGAATCGCCTCCATGGACACAGCTCCTCTCCATCCCACCAGCCTATGAATCAAAAAGGCTAAATGTGATGCTATGGAGCCACTGTGCAACTTTGTACATGGTTCCTCTGTTTCTTCTTGACTTTTACATCCCTTACATATTAATGACAGCAGGACTTTGGGTGTGGGAAAAATAAAGGATGGGAGATTTTCATTATTATACTGAAGTGTAACATTATTTCTAAAGCAGAAACTGCAGAGAACAAATTAAAAGGTTGCCAAGCCCTGCCCAAGGCAGTGGTGGAGTCCCCATCCCTGGATATATTTAAAAGCCATGGAGATGGGGTGCTGAAGGATTTGGTTTAGTGGTGACCTGGCAGTGCTGGGTTAACAGTTGGACTCAATGGTCTTAAAGGTCTCTTCCAACTTAAATGATTCTATGATCCTATAAACCAGCTGGCACTGACAAGCACAGATCTTTGTACACCTTTCTGACAAATCCACATATCTCTCCATCCACGTCTTAGCCTCACCACATGCCCAGCAGCCCTCCTGCAACAGGGTTTTGTTGTCAGCCCAGGAAAAACAGCATGGTACAAGCATCAGGGAAAGCTGCCCTGGTATCAGAGCCCAGGTCCTCAGGCTGTGGCCTCCTAGTGAAGCACCAAAGGTGCTTCCACGTCCTTATGGCACACAGGTTACCTACTGAACCAGTGCCTCCTCCAGCCGTGTTTTCATAGAAGACAATAGTCTTTGCTTCCCTTAAGAGACAGGCCACAGCTCATGGGAGTTGTAAGCTACTCCTTCCCATTTTATAGGCACGCCACTGATGTCTGGGGACACTAGAACAAGCTCTTGCCTTGATGTTGCTGATGGCCTTGCTCCAGGATGATGGCTTTTTGTACCCCGGTCACTATAAAATCCAGCCTGAGATATGTTGCTCTACCAAAGCATAGAAGAAAGAACTCAAATACCTTCAGAAACAATAAATGCTATATTAAATAATAAATTCTCCCCCTCATGAGGTATTTCGTGTGGAAGGCAAACTTCCGGTGACCAATTTTCATGGGACTATGTCCACCCTTTCACATCTCCTCCTAGAGCAGGGTTTGAGCTGTGCTGCTGGGACGAGGATGCTGGTTTCAAAGGAAGCTTCAAAGGAAGTTTCTTTGTGAGCAATCAGCGGAGGCAAGGGACTGAGTTGTAACTCAAAGGAGTGCTTCAAAATTTTCCATGCTACAGAGCATATCCTCCTCTCCACAAAGACTTCTGCCAGCCAGGGAGAGCTTGTCATTTCTTTGAGAGCTACCAAATGAAGATTGGGCTGTCTCCCTCCTGTCTCTGCTGCCTGGGAGGTATGCAAACAGCTGTGAGGACACAGTAGCTGAGTCTTTGCTGTTTTCCTATAGGAAGCAGAACAGGAAGCACAGCCCACGGAGGAAAGCTCAGAGATGCTCCACTGAACCTCACAGGGGCTGAAAAATGTCTGAAGCCTTTATGAAATATAGGAGCTGAGTAGCAATCACAGAAGTACCGAACGTCTTTGCTTGGAAGAGACCTTCAAAATCACCTAGTCCAGCCTTTGACCCAACACTGCAATCTCACCACTAAACCATGTCCCTGAGCACCAGGTCCACACGCCATTTCAATGCCTCCAGAGATGGTGACTCCACCCCTTGCCCTGGGAAGACCACTTCAATGGTTGAGAACCCTTCCAGTGAAGAAATATTTGCTAATATCCAGCCTGAACCTCCCCTGGTGCAGCTTGAATCCCTTCCCTCTGTTCCTATCATGTCACCAGGGAGTAGAGGCTGTCCCGCTCCTTGCTCCAAACATCTATTAGTGAGTTGTAGAGAGGTGGAAGGTCTCCTCTCAGCCTTCTCCAGACTAAAGAACCCCAGCTCCCTCAGCTGCTCCTCACAGGACTTTTTCTCCAGGCCCTTCACCAGCCTTGTTGTCCTTTTCTGGACATTCTCCAGCTTTAGTAAAGTCCAGGTAGACAATGACCACAGCTCTTCCCAGGTAGACAATGTCCACAGCTCTTCCCCCATACACTAGGTGGGTCATCTTGTTGTAGAAGGAGATCAGGTTAGTCAGGCAGGACCTGCCTTTTGTAAACCCATGCTAACTGGGCAATGGAGGAGACCCTCCTCTTTTATTTTGCAGTCACTTTCAGATAGGGGAAAAATCCACACCCTGCGCTTATTTGGTAGAAAATTAATACTATCTGATATTTCTCCTGCAGCCTTAGCAAAGGAGCTCAGAGCCCCACAGTGATGGGTTCTGTAGGGAGTCAGAGAGGAAAAAAGGCAGCTCCAGAATCCATTGCAAAGGTCAATGAAGGGGGAAGAGGTTCCCACTATTTTCTGTTTTGCTTCTGGAATTTAATTCAGATCGAGGAGGTGAATTTGGGGACAAGCTAGATGAATTCCGCAGCTGTGGCATTGAAATGCAAGGATCATAAATGGCAGGAGGAAGGGAAACCCAGTAAACAGTTTTCAGATCTCAACTGAGCGTTGCCTCTGAACTACAAAGACCTGCGAGAAAGTGGTATCAAACACCCAGCTCCTGCGCTGACCCCTGCCTTGAGGGGAAATGAATCAATGTTGGGAAAATCTGGAAAGCAGGATGAGATTATCTGCTGTATAAAAGAAGCTGGAAGAGATGGCTTGGGATATTTGTGTACTGAGGCTCTTTCCACGTCCTATTCCTTTCTAGGGGGGGGGTTGTGCTATTGTACCTATTGTGGCAGATCTTTATCGGCCCTGTTTATCACGTTGGGTGTGGGGAATGTCAGTTCGCTGAATGTCAGGTTGTTGGCTGTTTTCATAACAGGAAGCTGCCTGCTGTCTTGCTGTGTTAAGGATCTCCCGTATGCACAATATTTTCCAAAGCAACAACAACAAAAACCATGAAAATAAAATAATAATTAAAAAAAAAAATCCCAACCCTCTAAACACACTACCGTGGTTGGGTAATTGCATGGATTCAAGTTTCTATTGTTCCTTGTAAGGCAAAATCCTGTATAGATAAATACACACATGCCTGTTATTTCTTTTGTGTAAAGATACAGGAAACATGGCTGCTGTTTTGTCAAGATGAAATATTTCCCAACGCTAAAGCTGCATCTCAACACTTTCATCAGTGCTTGGGAGCCTGGAGAGCTGCCATGGTCGGGTGCAGGTGGGACGTGGAAGAGAGCAGTACAAGAGTGGTTTAGTCACTGCAGTACTAAGCAGGACCCGGAGCTTAAGTGCCTTCACCCCTGAGAGCCAAAGTTAGGCATCCGGATTCCCCTGAACGTGGTAGAGAGGGGATGGTGTGTTCAGACTTCTTACTAGAAAACACTTTGAAAGCAGGACTAGGGCAGGGATCACCCCCCCAGTACTCAGCACTGCTGAGGCCACCCCTCAGATGCTGGGTTCAGTTTTTGGCCCCTCGCTCTCAGAAGGATATTGAGAGGATGGAGCGTGCCCAGCATGGAGCGTTGTTGAGCCTGGAGAAAAGGAGGCTCAGGGGAGACCTCCAGGCTCTTGGCAAGTCCACGACAGGAGGTTGGAGCCAGATGGGGTTGGTCTCCTCCCAAGGAATAAGTGACAGGACAAGAGGAAATAGCCTCAAATTGCACATTTTGGTTGGTCATGAGGAGCAATTTCTTCCCCAAAAGGTTTGTCAAGAGCTGTCCCATTCTGCCGAGGGCAGTGGTGGAGTCCCCATGCCTAGATATATTTAAAAGCTATGTAGAAGGACATGGTTTAGTGGTGCCCTGTCAGTGCTGTGTTAACAGTTGGACTTGATGATCTTCAAGGTATTTTCGAACCTAAACAGTTCTATTCTTCTATGGTCCACAGAATTCAGCCCTAGGATGAAGATTTGGAACCCGAGTCTTCCCTAATCCCTCTGACTGCTTTGATTGATGGACAGAGGTGAGGATAAAATTTTTCTACAAGACTAAAATAGCTCAGAGGAAGACAGAGGAGACACCTAAACTTTGGGCATGGCAGCCCGTGCTCCCCAAAGTTTTCTTTTCAGACCCCAGATAGCAGGGTGTTGAAACAGAGTCAGCGTCCTTTCAAAAATCAGACAGTGCAACCTAGCTGCTGCTTCTGAATCTAGGTTTCCAGAATTTGGTCCACAAGACATGTGTCTTTCCCTGAGCCACCAAAAGGCTGTATTCCCACAGGCACAGGCTCTCTCAGATTCCTACCTGGGCTGTTGGTCCATGGCACAGGCAGAGGCTGGAAGATACTGGATTAGCAAAGGGATTTCTTGAAAGTCCCTTCAAATTGAAGGCTTTTGGTAGCAATAGAAGATGCAGCAACTTCCCTTGTGGTCGGCATAGTCGTATTTCAGCCTGGATAAAATCCCCTCTGCTCTGTAGTATATCCAGAATTATTAACTTGGGTAATTCTGAGCCTCTGGACAAAGCACAATAAACCTTTTCAGGAACATCTTCCCCCTCTCCAGTGACCAGGTAACCTCACGATGCTGCCAACCCAGAGCAGGAAATGGTGTAAGAAGAGGTGAACAAGTCTCCATGAGTGGTTTCTAATTCAAGTCTGTGAGGGTCACACACTGGGGTCACTCCCCAGAGGGACACCAGCCGAAACTGCTGGTTCCTTCTCACTACTCTTCTGCTGGAAAAAAAAAAAAGAGATAAATTCTGTCTCAGGAAAAAAAGTGGCAAATCTTGAAGGAGTAAATTGCCAAATCTGTTCTTGGAAAGAATAATTTTATTGGGATTTAGGTGAATAGTGGAAGAAGATTCAACTTAGGCCAGTTCTGCTTCCCCAACTTCACCTGTGACACTCAGGAATAGGGAAGACAATGGTCCAGGGAGTGAAAGCTGGTCCAGACCCTTCAGAGCTTCCAAAACGCTACAAGACATCAGGCCAATGGTGGTGGGGAAGTCACACTTTCCACTTTCCTCCTCCTGAGCTTCTCAGAGCTGATGACTTCATCTGTAAATGCTGAAAGTCAGCTGGCCATGTGTCATGGTTTAGGGTCAGGGCAGCCCCTTAGACCTATAACAGATGCTCTCTGTTAACCCCCCTCCCTCCCCAAAGGGGAAGAGAAAGGGAATAAGGGAGAGAGACTCAGCGATTAGAAAAGGAAACTAGAACAGCTTTAATGAAAATGAAATTAATAATAATAAAAATTGAATACATACAAATATATACAAAACCAGTATGGAACCCAACCCCCTGATGGTAATTCCATCACCGTCACCACTGATGCTGTGGAGCAGGCACCGGGGCAGTCCCAGTCTGGGCCCAGCAGCAGATGGGAACTGTGTTCGGGAGCTGGATTCTGGTACCGGGTTCAGGAACACACAGACCAGGATCGAAGGCAGAACGGACAGAGGCCTCCTTGGGTGCTCCAAGGAAGGAACCAGAAGAGGACCCGAGCCAAGCAAAGCAAAGCTGGCAAGGCAGTCCAAGAGGGGAGAAGAAGAGCCCAGAGACCCCTTGGATCCCTCAGCTCTAGACCAAATATGACGTCTATGGGCTGGAATCCCTCGCTGGTCAGTTTGGGGTCCCCTGTCCTGTCCGCTCCTCCCTGCAGGTGCCGCCTTTCACTTCCTGCACCCCCCAATGTGGTGCACAGGACCCAGCAGTGGCCTTGGTCTGCACACCAATCCTTGGTAGTAACTCTAAACATGGGGTGTTCTCACTGCTAGCAGCAGACACTGTCTGTGAGAACAGGATGCTGCCTGCAGGCAGTGCAGTTGGTTAGAAGAACTGAGCTGAAAAGTAAAATTACTGAACAGAATTAGTTCTGTTCTCACTCAAACCAGGACACCATGCTGTTAAACTGGCAGAGGAATGGCACATGCCAGGACAGAGGAGAAAAAAAACCATCTTTGAACGTAAGTTGTATCCAAATCAGCATGGTCAGCAGGTCAAGGGAGGGGATTCTGCTGCTCTGCTCTGGGCAGAGACCCCCCTGCAGTGCTGGGGCCAGCTCGGGAGTGCTCAGCACAGCAGAGACAGGGACCTGGGGGAGCGGGGCCAGAGGAGCCCCAGCAATGCTGGGAGGGCTGGAACCCCTCTGCTGGGAGCCAGGCTGGCAGAGCTGGGGGGGTTCAGCCTGCAGAGGAGAAGGCTCCCCAAGGGGAGACCTTCTGGGGGCCTGGCAGCACTGCCAGGGGCCTGGCAGAAAGATGGGGACAGACTTTGGAGCAGGGCCTGTGGGGACAGGCCAAGGGGGGCTGGGTTGAAACTCCAAGAGGGAGATTGAGAGTGGAGAGAAGGAAGAAATTGTTGGTGCTGAGGGTGGGGAGAGCCTGTGCCAGGCTGCCCAGAGAGGTGGTGGCTGCCCCATCCCTGGCACCATTGCAGGGGAGGTTGCCCGGGGCTCTGAGCACCCTGCTCTAGCTGCAGATGGCCCTGCTCCCTGCAGGGGGGTTGGAGTAGATGACCTTTAGAAGTTCCTTCCAACACAAACTATTCTATGGTTCTACTGTTCTATAAGTTTTCAGAAGTCGGACTCAGTTATGGCAATAAGAATTCAAGCAACGCATTTTTCATTTGGAGTAGGGCATGGCCTAGTAGGATCTTCCACCCCATGTTTACATTATTTCCCACTCATGTAAGAAAAAGAGCTGTTAAGACCCAGCGACGCTGGGTCTAGTTTTGAATTATAGCCCTTAAAGAGAAATATATATTTGTTATATAGTCAGCAGAGGGCGTTGAATGCACACATGTCTCAATCCCAGACCCAAGCTGGAACAGCAAATCCGCTAAGGGCCAAATCCTCCTCCGAGCACGGCTGATGCTTCCCCCGCCAATTGTGCGTTTGCCCCACGTTTCCTTCCCCGCTCGGTGCCATTCGGTAGTTCCAGACCTGATTGTTCACCCCACGGCCCCTGCAGACAGGATACAAGTCCAGTGCCAGGTGTTGGATTATTTTCCTGCGTGGTGGCAATAGTGCATGGGAATTGTTGATAACACTAACAATACAGCAAAGGAAAAGTGGGAGAGGAGGAGGACAATCCAGCAGCCTTTTGAAAAGCCCTGGGGATGTGTAAAATACCCTCCCTCTATTCATGTGTCACCAAGTCCAAGTCCTTAAGTAATAGAAACGTGGGTCCAGTTACCAAGTGAATCTCTTGCAGCCTGAAACCTTTCGGTGAGCTGCTCTGTCTTGTGGTAACATTCACCCCTCTGGTTTAGTGGAGTTAAATCTGATTTATCCCAGGAGCTTGTCATAGAAAAATAGAATAATTTTGGTTGGAAAAGACTTTTCAGATCATCATGGCCAACTGTTAACCCAGCAGTACCAGGGCACCACTAAACCTGCTGGCCCAAGGGGCTGTCAGAGAAATGCAGGTGGGGTAAGGTGACTGCAGCAAAGAGGTGGGGAGTGTGGTGAAGAAATTTTGTGGGAAAAGAAGACCTAGTACGTAAGAGATCTGAGGTCATGCCCTGGCTTACTTTATGATATTGAGGAAGTCACCAGTCCATCTTCACTCCTGAATGACTGTAGAAATAGTCAGATTTTTTGAGTTGGAACCTTATACAGTGATATAGCACCACATAGCACCCAGCCATGCATGGAGAGAACTTGTCACCATCCCTGATGATGGCAGCATCCTGTAGGTCTTACAACAGTGTGAAGGGTTGATATAGCAGAAGAATAAAGGCCTGAGGACCTTCCTCTTTGGCTCTTGAGCTCTCCAGGTCTCCAGGTGAGCCTTTAGCTATGTTTCCAGTGCTGAGCACAGCTCCTGCATAGCTGGCTGTGCCACCAACCTTTCTCACAGCACTGAGCTCTTGCACTGTTGAAGAGGCCACTGTGTCCCAGCAAGTTGAGGCCCCTCAACCTCACTGCCATGATGACACTTTCCTGTTGTCCAGCATGTAAATCCCAGAGCAAATCACCAACACTTCTGATTAGGAACTGTTTTGTCAGCATTTGGCACCGGCCCAGCAGAAGTGACACCAATTATGTGTGTCAGCTCCCCTCTGAAAGCAGGAGATATATGAAATCTCACCCTGCGACAATCCATCACAGCTTGCAGTGGGATTTGGGACCTGTCACCCTGATGGGGTATTGACTGAGCGTGGCTTCTTCCAGGACAGAGAGGTTACAGAGAGCATTATATCATCCACAGCAAGGCACCGTGGATTGAAACTGAAAAATGAGTGTCTCAATTTGGGTAAATAGTCCAATGAGAGAAACTGAAGTGAATTCAGGCAGCTCCTGGTTTATGTTTATCTGAGGAGCTTTAATAACTGATGCATGGTTAAACAGCAAATGTTTCTTTTAAATCAAGCTGAGACCAGGCCTTATTTGTCTGCTTGTTTTAATATCAGCTTCAGTTGATGTGAAAGTCTTTCCACCAAGGTACATGGTGAGCTCTTGCTTTGCTCAGTGGCCACTGGATTTTCTAAATAGTCCTTTCTTTTATCTTTTTTTTTTTTTTTTTTATTCCCCTGACTGGTAGCAGCTGGGAGTTTGTGCTGATATCAGGCTTTGCTTGCAGATGAGATAGGAAATAGTGGGTGCTCAACTTGGAAGGCAGGAATTGGATTCCGCCTGGGCTTGTTTTGGGAAGGTCATAGCACCCATGATTCCTTGGTGCCTCCTTGCAGTCTAATGAAAAAAACATCAAACATTTTGAGTTATTGTGAAAAGATCCTGTGTTGGGGATTCCAGCACAGAGTTATAGCAATGGCTCCTCAAGACCATGAGCTCTAGCTTCATTGCAACTGGGTTTACTGGGGATTGTCCTGTATGCTGTTCAATTCTTATACACTCTTCCTAAAAACTGCTAAATATTTTGGTGCTTGCAGCTTCACTTTTTTTGCTACAGGATCATCTAGGATAAGTGCAGGACACCTGCTATGGGCCATGCCTTTTCTTCCATAGCATCATTCAGGGATAGCCTAGGGTGAGGATTTGCAGATCTCATCCAACAGGTGCAGGAATGATTCACAACTCACATCCTGAGAAGCAAATCTAGAAACTCAGACAAGAGAACAAAGGTCTTCTACCTCTGCTAGAATCTCGACATCATCACCATGAAGCAATTGCCAGGTAATTCACCTCCTAACCTCAACAGTGGCTATTTCCCAGCTCACCTCGAGCGTTAGCTTGAACTAGAATTCAGGAGCTTGGGTCCTGCTAGGTGGAAACACGTCCCTTGCAGCTACAGTAGGTATTGAATGAACACCCACATCCGCACTCATGTGTTTAGGACTATTGACAAATAAAAGCACACAGCAAAGCATTGAAGAGGGGAAGAATCAAAGCAGGAGGTGTGCTTAAAAAGCAGGTTAAAAGTGCATGTTCCCACTATTCAGAATATTTATTCCGATTGTTTTATTATAGTCCTTTGCCAAACCACTGGGAATAGATGCTCTGCTCATGGAGGAGAACAGTACTATAATAATATAGCCTCTAAAGTCTCCATTTCCTCAGCACTGTGGCTACTTTCGACCTACAACATTTGAGCCTTCTCCTGCCCAAAGGGCAAGTTCAGCCTGCTGTAGTGGTTATGGGATTTCTTAGTGTGTGCAGAGAACCACAGGATGCTTCCTGTGTCCCAGCTTGTAAGGGAGCCCAGACAATCTGTGTTTCTCAATCAGACAGATTCAAAAATCACCCCAGATACCTGTGCCAGTTAGAGCTGTAGTGGCCCAGGCACACTCCATCCTAAAGCTTTGGGAGAATCACTTCACACTCACCTTCTCTGCATTGACCTGCATCAAGAACAGCTCTCCCTTGGGTGCGCCAGTGCCGAGTGGCCCTTCTCTGACAATTCACTCATCCTATTTCTGGTCACCCATCAGCTTTCCTCCAGTTCCTTGTCTTTTGGGGCTGACTCACTCCCAGGTTATGCCATGGCCAGTACAATCCCTTTGTCTTTCTCAAGAGATGTGTGTTGTCTCCAGTGACAGCACAGAGTCTTTCTATCAGAGGACAGGAGTCCAGGGGTCAAGAAAGATTTAGGCAACTCAAAGGCCACCGTTGCCCATCTGGAGACTGACTCTTGGCCACAGCCAAAAACAGGTCCCAGAAAGGAGAGGAGAGGAGATGAGAGGAGGAGAGAGGAAGGGGAAGGAGAAGGAGAAGGGGAAGGGGAAGGGGGAAAGGGGAAGGGAAAGGGGAAGGGGGAAAGGGGAAGGGGAAGGGGAAGGGGAAGGGGAAGGGGAAGGGGAAGGGGGAGAAGAGAAGAGAAGAGAAGAGAAGAGAAGAGAAGAGAAGAGAAGA